>VUYV01000070.1:91635-284129 GCA_008711295.1 Anarhynchus alexandrinus
CGCGGCCCCTGGTCGCTCCGCTCTGCGCTTCGCGGCCGCTCCGGGCTCCCGCCGGCCGGCGAATGGCGGCGCCCCGGGGCGCGGCGCCGGGCTGCGGGGCCGCCGTCTTCCGGCGTCTGGGGAGAAATACGTGCGCTGACGTCAGAGGTTAGACGGAGGCAACCGTGCTGTCGTCACCGGCGCGGTGCAGTGGTGCGGCGTTAAGCAGACGGGGCTTGGGTGGTGGGGTTTTATTTTCAGTTAATAAATGAGTTGTGGTCCGTGGTGTGAGCGGCGGTAGTTTTTAGACATTCGCTCGGTGCCGGGACAGCAAAAACCTCATTTATGAATTGGTGGGATTTTAATCTTATGAATTGGTGGGGTTTAATTTCCCAACTGACGGCGTAGGTTTCAGTTGGGAAATGAATGAGGTGTTACAAAGGACGTTTGCGAATTAAATCGCCTGCTTTTCCCATGCATTGAATTAAGAATGTATATGTAAATATATGTTCATGTTAACACTTCTGAAAGAAAAGTACGTGGACCAGAGAGCTCCACTTAGGCACGAGTGCCAAAGAGATCACTGTAATCGTGTTCAAGTAGGCAGCATGGCCGTGTTAGCTGGAGATTAAAACTTAAAATTGAGTTTTCAGATGCCTTTTAGCATGTTTAAGGTTGTAGGTTTGCCTACATTAAATGAGGAAAAACTCAACCCTTTCTTTAAAAGTCTTGTATTTGTCTGTACAAGGCTTGTTTTTGATAAAACAGTGACAATAAAACACATCTAGAGAGGTAGTAAATACCATTTTATACATATCACTCTGAACCTGATGCATAAACCAACATGTTATTTGCAAATATGGGAAATTTTTGCATTAAAGAATCATTTCTAAATGAATATCAAATTTACAGTTTAAGAGAGAACTTTGGGTTTTGGAGCTGAGGTACAGACCATCGATGAGACCGTTTTAATTTAAAGTGAACACACAAAGATGTTTTGATGTTACTGTCAAATTATATGTAATTTTGCGGAAGCAATCTAGCGTCAAATACACTGTGTGTCTTTGTGTTACCATGGCTTATATGTTAACAAAAAGTCTGCAAGGAAAAGGTTTGGATTTTTCTTTGTTTTCTTTTCCAAAAAATGATAGGTTTTACATTTTAAAAGAGGAGATCTAGTTGTGCTTTGCACGTTGTCTGCATGGCTTTTGGCCAATTATTTAACTTGTAAGTTCATTTGTTTTCCTGTGGAATTAATATTTTCTGTGTCGAGCCACATGCTTAACCAAAAGCTGAATGGGTAGTTAACATTCTGTGTTTTTAAACAATGTTGTTGCCACTTTTGAAAGTAGAAAGAGTTGAGGAACCTAGTCAGATTACAAGGGCTGAAGAGCTGTCTGGACTTTGTTTTGGGGTGGTTTTGTTTGGGTTTTTTTAGATCATGGTGTTATGATCAAAGACAGTTGGGCCAAACTGTGTTTTGATGGCTGAGAGTTTTGATTTTAGGGGATCATTTTTAGAGCACATGTATCTTTTCAGATGGGTGAGGAAGAGTGGTCAGTTTGGAGCCTGTTACCTCGTTATAGTGTGTGTGTCTCTCTCTCTAATCCAATTTGGAAAACCTGTTTGAATTCAAGTATAAATGTAAGTGAGAGCTCTCTGTCTGACCTGCTTTCAGGATGAGCTTTTTATTTTAATTTCTGGGGGCGGTTATTCAGAGTTCTTTATTCTTTCTTTTACACATCTAATAGTTTTTCCCAGAGGGTAGTGATAAAGTACGTTAGTGTACTTTAAAATAAATTATTATATCTTCAGAACACAATATACTAGCAACAACACCTATTCTATTAGGAAATTCACAAAGGCTGAGAAGAATCAGGACTGAAATGTGAGCCTGAAAATGAAGTAGTCTTGGTGAAACAGAATAGAAGAAAACACTTCGGCCGTTTTTTAAAAAAAGAAAAAGACAGGAAACTAAAATGTGCAATTGAATTAATAGGAGATGACGATTTCAAAATGTATGAAGGAAAGTTTATTTTAACTAAAATTGACATTATCTCTTTGTGTTTTAGAATCAGGTGCTGTTTTCACATTTGGAAAAAGCAAATTTGCTGAAGATATTCCTAGCAAGTTCTGGTTCAAAAATGACAAGCCTGTACTTATATCATGTGGAGATGAACACACCGCTATTGTTACAGGTCAGTATTGGAAATGGATGGTATGATAAAAGGTTATACATTTGGTCAGCTTGGAAAGTTACGATTCTTATTTGAATCCTAAGGTAATATATCAAATGAGGTTGTGGAGAGGAGAGAGGACTGTTCTGTGCGAGCTATCGGGCGCCTTTGAAGTTAGTGTGAGGTCACTGAAGGTTTTCGCAAGACATGCCCAAGAACTGTCATGAGGGAATCTCTAATAACGGAGTGTTTCACACAGGGCTTAAAGTAAGCGTGACTTTGTTCAGCTTGAATGATTCTTGTGAATCTGACAGTGTTTTGCAGACAATCTTAAATGTAGAGGTTTGTATCATGGAAGTAAACAGTACCTGTTGAACACAGTCAACAAGTTCACTAGCAACCTGCCTGAAACAATAGCTAAAATTGTACCTCTGAAATCAAAGTTTGAATTACTGTTAACTGTCAACTGAAAATAACCCATGAAAGAGCAACTCAAGAAACTTCAGAAAATCCTACTAAAATTGGAAATAAATTGCAAAAGCATTGAAAGAAGCTCAGGTGCAATACAGTGAGCAGTATTAATGTTTATTTTCATTTCTTTGAAATGATGGAAACAATACTCATTGAAGAATATTTTCAATTTATTTTACGTGGAAGGGAGTATTCTGCTGAGCATGTGTGTCAATTGTATTGACAATCAACTGTTGATAGACAATAAGACTCTGTTACGAAATTTATATGCATATTTTCAGGACTTTTTTTATTGGAATGTGTTTATTCCTCATCAATGCCCAATTGGTCATTGCTCATTAAATAATTTCCTGAGGGTTTCTTGCTATGTCCCTAAGCAAAGTTGAACATGCTGGATTTTTAGAATGAACTGTTCCAGGCATGACAAAAAAAAGAGTGTAGATTTCACGAACTGCAGAACGTCTTGAGGTGAAACTATACAATTGATTTTTCAAGCCTAACTTCATAGAAGATGAATTATCCATGAATAGTTTATTTTGAACAAAACATGACACTTTTTCTTGGATTGAACCAGTTCTATTAAATTGCCTGTTGCATAAAATTCATCAGAATGTAACCTGGGGCACTGTGAAATTTTCCTTTTGAAATTTTTTTTGATATATCCTTTTGTATACCCACGCTCAGTTTGAAATAACATTAGTATAATTCTCAGTTTAGACTAGTCGATTTAAATTGCCTGCTTGAGTTCCCCCGGCATGTGCCTGTGCCAGCACTGTTACCCTCATCAGCAACAATCCCCTAATTCCCATGTCTCTGTAATAGTGGCCACTTATATAAAGCATTTGAAGAAGTCAACTTGCATAGGTTTGCATGCAGCACTGTTTCTCTACTATCTCCCCTTTTCCCTGTTATTTTAATTTATGCAACATGTTTCAAGAATGTCTCTGTATCTGGCCTTTGCTGTTTTAGTGTGCACATTTGTCACCAGAGAAACTTCTAGATAATCAGATCTTTTTCTCAAGGCTTTTGAGGAGAAGGAACTGTAGAAGGAAAGGTACAAAATTTCTTTGGTACCAAAAGGTTCTTTTGGGCATTGTAAAGTAAAGGCAAAAGTGAGAGTAAAATACTGATCAACGACGAGCAAAGGTAGAGAAACTGCAAGAGTCGTACAAAAAAAAGTGAAGAAGGGAAACAGAAAACCTTTGTCCCTCATTTGTTCTTCACACCTGTGCATGCCTGTGTGGACCTCGCATTTCTGCTGTTAGATGGAGTTGGATAACAGTGGAATTACAACCCTTGGTGAATGACACTGAACTGCAGTAACACGTGGAATAAAAGCTCCAGAAGTGCATGCCGATAATGAGTTTACTGAGAAGGGTACAGACCTTGAGGGGAACCAAGAGCTTCTTGAAATCCAGCTGAACCTGACCTGGAAGAGATAAAAGACAAACATCGCCGAGGAAGGAAAAGTATCTCAAGCAGGTGTGTGCTAATGCATGCTTCATTTTATTTTCAGTCTTTATTTACAGGTCACAAAATCCCTTTTTTTTTTTCCTACCTCCTGGAAGAGGTAGTGGGACCTATGTATGTAGGGGACAGTGGGAATATGAAGTAGATTCAAATCTCATAGAAATATATCAGTTTTACACTAACATGTCTCAACAATCATAAGTAAAAAAATCACCCAAATTGATACAAAACGTTCCTTAAAGCTGGTTTTAAGCAGGAGAGACAGCTACATCTAGCACTGAATCTTGACTGAATGCAAATGAAGAAAATGTACAGGAATTAATATTTAGCTTTCAAACAAAATATTCAGAAATTTTCAAGTACTTCTTTCATCTAATCCAGCATCAATATTCCCATCTGACTTTTAGAAAGAAAAGTCTAAAGTAAATATCAAACACTCTGTTCTTTGGCTTTCTAGGTTAGGAGTTAGAATCCAGAATTTTATTTACATACTGTGGCTGTGTGTTGGAACAGAAAGGACCAGTGATAGAGTTGGCTAGCTGAGCTAGTTGGAGAAACATTTCCTTCTCCAGTTTTGGAGTTTGGGATTGAAATTTGTGTTTCTTTATTAATTTGCTCTCTACCTTTAGCACAATCTTCATTAAAATGTTCAAGCAGGAATTTTTTTAAGCAGTTGTCTTCTTTAATTCTTTAACGCAATCATGAACAGTATATCTTCCAGCACCACTTGTAATATGTTTAATAATGTTTCTTGCACCATTTCTATATTTTTGGCCCAAGAATACTGACAGTCCACTCACTGCATCTTCTGTAACTGCAGGCTTTGGAAAGCAATTTATTCATCCTGTTGGAAGCTGGTGGGAAGTAAGTGATGTTATGGATATTTTCAAGAATCTCCTCCCAATACCTTTCTATTAATTTTCTTTTCTACGAAACTCTTAAAGTTAACAGCTGTCTTATTGTTTATTTGCCTTGATTAGAGTATCCTAGGCAGCTTGCCCACATTTGATCAGAGAGACTGATCCTGTTCACAAGAGGGAAAATGGCGATGATGGAAG
The DNA here is from genome assembly GCA_008711295.1 of Anarhynchus alexandrinus. Taxonomy (NCBI): domain Eukaryota; kingdom Metazoa; phylum Chordata; class Aves; order Charadriiformes; family Charadriidae; genus Anarhynchus; species Anarhynchus alexandrinus. Next base: position 96,791 of record VUYV01000070.1, read on the forward strand.
ACACATTTTCTGAACTCAGAGCTCTGGAGAGAATTGAAGCCCCCAATGCAAAGAGGGTAGAAGGAAAGAAAGAAGTGTCAAGTGTGAAAGTAGGAGTGAAGAGAGGTGCATATGGAACCACAACAAGATAGTATGCTCATAATTTCCAGTTTTGTAAGGCATTAAACATTCAACAATTTAAACCAAAGAGACCTTGGAATCTCTCCAGCTCTTTGGACACCAGATTCCTTCTATTCTTCCTGCCTACTTGCAGGCCATCAGTGGCACAGTGTCTTTTACATCAACTGCAAGGGGAAAATTAGAAACGTTAGTACGCGTTTGTGTTGATCTTTGATATGTGTAGGAGCAAGGAACATACTGCCCTGTTTTTGTTTGTGTGATGCTGAATGTCCTGAGTTTGACTATTCTTATTGCTCAATAAAGCTTTTATTTTGAGAATATCGTGAATTGCCCAACAAAACTGATATCATTCCCCTTTTCATGAGATGTATCTGAATTGCATATGAATTTTAAATTAACTGTTAACATAGTTTATTTACAAAATAGCACAAATAAATAAAAAAAAAATCATGGTGACTGGCTTATGATACTCTGTCTGAAATATCACCTTCTACGTTTTCTTTGGATATAGCTTCTCGATAGAATCTTGTAGTAAATGCTAAAAGTCTGTACATTGTCTCCCCATTTTATTTCCCTCCCACACTAATATATTTAGAAAGCAAGGGGGGGAATATTTAGAACATACCTTTAAACATAGGTGATAGGAGTACCTGGCTGCCTGCTATTATCATGAATCACATTGAGGATTTCAGCTGGTATTTCCCAGCTGCTGAATGAATGCCTTTAGTAACTCTTCATGAACTAGGGGAACATATGGCACATGGGGAATCATGGTTGTGGTAGCAGCTACTCATATGAGAAATGTACTGGTTAGGAGACACTCTTCCTGAAGTCTCTCTCAAAACCTTTGTTCCTAAAGATGTAAGCACCTTGTGGCTTCCCTGATAGCCCTGAATTAATGTTGGTGAAACATCTGCTAGTGATAAGCCAATGTATACGTACTTTGGAGAAATACAATTGCATCAGGATGAAGGTGGAGCCTTGTGTTGGAAGTATGTTTTCATCACCAAAACAGTCTGAGTAGTCCCTTTCTTTCTATCCTGTTGTTTCCCTTCTGCTGCCTAGAGGCATAATCTCACTCTGCTGGACCTGTCTTCTGCTGGCCATTCCAGATGGCACATGGCCAAAATCTCTGTATGTCAGCACCAAAGCGGAAGCAAAAAACCAAGGGTGATCTGAGTGTGCCAAGTTTTGAAATATGATCCTTGCCTATTTCTCTGCTGTTGAATTAGTTCTCACTTCAGTGCATCTGTGGTGATGACTGGAGATATCCCTGTATGCAATTATGAAAATAGGGCCTCTTGCATACAAAATTCTGTCATGTTTCCTAAGCTTAGGTTGCATGTCTGTTCCAAAACCTGATTTAGGTACAGACCCAGAAATGTTGCTTCATTACAGGCATTTGTTTAAGTTCCTCTATTGCGTCTATTCATTTTCGTTCACTGTCTGAATTTCCCTGCTTGCCAGTTTTCTTATTTTCTGTTACATTTCTAGTTGTTGGAAGCCTGAAATTGTAAAAGGCTGTCACTGAGTTGTAAAAAATGTAAAAAAATTCCTCTCATCTATTAAGCTCATTGACTTAGAAAGCAATGCCTGAGAATTTAAAGACTGATGTAAGAAACAGCAGATTACAGGATGAAAAGCATGACCTGTTGGAATTTTAAGTGGATAAAAGAGAATGTGCTTAAGTTGAATTACGGCAGTTTGGCATCATATTCCCACAGGAGTATTACTATCTAATAAAGGCAGTTAAAAAGTATAAACCAAGGATACAAGGAAGCATATACCAATATAGGATGCCATTTGCTAATAAAAATTCTTTCTGTTAAGTGCATTTTGCTTTCAGTGACAGACAGCTCTGCATGTGTTTTGATGTGATTGCATTATGAAAATTGGGATAGTGATATAAATGCTCTTAGTAAAGCACCATAAGCATAGACTTGACCTCAGACTTTCTTCCCTTCCAACCTTCTTGGAAAGATGTGATATTGACACATAGCCCCATGTTCCAAAAATTGTCATATCTAACAATTTGATTTGGACTTTGGAAACTAGTTATTGTTAGTTGTTGTTGTTTTGTTGCTTGTTTTTGGTTTTTTTTTTTAACTATGTGGTTATATTTAAGAAAATAAATGGATTTTTTTTAATAGAGTATTTTTGTTATATTTTAAACATTTTAATATAATATTTCAAAGTCTCTGTAAATCACATTCAGAAGCTTCACTGGAAACCTACTGAAGTACAAACAGCCATAATATTTGGCATTATTGTGTGGAATTGCTGTTATGTCTTGCGGTGGGTCACGTGATAATTGTTGCTGGCTAGGGTGACAAAGTTTATTTACGTGACAGCCTTGTGACGCAGTCTAACTCACAAAACTCTGCAGACCTTCATCAAAAGTAAATAAACTTTTAGCAGCTATAAAAGGTGTTTTTTTTTGACAAATCAGTTTCTATTGTTTTGCAAAGATTTCTGTTGGAACAGGGGTTTTATCTTTGGGTGTAAACTTCACAGCTTTACAAAAGGTAATAGTATAAAAAATAAAAGGAAATGAGTTCATTTTAAGGAGTTGTCACTAGTCAATTTTGGCTGTCTATTTTGCATGCCTGATGACAAAAGTTTAATCTGTTCATATACTATCCTCTTAAAAAACCACTGGTTATTCGGAATTACAACAGTTCGTTGTTTGTAATGGTCAAACCTGCAAGTTCAATGACATGTCATACCAGTTTCTGAAATATGGTTCTAGCATTGCTCCTGTTGAATATTTGTAATCTAACCTTTGCATTTAGGTTTACAAAACTCCCTGACTGCATGGGGGTTTTCTTTACAGGCAGAGTAACAAATTAATGCAATTTGTGAACACATTTGAAAATTTATCAGAAACTATGTTCTGTAGAAGCGCAAATTTGTAAATCATTTTAAGAGAAGACATTTAGCATTAAAAGAAGTAGCCCCTTAACAATAAAATAAGCTGAATGTTAAAAATTTGTGTTTGTATTAATTATATAGCTGCACTATTTATTCCTGTTTTTAGGGTAAAAGATGTGGGTGCTCAGTTAAATGTGCTGTTATTTTATAAGTAGGCCTGTGATACCATGGTTTCTGAACTGCAGCGTCTGTCCAAGAGTACATTTTATTTTCTGAAGAGCACCTTATCAGTGCTGTAATTAAAGAAGAGGATGTTTGTTCTGCTTTTTGTTCCTTCTTCTTGCTGGGGATTTCTTACTTAAACAATGCAATTACTACTTTTGTACTGAAAAATCGCAAGGACGTTCATTATTATTTACACTTAAGTATGGAATTGCCTAATCTTAAACCTCACATTAAAAAGGAAGTAATAAATAGCATAGTGTGTGAATGACCATCTTGTCTCGTATGAGATATGCAAATACTTGTATGGATTCTGACTGTGCATTTTTTTTCAGGGAATGGTAAACTATACATGTTCGGCAGTAACAACTGGGGCCAATTAGGACTAGGATCAAAGAACACTGTCAGCAAACCAACATGTGTTAAAGGTTTGTTTAATTTTTCTTTTTTTGTCTTTCTGAAAGGAGACCCTTGTGAAAAGGTACTTTATAAGATGCAGTTCCAAACTAACTGGTTCTGCCTTCTTTACTCATCATGCGTACCGTATTACTGCACAAGCTCATAAAGGTAGCTTAAAAGGATCCCTGATTGATTTTCCATCAGTTCCAGATTCTGGGTCCTTTTCTGTCTGAAGATTACTTCAGATACATAGAATCCTGTCTTTTTGAGGGCTCTCATTTTATGTAATATTAGCCATTCTGACAAACCACAACTTCATTGTGACTGCAAAGACATTAATCAGATGCCTGGTCTTTGCAGCGTTGTCTATGCGTTAGAAATCAGAGTTGCAACAACATTGTGTAACCTTTGTATCACTTTTGTCTTAGCACCTTTATAAATGAAAAAATCTATGGGAGAACTTTCTACATGTGCTGCTACATTTTTAGCAAAAATAAGAAGTGCCCGAGGGGGCAGCAATGTTAATATATTTGTATGAAGCAGTAAAATAAATACCCAGATTCTTTTATGTGTTGTAAAATATGTTTTAATTGCACTGTTATCTTCTTGAGCTTTCCTAACCAGTTTTATCTTGTCAAACAAAACTAAGTCAATATTTATCCCTATCCCCTTACTTATGTCAAGTCAGATCTATGCTATTAACACATTTCTTTTCACCATTAAATGTTTATCCTCATCCTTTCTGCCAGCAGATCAATCTGTTAGCTTACTGTTAAAAACAAGTTATCCTGCTTGTTCAAACTCCTTTCTTCCTGATTTAGTTTATTCTACTGTCCTTTATCTGCTCCTCTCTCTATTTCACTTCAGAGGGAGAATGCAGCTACTCTCAGGTTCACATCTTCTGTCAGCCATGTGAGAGATTGATTCTTACCCTGGCTTAAATGGATTGGGTGTCAAGTTTTGGTTTTACTGTCAAATTGCAATGGAGAATAAAAGATGAAGAGGAGATCACAGCAATTCAAACCAGACCTGGCATCCATTGAAAAAAGTCACAAGGGGGGTATCTTTCTTTTCTCGGCAGCAGGCAGCAGGAGAAAGTCCTGGAGCTTCTCTCACTAGCTTTCAGTCATCACTTGGCTTTGGCAATGGGCTTGCAAGGACACATTTCAGTTTCTGCTTGGGGCCAAATGGTTGTGGCTGCATGGTTTCTGAGAAAATGTCTTCTGGGACTTGACTAGAGACTGATGAAATTGGTTATGAAAAATTGCCAGCAATGTTGTAAATATAGCACGGCTCATCAAATACAATTGATTAGCCTGAGTAGGAGGAAGGTTAGAGAGCACAGGCTTCTGAAGAGCTGATTAAGATCGTCTCTGAAGTTGGAAGCAGAGTTTTGGGATATAAAGCAGCAAATTACGATTGTAGGAAGAAGCCAACATTGGAACTGTTATGGTTCCAGCCTGGTGGTAGTGGTAGGTGTCAGATAGGATAGGCAGTAACCTGAATTTGGACAATTTATGTTTGTGTCTGTGTGATAGACCAGAAACAGTTCATGCTTAAGTAGATAGATTTATTCGGTGACTTGGTAGAAGGGGCTTTAATCTGAATGTTCTGGAGCTAATGAAAGTTGATTTGGAAGGACTGTAAAAAGGTTTGTGAAAGGGATGATGATTGTTGGCTTTGTCACGGACTAGTGCACTGGAAAAGCAATTAAAGATATATTATGTAAAAATAATGCTGTTTTAAGGGCGTTGTATAGGGCCCACGGACATGGCTGAGAGAAGATAAATTTTTGGCAATGATCAGTAATTGGAGAGAGAATGGAAAAGTCAGTGAGATTTTTTTTTTCCTGTTTCTGAAATGGAGTGCACTTGCCATGGGAGAAAAAGCGCCTCTGCATTCTCTCTCTTTCTCACCAAAACAACTCTTGACTCCTCTCGCCTGCATTCCCAGTCTTTCACTGTGACCAGACTGCAGAGAAGTACATGCAGTGGGTGGGCAGTAATTGAGCTGAAAATGAGACAGGATTGTATATGCAAAAATTTTAGGCACTAGTCCAGGTAGGACTGTCCTTGGCAATTGAGTTTAGTGATCAATAAGAGGGCACTGCAGAGCAAAAGTCTAGCAAAAAAGGTAGCTGTGCATAACAAAGGAAGGTAAGAGGTGACAAGACAAAAGAACAGTATGATTTTAAAGATTAAAGATAGTGGGAAAAGTGTAAGAGGGAGTTCAGAATAGTGCTGTCAATGAAAATTGAAGACAGCTTTAAGCCTGCATTTTGTCTTGCAATGTGATACATTCTTTGAGACATATCCCATAAATGGTAGATTCTGGTGAATGTGGCTTTGGGATAAAATAGCCATGATGAAGGTAACCTGAGTGTCAGCTGTAAATTTTTAAGGTCTGTATCTGTTTTCTTGTCTTGGGGAATCCTGATTTAATAAGTCATGGGCTAGGTTCAAATGGGCAACGAATCTTGTAATCATTCTATTGGTAAAAATATGAAAAAACCCCCAGAGCTCCCTCTAGAGCATAGAACATTTTGTTGTTGAACCAGCTATCAGCTTGTTTATAACTTTTCCCCCTCCTTTGGCTTTAATTCATAGCTTTAAAACCAGAAAAAACAAAACTTGCTGTTTGTGGAAGAAACCACACTTTAGTTTACACAGGTATGTAACCTATATTATATACATATATTAAAGATAGATTTCTTCCTTTGCTTTCATGCAAAATTACATTAGGAACCCCAGGAGTATTGAGGAAGGAAAAATAAATGAAAACGGGACTGTTAAAACTTGGGAGTTTGATATCCAGTTCTTAGAATGCTTGATTTACTCTAAGACAATGCATTTATAAAATAATGTTATATTGGAGTTTGCTAGCAATAGACAGATGAAAAATTTTCTTGCTGGCATTTGAGGTGTAGTTAACAATTATCAATATTTAATTTAAGCCCTGTAAAAGTATATTAGTATTTTTTATATATTTGTGCTCAAATTTACCTTTGACAAGTAATTTATCTTTATTAGTGTGAAGTTATATATTTGAGTAAATATAGTAGAACTGAATGTTTCCAAGTTTTCAAATTTTGTTGCATTTTGGTTAGACAAGGTAGTCTGCTATTTCAATGACAAGTTGCTTTATTAAGTTATAAATAAATAAACTGTAAATTTAAACTAAAGAATAAATTTTTAGAGAGACAGTATACAGAGAATTGATGCAAATTCTTGTCATGCTTCTATAATTTATGTAATGGAGTAGCCGTCTTTGTGGTTGCAATCCTTTAGCTTGCAGTAATGATATAAAGAGGATTGTTTGATTATTATGAGGTTTATATATGTGGAGACCCTGAGCACTGTAAATAAGACTATTAGAATAAAACAGAACATTTTAATAACAGTTGAGTATGCAAGACTGCACAGGGTAAATATTAGTCACTTTTAGTGTACACGGTGGCTAGATAATTTGTGGTCTTTTATATAGCAAGGACCATTTATAAATTGTATGTCAGTTGCTTATCACATTTGTGTCTAGATTTGTGTTATTAATGGGCCTTATCCTTTTCGTCATAAATGAGCACTTTAGATGTGAAACGTACTAAAATTAAAAATATAAATCTTAAAGTTCTCTTAAGTTGAAGGTATCAATCATCAGTTTTAACTTCATCCTTGAGATTCTTAAACAAAACAAAGACTTAGTTAATTAAATCAAAAGTGATTTAACTATTAAAATGATTAGACTATTTCTAATGAAAACCTAAGCAAAAGCATATTTCATTCACAGTACTCAAAACTATCAAGTTATGCATCTCTTTAATTTATGTACTGATAAAATTTCAGTTTTCTTGCCTGTGACATCATTCACCATTTTCCTCCTGCTTTATCTTAAAATATGCATTATTTGGGGAAGGAGCTTCTTCTGGCTGCCAGGGCTACTAGTAGTAATTTTCTCAGAACTCTTGCAGAACTTCAAATTATGTTTACTTTTTAGATCAGTCTCCAGAATGGTGGGAAACGCAGTCAAAGTATATGTAAGACTTTTAGTAAGTTCTGATCCAAGCATGTGCAGGAAAGCCTTGTTGCTAGGAACAACAGAAAGTGCTAATGTCAACTCGGGGATGTTTCAGGGCAGTAGACCCCAACTTTTCTGTAATGTTTTTCTGTTGAAAATTAAATTACTTGCTTCAGTTTTGCTAACATTTTACCACTGATGAGAATGTCTTTATTCTGTGTGTTACATGTGATTTTCTGTATGCAGAGAAAGGAAATGTGTATGCTGCTGGAGGTAACAGTGAAGGTCAGTTGGGATTAGGTGACACAGAGGAAAGGACCACATTTCATTTAATTAGTTTTTTTACCAACCAGCACAAGATCAAACAGCTAGCAGCTGGATCATACACCTCAGCAGCAGTAACTGGTAAGAGCAACCGCTAATAAAACCCATTTATGTGCGTCCAGCCTGGTGTTCCAGGGAAACATTTATTCCAGCGTTCTGTCTGCATATGTGGGTGTATTTTCTGTGCCTCCCTGTCTTCTTTCCCTAGTAACAATAGTCATTTTTTGATAGCCAATTGCCTATTTCAACACAACGTGATAAGGGGTGGCAGTCTCATTACCTTCCTACAATTCTTATGAAAGTGGACCTTTTCCATGAGCGATGGCCTGCAATGGGTTCTCAACCTGTTCTAGTTTAGTAGGAATCCTTACAAAGGAGAAACAGTATGAATACCCTCAAAATGGGAAAGATCTTCAGTTCCTTTCCAGAGAAGCCAGCTACAGAACATTAATCTTATGAAAACTAAGTTTCTCTAATTCCACTTCTTACTGCAACTCTTTTGGTCTACTGGTACAGGCTACACAGCTGTGTCAATTCTGCGAGACGCCGAACCTATGACCTATTTCTCCGATGGCAAATTATACAACCTGTTGAAGTCCACCCAGTTATAACACTTTCAGCCATTGAATGGGTGGTCCTTTATTACCATATAAGTTTTGCTATAATGCACCCGTTTCTGTACATGTTTGGGATAAGTTATCGAGGCTGTCATTTCAGAATGTGACAGAGAGCCTAAGAGTGTATGAGAGAGATGCTAGCTTGCTCGTCTGGGTTGTGGGTTTTTTGTGACGATTGCTGACATTCTTCTGAGATTTGTAAGTCAACTTTGAATTATTTTAGTTCCCAACAGCATCTCAGTAGCACTGTAGATGGTACATTTTTTTATTCACAACTTATTTCCCAACAATAAGAAATATGCAGACAGAAGACCTCATCTCTTCTAGAAAAGTCTAATGATTTTTTGTGTTGTTTGCTACCTTTTTTTTGTTTTTTACTGCTGCCATTGGTCATTGTGTCAACAGAGGCTGGTCTTAATAAACCTGGAACAGCTATTGTGGTAGTTTAAGGAAAACAAAATGAAGCTGGGCAATATAATCACCTGTGAAGAGCACTGAAAGATAAGGCAAGAATAAGTAGGGTGTGTACCAAAGTCAGAAAAGAGAATAAATTTGAAAGAATAAGAAAGTGGTGACTTGCTACTAGAAATGAGAAGATGCCTTAAATTCACCGTAATATTTTCATACCGACCTCTGGCAACTGCATTGTCTTATATGCCCAGTCTTACTCTTTTTGAAGGAATGTTTTTATGTGGTACTTTTCCTGTTCCTATTTGTCGTCTAATATCTGTTGATGACTGTGTTCAGTGTCACTTTTGAAAAGCTTACGGGATACCCTCTTACTTCAGACTGCATTGTTGCATTGTGCTAAATACCATTTTATTATTTATGTCCCTGAGATAATGACATTTAGTAGTGTCATAGACAGAGTTTATGAAATGCTCTTTAATGGGTAGGTGAACTTTTTATTAGTTTTGGTTTTAAATCTGTTAACTGTCTGTCTTCATTTTAGAGGATGGGCAGCTTTTTGTGTGGGGTGACAATTCGGAAGGTCAGATTGGCCTGGCTGATAAAGCCTGTGTCACTGTCCCTTGTCAAGTGGATGTTGGAAAACCTGTTTCCTCTGTATCCTGTGGATATTATCACTCTGCCTTGATAACAGGTAAGAGAATGGGAATAGCGGTTAGGGGAGACAAGTCAGTGGTTCTCAAATTGTCATCTTTGTAAAGGTATCTAATGAGGCATTCGTTACTTTTGAAACTAGATATGCCATAGTTGTTAAAAACTGCCATGTGGCAGAAAGTCATCTATGTAGTTTTGTATTACATTGGGAGATTTTACCAGAGACCGGTTCTCTAAAATGTGGTCCTAATTGATTTAGTTGGGAAACTTGTATGTAATCTACTATATAGTTGTATATTATTGTTGAATTAACAATACTGTGAGAAAAAACTGCAGTTAAGTTTCTGCTTTTGCACATTGTTATTCAAAAGTATATTAGAAAGAATGACTATCTTGCGACACTTTATTTGCATGACAGTTATGACAAATGTTCTGGATTAATGTTATGGTTTCAATAATCCATTTTTTCTTGAGATTATTCATTTTTTTGTGATGATCAAATAATCATCTTCATCTTCTCTAGAAATACAAATATTGAATAGACTTACTATGTTTTGAATTAATCTCATTTACTAGCAGTGCAAGATTGTTGTCAAAGTTTGATGTTATGTATTAAATTTTAAGTTTTGGAGTCAGTTAAACAGGCAGTATATGATATTAGGAAAAGCATTGCAACAGTGAGTCAGTGTCTGATCTCCAAATGAACCCACCTCTCTGTTGCTTTCTACCTCTCTCTTCCCACCTGCCTGCTGGTTTCCAAAGTGTTGTTGCCACTAATTTTTTAATAATGCCAATATGGGTGAATTTATCAGTCATTTCTGGTGGTATTATATATGAGCAGCCATGAACTCCTCTCAGCCGTATAGATTTACTTTATTAAGCTTTACAGTTTAGTCCCCTCAGAGTAATTAAAGATTTCAAAGGATCAATAGTTTTGATTGTAAAGCTTTTAATGGGTACCCAGGAACTATTCCATCAGATATTTTTCTCAGGTTACTTGATAAATGTTACTTTTCCACATACAATATCTATATAGCTCTGTGAGAATATGCTATTAACAGAATGAGAGCTTCTTATGCTAGACAAATACTAATTAGGTGTTATGCTGGTAGTGTGCAACTTCTATTATAGATGCTTTATTACAGTAAATGAATAAAATGCCCATGACTGATCAGGACCTCAGCACCTGTTAGGAAACCTACAGCTTCCAGAACTTGAAATAAATGGGGAAAAAAAAAAAAAGATCCTTACTTCAGGGTTATAGTAAGGTGTGTATTTCTGCCTTAAAGCCAAGAGCTGAAGTTCTGACAAGACTGCAGTGGGATGTAACAAAAGCTCTCATTAGAAGAAGGGTTGAGGACAAGCATCTAAGAGCAAAGAGAGAACAGTGTGTGCCAAGTGCTCTAAGGAAGTGGAAACTTTTAATGGAGGAGTGTGAGAAAAAAGGATTAGGGTAGCAGCTGGGAAAGAGAAATGGAGCCTCTTAAAATATTAGTAGGGAGATGAACTGGTTATCACTTGTGAAAACGGGGAGTCGTTGAACCTGTCACTGCTTGAGCAGGCCTGGGTATGAGGTGGAAAATCTTAATTTTCAGCCTTAGTATCTGCAAATCCTGCACAAATTTGGCTTCAATCTGTTTTGCTGAAACTGTGGACATGCGGATGGCCTCTTTTGTGGGGAAAGGAGAAGTGTTTTTGATTATTTTCCTTTGGGCCCTTGCTGATAGTTTTATTTGACTGATACTTTTAACTACCATAGAAATTTAGTGTTAGGCATCCAGGTTCTTTTTTACTGAATTGATCTTCTGTTGCACTAGTGTCAGTGTATATCCAGCCAGTGTTTAAAAACAAAGTTTATGCATTTAATCTAAGCGTACTGTAGTCATACATTATTTTAGCTATGAAGTTAGCCATTAAATTATGAATTTGGAAGTTCTGCAAGCTGAGTCTGAGTACAAATGTAGTTACCTTATTTTTCTTACAGCCTAGTTAGGAAGGAAGTCAAGGCATGATGCTGTTAAAAGATTTTGCGTAAAAAAAGGTGATTCTTTTAGTATTGTGTGGATTCTTCTTTCACTTATGGAAAACACTTGCCTGTAGGGCTTGTTGGACTGGCTCAGAACAGTGGTTGACATTCTCGTTATTCTGCCTCTGAGGGGTGGTAGAACATAGCAAAATAGATAATTATGGAGTATTTGGAATATTCATATTACAGGGATAGTTTTTTTTCCCCCAAATTGCCATTTGGTCATTGAATTATGCCTTGAAGTATGTGTAAAAGTTTGCCTAGCACAGGGGGGGTTCCTGAGTATTTTTATTGTATGGTTTTATCTTGTATACTGGAATTTAGAGTGATTAGTGTTATTTTCAATATATACTTTTGGAGAAAATATCTGGAAAACAAAGTGGTTCTGTATTTCCAGAACTGAACTGAAATTTGAACTATTCAGGTGAGTGTATAATCTGTATTAATTCCCTCAACATCAATAAAGTATACCAGAGGAACTTTTTTTAGATTGTGGTTGCTGTTACAATGGAAGAAATGGGAGAAACACTGTTAATACAAAGCTTTCAACACCTGTAACTTATCTATACTATACTTACATAACTATATACTTATATAACTATACTATAGAATTACTACATTTTGACTTTTTAAACATGACTTGTACATAAAAAAAGCATCCAATTATATACTATCTTTAATAATAAAGCATAGTTGCAGGATGTAGGACTTTTGATACATGTTGCTGGGCTGAACTGATGAGCATGGCACCATATGGTTCCCTTTCTTAATATATTTACGTTCGACATAAGCCGTATACTGGGTAAGCAAACTGTTAGGATCACAGGCCTATCTGGGTTAAAACTAAAAGATGGTTAATGAGGATACTAGGATACATAATATGGTCACAGAGTGCCCTCTCCAGGGCAGGATGTTCATTAATAAGTGACTATTGAGAGAAAAAGTGGTGAAAAGCGGACTCCAGCTTTTTTTTTTTTTTTAACTAAAATTATTTCTTTGAAATAGCTGGTTTTATAAAAGGTTTTATAGGCATTTGTCTTTAAGGTGTTTAGCTACTATAAAGCCAAGTGCAATGTCAGTGAAAAGTAGAGTGGAATCCTCACGCAAACTTTAGTAGATAAAAGCATATTTTATGGAAATTGTACGGCGTTCAGTGATCTGAATTTGTACTTCAGTTCTACAACCCTCCCCCAACTCCCAAAGTTTCTCAACTCTAGGAGTTCCAAAAAGATGATTTATTACCTTTCTTACTTTTGCTTTTTAGAATGCCTTCTTTGCAGATGGTAATTCAACTACTAAACGTCAGCCACCTGTATTCTACCATGTACACATGGGCCCCACTGACAGCAAAAGTAGTTGTAGAATTGAAGAACAAAATATATTCTGAATTATTTTAAATAAAAAACACTTCTGAAATTTAGTCTAGGCACAAGCACCGGCAATGGATAGCTCATTTCCGTCTGCATATTAGGAAACTTGTCTGGTTACTTGCTTCATGTTTGAAAGATGATTGTTTGCTCCCTTTTCCTCTCACTTTGCATTCTTCACAGTGTTCCACTGAAAAGAAGTTTTTAGTTTGTAGTTTCCAGCCCTCCTTAGGGCTTTAGGACTTTTTCCCGGTATCTATTTCCTTTCCTTTCTTTTTGCAGACTTGGTATGTTAGGTCCCCATATTAGAGGTATGTCTCAAACTAAGTGACAGAAAAAGAGTGAGCTCCAGGAGCATAGCAATGGTTTTGAGTCCATATACATATCTTTACTTGATTAGGCTTTGACCACACTCACTCAAGAGGGGACAGTTTTTCAGAAAGCATTAAGCTTGATAAGCATTTATAACTCATTTGTCCACTGGAGGAGATGAGGAGCAGGAAAAGCCACTTTATCTAGCCACTACTCTGGTGTCTACAGCAGAATTACATTCATGGAGCCAGAAAGGAATTGAATATATTAGACCTATTCTGGTGTTTCCTGTGCCTGAACTATTACTATAACCAAGGTCAAGATAGATTCTCACTGAGAAGATACCTTTTCATGGAGAGCTTTGTGCGTTCCTTGAATTTCTTCTTTTAATGTACTTTGTCATTATTTTTGAGGACTAATTTTAAAGATCATCCATTCCACAAACACTTCCATGCTCAGAACTTCAGCATTTGAGGTGGTTTCAACCAATTCGGTCTTGAATAAATACTACTTTTTTTTTTTCTTCATTTACTGAAGAGATCATAGAGTGATCCAATTCTTTTGTGTACTGCCCTCATTTCCTACCAGCCAGGTCTCTTATCTTCGCTCATCTACAGTATGTGCCTTTACCTTTGACGGGCAAAGATAGTTTTTCATTCACCTGCCCACTTCGTTGCCATGCACCTGTGACCTAAAGCATAGTGATACAGAAAATGTGCCACACTAGGGAAAGTTCAACATGTGAGAGAATGTGACTCATAGGAGAGGAGAAAATTAAAAAAAGAGGTTCCATTGTGAACAGAATGTCCTTAAAATGCAGATGTACTGAACACAGTACATAAAGTCCTTAAAATGCAGATGTACTGCGCGTATACTGTACTCAAAATTTATCTGGGTTTGACTGGATTCTTTTTATGCTTGATAGCTATTCTTCATAGTTTTTAGACTACTATTTGCCTTAAAGGGATGTGTAATGTATTCAAAAATTGCTTTAATAAATGGGTTTATCATTGTTAGCTGGATTATTAAGTTGAAAAAATGTAATAAACTTGATTAGTTTGGGAAGTCAGTGGAAGCTTGGCCATTTGAATCTCTAATCCTATTAATTAGATTGTGATTGGATTAATATTTGCAGTGCAGTACTGTTTTAAAAGAAGCGCTGGTCTCTTCAAAGAGAACCACGTAAGTAGTTGACTCCCAAGTGTTTTTGGGGATTTATCAGCTTGTTTCTAGAAACATATGTCAAATCCAAGAGTATTAAAACAATACTTACCTTCCAAAAAAATACAGGTTCTTTTTGTGGTTGGGTTTTCTTCTTTCTTTTCACTTAGCATCCTTAATAAAATCTCTTTTTGTCAGTGGAATGTTTTCGTTATAGAAAGTTTTACATCACAGTGAATTTTTTTGTTGTTGATTGGGGTACTGTTTTAGAATAGAAAATTGATGCTGCTGCATATAACTGCAAAGTATCAGCCTGTTCGGAGTATTTCTGCATGTAGGTGTAAGGATAAATATCAGAATTAAAACAGAAAATCAAACTGAACAGAGAAGCCTAAACACAGTCCACAGTTTAGAAGTGAAATGCAATACACTTTTCTGCAGCTGTGAGCATTTGCTGTTTCTTAAAAAACACAGACAGATTGAAATTACTGCAAAACACCTCTTAGAAAAGAAGTGTAGAAGAATGCAGCAAAGGTATTTCTGCACAGATACATGCAGGTAAATGAAGTGTTATAGTAGTATTGGTGTAGTTTGTATGTGTGTGAAAGAAAAGTGTCAGAATGATAGAAAAAATAAGGACAGCTGGGAGGATGGGGTTACACCTCTGATGATGATAGTTGGGAAATACAGCTGCTATCATGTTTCATTGTCTTGCTGAAGAGGCTGTTACTCTGTGAATAGATTGTGGGTGGCTACTCTTAATAGCTCGAGCCCCGTGAAACCCTGCAGAAAGCTTGACGTTGAGTAAGACTGTATTATTGTCATTCCCTGATTGCCTCTCTGTGCGGTTAGAGCATTCAGCAAAGATAATAAGTCCAGTTGCTAGCCTTAGCGGCCCAGGAGCTTGGTACTTGAAGAATCTGTGCTGTTGTGAGAGGCGGAAGTGATCTTGGAAAATATAGAAAGCATATAAAATTGTCTGGGGCTTTTTTGCCTAAGGCAGAGGCTAAATTCCTTAGGTCTTGTGAGCTTTGCAAATAAATATTGTGCCGTCAAAGTTAAATTCTAAATCTTTGGTGGAAGTGCTGGTTTGCAACTTTATGTTGAGGCTTAGGGCCCATTTCCCATTTAAAGAAGGAATTCGGCTTTTATGAAAAAAAGTCATTTTTACAGTTTTTGATCTTTGAGTATGTCATACATTTCCTTCAGAATTGTCAAGTTATTTGATAAATTTATGCATTTAAATACATTTGAAGCTGATGTATCTTAAAAAATGCATAGTATCTTTTTTTTGTTCCTGAATGAACTTTACCATAAGATAAGAGACATGCTTAGAATCATAGAATGGTTTAGGTTGGAAGGGACCTTAAAGACCATTCATGGGCAGGGACACCTTCCACTAGACCAGGTTGCTCATAGCCCCATCCATCCTTGTCTTGAACACTTCCAGGGATGTGGCCTCCACAGCTTCCCTGGGCAACCTCTTTCAGTGTCTCACCACCCTTAAAGTGAAACATTTCTTCCTAATATCTTATCTAAATTACCCTCTTCCAGTTTGAAGCCATTCCCCCTCGTCCTATCACTACATGTCCTTGTAAAAAGCCCAGCTGAACAACCAGCCAGGCTGAACAACCCCAATTCTCAGCCTGTCCTCATAGAAGACGTGCTCCAGCCCTCCTATCATCCTCATGCTCCCCCTCTGGACCTGCTCCAACAGGTCCACATCCGTCTTGTGCTGAGGACTCCGGAGCTGGATGCAGTATTCAAGGTGGGATCTCATGAGAGTGGAGTAGAGGGGGAGAATCACCTCCCTTGACCTGCTGGCCACACTTCTTTTGATGCAGCCCAGGATATTGTTGGCCTTCTGGGCTGCGAGTGCACATTGCCATCTCGTGTTGAGCTTCTCATCAACCAGCACCCCCAACTCCTTTTCCTTCAGGTTCTTCCTATAGTTAAAATTCATTGAAAACCTATCCTCGGGCTTCCTTTGAAGAAAATAGATAATAATTTAGACCTTTTTTTTTTTTTTTTGCTTATTGTGGACTGTTGATACCAAAGGTAACAACATACATCACAGATAAGCATGACTGCTCCAGCATCACTTCCTCTGAGAGTATGGGAGGAGAAGGACTGCTTTATTAAAAGACATAGTAGTTTAAGGGTTTTCAGAATGAATCAAAGCCCTTCTGACGGAGGGTCGTGGCAACAGCAGTCTGTGCTGCTCTGTTCTATGCACGCACTGCTGCAGTCACTCTTTAGCACAAAGTAATCCGGAGCCAAGTGCCACAAAGAAAAAAAAAAAGATATTGCTGTCAAAAGAGTTTTCCAGGAAAAACATTTTAAATCTAGTTTATCTATTGGATTTAGCAGATGTCTTAAATGAAAATGCATTAGTAACTAGTTGTCCCATAATTACACGAAATTAAGATGCAGTTTTGCAACCTGAAATTCTTGCTCAGTTTTCATTCATGCAAAAGGAGATTTTAAATGAGTGCATTGCCAGAGTAAAGCTCAGGAAGATTCAATAAAAATGACACATTTCTTACTGACACCAATTTTGACTCTCTCATCATCAGAATTAAAAATTCAAAAAGATAAAATTCTTTTCCTGTCTTGGCTTGGTATGCCCAAGTTTTAATAAATTTAAGTTTTGAATTAAATTTAAGTTTTGAATTACATCTTTCAGTTTTTCCTAACTTGGTTTTAATAATTTGACTAATTTCATTTGCTTTTTAGAATGCGTATGCAGCTTCATTTTTTCTACTTTACAATTTATTTATAGGTTCACTTTTAGCTCTTCCGTATTTCCTATTTCTGTATAGGCTTATTTTTTTTATTGCCATTGTCATTAAATTCCCAAATTTTAAGTTGTGGCTGACAAAGTGCAAGGAAAAAGCAACAAATGTATCAGCTGTGCATATGGGGGAATATTTACAAAGGCTAACAGAAAACTAGTAATAAGCTTCTCTGCGTATGTTCAGCGGAGGGAGGAATGGGCTTCTCTAATGGTCAGTCCTGAACACCAAAATAAGGCTTCAGCTTTGAAACTTTCTTTGAGCTCATCTGTCTTTGTTGTCTGCGGGGACGGGCAGCATTTCTAAGGTTAACCCATCTTTCACGTTGGAAAGGAAATCATCACTTCTGAATAAGAATCTCTCAGATACTTGTGCATCGTGCAACAGTAATGCCTCTAAATGCTGTAAAAGTAAATTTGTGAACGCTGGGATGTAGCCCTCTGAAAACACTAAATGTCTCCTCCTGAAAGTAAAAGTACATTTTGTACTGAAGTACAAATCTGCATGTTTCCAAAAATATTGGAGATGGGTGCTTCTGATGACTGAGCTTTAATAATGGAGTATAAGTCTGGGGTTTGTTATTATGTTGATTATGTAACTGTAGCTCTCTCTTCGAATTTCCTTTAGCAGACAGCTCCTACACTAGTTTAGACATTTCTTTATCTTGGACTAGCTCCATGTGAGAGTTTTGTTTATCCTTGTGCTTTGTTATATCCAACTGGGATTAAAAGCCAAACTTTTTCTGATGTAATAGTGTATGATGATTTTTTTGGTAAGTAATTTCAAATTCAGATTGTGAGCCACAATTTGCTATGAGGATACTACTCCACAGAATATTTTCAGGAGTGGAGGACACGCAGCTATTAACTTGAAGCTTTGCTGGCAGTAAGAAAATGGTTTCTCCCTAAACCTCACTCTGACCTGTTAGAATAGCTGGGGGCCTTTGCACAGAAAATCAGAAATGTAGATGTAGATAAATTGTAAAAAAAACCCCATGATGGAGATAAATGTAAAATGGAGATAAATGTAAAAGAAGTAGATAAATGTAGATAAATTGTAAATATAACAATGGAAAGTATATTGTACAGGTTCCATTTTTAACTATGGTGGAAGGATATATAGAATGCTGTCTTGAATAGTAATTCAGACTTACGTAGCAATGAAAAAGCAAAGGGAGTGATTGGAAAAGATAAAACAAGCGAAACTTCAGAGTAAAATGAATTGCCCAAATTTGGGATTGAAGAGTTTTTGAACTGGATTCTTAAAAAGTCAGGGTGAATGAGAAGGGTCTTCTCGTATGCAGCAGATCAGAAAGAAGTTACAGGAAGAGATCTGGAAAGACCTCTCAGTATTTTTTTGAACTTAATTCTGGTGGAGTTACTGCTATGGAACCTCTGCTGTATTCCTGTTGTTGGATATATTGCTCTCTTCTTGCTGTCCAGACCACACATTTTCATGTCATTTACTCTGCTTTTTTCTTTTTTTTTCTCTATATCTTACAAGAAGAAAGTGTGGATTTTCCATCAGAATTCCATGCAAAACCATTTTCTATTTAAGTTGAGATTCTTACAAGCAACTTCAGTTGAAATAAATACTGATTACAGAGGGAATTATAACCTCTCAGAAGGATGTATATGGTTTTGGTTTTCCCTTGGCTAGATTCCTTGCACACCAAATTTTGTGGTTCTCATCTTGGAGAGGGGCTAAAATTTAGCCCCTTCTTGTCCCATCAAAGCAGAGTGCTTTGCACAGCTGTTTGGACATTATACAAATAAGTTGCATTATCCCGTACTTTTCATACACTTTTCAATCTTACTGATTTGTGTCTGTAGCTGTCTTGACAACCCAGCCTTGCTTCTGAGTTCATGCTGGAAATCCTGCTCTGTTCTGTATTTACACAGGAGATGGTGAGCTCTATACTTTTGGAGAACCTGAGAATGGGAAACTGGGATTATTGCCTGAACAGCTGAAGAACAATAGAGTCCCACAGCCTGTACTGGGAATTATGGAAAAGGTGAATAAGGTCGCTTGTGGTGGAGAACACACGGTGGTGCTGACAGGTATGCAATTTAACTGGAATTTTTTTACAGCCCTATAACTTAATCAGTAAACTCAATTTACTTTAAAGAATTTACATCCCACTGCAGCGTAAGATGCTGTAGCCATCCTGACTGGAAGACCATTGTACATCATGGAGGTAGAAATCCACGTAACAGGTAACCTCAGTGCAGGCCTGTGCTGTGCTGTGCTGTGCATATCCCTTTGCTGGAGGATAAACTTCGTCAGCTAATTGTAACAGAGGAGCTTGTAGGCAGCTCCTACGTGGTACCAGTGGTTACACCAACTGCGCATCCTTGCCTTTATCTAAAACCTCAGCAGCAAGTTCCATTGTGAACGTCCTTTTTATTTGACAGAATAAGTGATGAATAGAGTTGTTTTGCTTGTAAGAAAATCCTATAAGAGCTCAAATCACCGAAATGGGGTAATCTTCTATGGATGGGATCTGTGTAGCGTGCTGCGCCTGGCTGGACACCTGTTCAATTCCACACAGCTCAGGATTTCCAGCATCTGAAGGGATGTAAGATTATTGATACTATCTGCTTTTTCTTTATAGCATTAGCTCCAATAAATAGCATTTTAAGAGATACTTTACAGAGTCTGAGTGCCTTCCTTACCGGGATTGGATTGTAACAAGGCAGTGCCTCCTAGTGCAACACAGATGATCAATGTTTCTTTCCTCTGAGGAGCTTGAAAGTAGTATTGGTGTGTGCGTGGGGGAAATTTTAGAGGAAAGCTTCCATTCTGTAGTAAATTTAAATGGCCCTGAATATTTAGGAAGTACTTAGGAAGTCACTTTTCAAGTAGCTGTCTGTTAATAGTGATGGAGATACACAATCTACTGCATGCCTAAATGGATTAAATGTCTCTTTTGTGATATAGAATTTGCCTGTGACTTTAACATCCATGTAAAACTAGTACAGATATAGACATGGAACATATTGTACAAATTATAAAAATCAGCAAATACAACTATTATATATTAGTTCCCAGGTTCATATGTACGGTACTTGGAAGATGAAATACGGTGTATATTACTGTACTATTAAATAGTTGTGTCCCAATGGTAAATTAGCTTTTCAAAGAGATACGTGCAAAGCATTGCTAGCTGTTTATTTCCACAAGTTCTATCCTGAACTATAGTACCATAGAAGTAGGAAAGAGGAGTTTGACTTTGCCCACAGATGATTTAAAAAATATCAGCTTTGGCTTGTAATGAATTCCCCAGCTGTATAATATGCCTGTAATTCATCTGCTACCGAAATGCAAAAACTGTAAAAACAAGTAGGATGTATAGATATCAGTCCTTAAATCTGTATTTTGAAAATGCTTGTCAATCTGACGGAGTGCCTT
This sequence comes from Anarhynchus alexandrinus, assembly GCA_008711295.1. Classification (NCBI taxonomy): domain Eukaryota; kingdom Metazoa; phylum Chordata; class Aves; order Charadriiformes; family Charadriidae; genus Anarhynchus; species Anarhynchus alexandrinus. The sequence goes on from VUYV01000070.1 coordinate 117,489, forward strand.
CAAGATTATGTAACCAAAATTTTTAAAATATAAATTGAAAATCTGGTAAGTAGTATGATGTGGTATTGTACTGCAAGCCACTGGAGAGAGTAAAGGTGGAAATGATGTGCTGAGAAAGGTCATGTGTAATGATGAGTCGAGCTGCAAGGTTCTGGATAAGTTAAAGCTCCTTTGGGAAAACTATGAAGAGGAAATAACAGTAGCCAATCCAGGAAATAATGGAAACATTTGTCTACATTTCAATGCCTTTGTCTCTTTTCTTCCACCAATATACAGTCTTACCCTGGCAGTATTCTATGTCGTAAAATAAATTTCTTTACATGAAATCAGATTATCATTATTATGAAAAAATTACCATAAAATTGGGGGCAGCAAATGTATAAATCGCAGCATTATTTTATGGGTTATAAAGTGAAGTTCTGCAGAAAGAATTTGATTATCATTATTGATTATTTTTTTAACCATAAATCTGAAGCCAACCAATAGATACTTTGTTTTAATAGTATTTAATGTGATAAAATTTCATTATAACAAACGACTGTTACAGAGATTTAGTAGGAAGATGTAGACCTGGATGACATCAGCATTGTAGTGAAATCTGTACAAGAGCTAGAACAGAGAGGCAAAATATAAATGCCAAAAAAACAAATACAATGAAAAAGACACCATAGTAAGTCAGTGTCTTAGTAGGTAAGATTTACTTGCCTACAGAAATAGATTTTGTAGTAGAAGGCAAATAAGAAATTCAGCGCTGGCTCAGCTGGCAGTCGGTGATAAGTGCTGAGTGCCAGAAGATCCAGTTGAGTCAAGAGAAGAGGTAAACTATATCCTCCAACAAAATACATTTTCCTAAAGAGTAGTAGTTGTTGTGATGCGCGAAAGGTCAGATAGGTATTTTTTAATATAATTCAGCTATTATTAAATAGGCTACAGGTATGAACTTCTGCCTAGGACACTTTGAACAAAAGAGTAGAGGATAATGGAAATACCGTCTCAAGTGAAAGATACTTCGTCAGGAGTGTTGACATACAAAAGTCTTCTGACTGAAAACAAAATTTGGGAAAAATACTTGGGGAAAAATTTGGGAAGAGAGATAGATTTGGACACTGTAATAATTTAAAAAGTGAGTGTAGCATACCTGCATTATAGGCTTTGCACCAGAAACTTAACTTGAAATCAGTGCTGAAGTGTGTATTGCATCTTGACATGAAGTGGCATGACCACAAATCAAGAATTCTGATGAGAGATATATCTTTAAAGAGGAGCAGAAACATTTATACCTTTTCTAAGCTCATTTTCCTAAATTAAGAACATAGTACAATTTTGAAGAAATTCTGAATTTCATGTATTGTCTTCCATGAAAATGGTTGCTGTTTGACTTTAGCAACACAATATGTACTGATGCGGTTTTCATCTTTTCAGGGTCTTTCCAGTTTTTCAGGGTGTGTCATTTCAGTCTTAAAAAATAAGTGAGTGTCTGACTGTTGTACATTCCCCTGTGTCATCTATCTCATTTAACATAGGAATAGGATAGGAGAAAATGTCATATGGAGAAACTGTTGCACGTCTTGGCTCATTTCTTGCCATCAATTCTACTTAGGGTTTATCAAATTAAAAGAAAGCATAATCCAGTTATCTTACTGAGTACGAGGCAAGTTTCTTCCTGACTCTCATACATAATTAGTCTATTCCAAAGCACTTCATTTGATTTCTTTTTTATGACTGTCTTATCTATTCTATTGGCAATTTTGTATGGTAAGAACCACTCTTATCTGGGTTATTAAATCAAACTACTGTTTGGAATCTTTCCAGCAGGTATCAGAGTAAATGATAGAAAGTATATATTAAAATAGTTCTTTTTTTTCTTTTGCTCTGAAACTCCAAAATGGGAAACTGAATTTTTTTTTCCCCCAGAGAACAAAAATTAAACTGTTGGGAACAATGATTAGGAAAACACTTTTTAAAGATACAAGGTTTTAGAAATGTTGAATATGGTATTGGAAACCATCTTCTTTACAAGTCTTATTGTTACTTCTGCCTGTTACTTCTGACTTCTGGAGTCCTTCTAGAATAGATCGTTTCGCATAATAATGCAGCACACTAGTGTGTTAGTATGTAAAATCTTGGATTTTTCATCTTCTGTCTCAAGGTCTTTTAAAAAGAAAAGAAAGTCGAGAAACTCTTTTGACAGCTAATGAAAAGGCTGAAAAAGCTCTCCCTTTTCATGACAGAACTGAATGTTCAAACCACATACAAATATCTGGGTTTTTCAAACCATTCTTAAGTCTGCATACTATTTATGCTGAAATCCCCAAATCCAATTACTAGCTCTGGTAAAACTGAGTATTGTGTCAACAGCTTATTTTTACAGTAACATTTTTCAGCATAAACTGTTTAAAAATAAAGCTATAATAAGAGTGAATAGTAATATTAATACTAATTAATAAATAATGAAGTTCAAGGGAAATGAATCTGTGTGGAAAGATATAAGCATACCTGTCTGTTTCTGGTTTTCTTTTGTGGATTTTTAACTTTGTCTATAGCCTTAAATACATAGCAAGGAATTCACGAATCTTAAAAACAATCTTGGAGCTCACTCAGTTCTTTCAGCAAATAGCATGTGTTAAAAACAAATCCGAAAGCTATATAGATTTTTACCAGGACAACGGTCCTGGAGACTACAGAGCTGTTACATACTCTAGAAGATGCCTGCAAAGGTGGAAGACAGATGGTTATGGGGAAATACGCCTGTTCATCCAAAAAAGAAAACGTAGGAAGTAAAGAGGAAGCAGTTCGAGCACTCAAGTGCTGGAGGTCACTTGGAACAGTGGAGCCATTGGCTTCTGTGCAGGCTCTGAAACCGTTTCTCTTCATCCTTCAAGGGCCCCCTTCTCGTGGGCTGCTGCTGTGGAGGCAGCAGTTCCTTCCTCGAAGCCAAGGCAGGACTTCTGTTCAGTTTCTTCTGGCTGCTGTTAATATGGCGGAGCCTTCCTCGTGATTCCCTGATGCGTTGGAGGCAGTACTGCGTCCCTTGTGCTGCTGTGGCCGTATGTCTTTCCTCTCCCCTTGTACTGCTCTGGTGCTGCTTTGACCATTCCACAGGAAACTTCATCAGCGAACCACCCCCAAAACCTGTCTTACTGAGCTGAGCTGCCTCCCTGCATAGAATGATGAAATTCACCTCTGTCGTTTTATCACTAAGTCCATGATATTGTTTGCCAGCAACTTCTTTTTCCATGTATTTATGAAGGCAAATTGGAGGAAATACCTCATTTCTACTAAATGAGGTGCTTACTGAGGTTTGGCCTCACTTCTGCACCAGAGCTGTGAATCATGTAAGAAAGGTGCAAGGTTTTTGTCTTCCCATGCCTTGATAATTGATTAATAAACAAATTTTGGAAAGGACAAAATTTAGGTGCGTCTGGTCTATAGGGGAAGTGGTAAAAATCATTCTTCTTATAAAGGCACTCTGACCTGGTTTTGGATTGGCCTGTTCTCCTCGTTGTCACTGGAAATTGGGAAAAGAAAATAATTTCCTGTACTTTTAAAGTTACAATTTGAGAACATCTCCCTCCAAACGCAGATGCTTTTAGAGATCTAGCATTGCATGTTTCAGGCTAGGATTAAAGATAATCTGAAAAAACTCCAAGTTCACTCAAAATCATTACGTTAATCAGATAAAACCATATAGTTTGAAAATTACAAGATCTGCCAGTTTCCAAAGAAATATTAAGATAAAAGCAGTATTTTAAACAGAATTTATGGAGTAAGCCATTTACTAAATGAGAAAGCCATATACTAAAATAAAGATGAGACTTTGGTTTGCTCAGAGAAAGCTCCTGTCTTTCTGGAGCAGTTTCTTGATTTTTATGCAGAAAGTCTAAATGTTACAGAAAATTCTTACTTCTTGTTTTACTTTTTAAAGATCCTGAGAAGGCGTTGCTTTCTTGCACTGAAATTTCCAGCAGAGGGAGCTTTACTATTACATTTAGTAAAAAAAAAAAAAAGCTTTACTGAATATTTTTCATCTACAGTCTGAAAAAGTGTGAGACCATTTGGGGTTTTTTATGGTGTGAATTCATCACATCTTAATGTGGAACAATTTAAAAGGGGCAGAAAGGGCAAACCCTTTCCTAGAAAGAACGTTTCCTTATGTAGTGTTACAGTATTTCATCATGGTTCCTTTGAAATTGGAAAGTTCAATATAAGTTGGTAACTGTACTATGGTAGTAATACGGAATCTGGTCTGTTCTGTGCTTTCTCTTTCCCTGATAGTAGCAAAGGATTAATTTGGGGGAATGGTATCATAATCTGTTTTTAATATTTCTCCATTTTGCGGCTCCTCTGAGAATTTGGTCGCACAGTATAAACTACTTTTGCGGTGCTGAAACTTACTTTGCTCTTCCAGTCACCTTGTTTCCTTGACACAAAGAAGCACTCAAAAAGCAAAGATTCTCCATCAATTGCTCCATACATTCAGCTGTGGCTACCCATTCATCTCTTGCTTTTGAAGGTGGTGAGATTTTTGATCTGAAGGCATCTGTGCAGCAGGAGCAGGCATACTCTGCACCATGTTCATGACAATGATGTAATGATATATTGCGTCCAAGTCTCACTTCTTTTTGCTTGACATAGAATATTTTTTGTCCTTCTCAAATCTTTCACAGGTTTTCATAACAATTTTTCAAATTTTAATTAGTACTTCTCTAGCTTTTCCTTTGTTGCCTATATGCAGAAGAAAAAAGGGGCAGGGAATAATAAAATTCCAGGAAAACTTCTCCTTTTCCCCAAAGAACTTAGTATTTGAATTTCCATTTTCAAGCATGATCTCATCAAGATTTCCAAGCTTCACAGTCTTCCCCTGTTGTGATAGACTGCCAGGGATGGACACACCAAGAATCTTTATTGCTCTGGAGAAGCTCTCATTCTTTTTCCTGGCACAGACAATCCATTAAATGGACAAAATATAAACGTGGAAAGATGATTACTCTGTCACAAGATAACACAATTATAGTGTTCTCTGTGTTTAACGCGGGGCTGATTTGGTAGCTGAACAGAATACTGAAACCTATTCTGTTATTGTTCCAGTCTCTTCTTACACGCAAATTAGTATTGGTTTAAAGAGGTCTAGTCTATTAAATTTAGGGTCATGCAGTGTACATGCAGGTAACCAGAAATTAAGATGAGACTGTTCTACTTGAAAATGCACATATGTGTAAACACTGTGGTCTCGAATTAATTGCAGTATGTAAACTCCCATAAATTTTTTGTTGGCTGATATTTATGTACATGTCATCAGTGGATTATTTTGCAGTTATGTTAGAAAATGTATTGCATATTAAACCATTCAAAATTATTTTCTGTATATATTTTAGTGCTTCTTTGCCTGTTTTTTTTTTTATTTTGTTCTTAACTGATAAATTTAATTGATTAGTTGGTACATTTTTTAATTGATAAAACATCGGGTTTTTGATGCTAATGTCATTTGACTTTCACTTGGCTAATAGAAAGCAGGTTATAATGTATATATCAGCATATTTACTGTTAATTTTGCCTGTATATTTTCAGAGACAGATGTATATACTTTTGGACTTGGCCAGTATGGGCAGCTGGGACATGGTACTTTTATTTTTGAAACTTCAGTACCAAAGTCCGTGAAACACTTGAGGAGGCATAAAATATGTAACATTACATGTGGGGAAAACCATACTGCTGTAATTGCAGGTATGTAAGTGAAAAATTCTGAAATGCACTTCCAGTGACTCTATTTATACCGTAAAAGCTTTCTTTATAAAATTAGCAGTAGAAGACGACATATGCAGACTTACTAGTTCTACAGGTTAAGTGAGTTAGTGAGAAAGCCAGATTTGATATTAGGAATTTCTGATTCACAGCCATGCCATGCATAGTTCTGTGGATGGTATCTCTTGGGGAATTGTAACCTCATAATGATGCCTTGCTAACAAGTATTCTTGCTTAGAAGCCTTCGTGTTGCTATACAATTTCGATCTTAGTGTTTTCTCCTTGTTTTTTTTCCAAAATTGTCTAGGCTAACTCTAATCTCCGACCTTAGTTTGACTGAAAATATATATAATTTTGAATCATATTTATCTGTTGAAAATCTGAAAATAATTGTTCAGGTTTTGCTTTTGGAAGAGAAATACTCCTTACTTGCGTGGCCTGTTACTTTTATTGTAATGGTTTTGTACTGAATCTTTGTTATTAATAACATCCTTTTTTCTTCTATATACAGAGAATGGCCTCATGTTTACTTTTGGAGATGGGCGACATGGCAAGTTAGGACTTGGAGAAGAGAATTTTACAAATCAGTTTGATCCCACTCTGTGTTATAATTTCTTGAGGTTCACAGTCCTTTTGGTAAAACTTCTGTTCATGCTTCTCAGATGTCAAAATGTTTATATTTTTATGAAACATGGTATTAATGGGAGTTGAAATCTCATTATAGAATTATTTTTTCTACAACATTTAATTAGTAGACAACAGAAATTGAAAGAAAAAGGAAATTATATTTACTTATCACACTGTTCATTTAGTTTAGAATGTACTTGGCTTGGACTACACATATAGGCTGCTTTATAGGATTTTATTCAGTAGTGTGTCCTATAGTGCTTTAATCTATAGAACTGGCAGTAGCCTATAAAATTAAATATTTGTTGCTCTTAGGTTGTTGGCAGTAGGGGGGAAACTAATACCTGTTCTGAAAGCACCAGTGACGTCTTTTTAATTTTAACAATTATTTGTACAGTGGGATATTTAGTAAATCTTAAGAAAATCTGAGGAGTTGCTTTTTTGAATCCAAATGGGATGAGAAAGGAGAAATACCATTTTCTTTAAAGGGCATTGCTTTCATCTATTTCCTGAGGTGATTAAGAAATAAATATCACAGAATTGCCAGCATCAAACATACAAACGTGACTCAGGATAGAGTAAAATGTGGGACGAAGTCTGTGGCTGACTTCTGTTTGTTTACTGGACTTAGAGTTTAAGGAAGTTTTATCAGAAGTGGTAAGGGATTTAAACTTTTTAGAAAGTGAAACCTCTGATCTTTATGTAATTATACTTTGTTGGAGGGTGTAGGACACTGCATTAAATTTTGTGGATTTTGTGATAAAATATCTAGGTTTGTGTCACTGAAGTTATCAGTATTGCCCACATTTGACTTGCATAAAATTAATTATCTCCAATCCCTTCAAAATCAGTGGAAATATCTTTGCTTTCTTCTGTATCAATAATTTGATAGACTTGTCTTGTGTTCTGTTCAATACAAATCTGTTGTATTAAATTAAGAAGAAATGAACAGAGATCACTAGTCATTAATTATTGTAATTATGACTTTTATCTTGCCAACATCATTAGGAGCTAAATTTGAAGCAATTTAACATCTCTTATTATGTTTTTCTTATAATCTAAGTCCCTGGAGATGATTGTAAGAAACCTAGATCCTTGCGTTGATACTTGCAAATGAAATAAGCAGACCTTTTTTTGGTGCTATAGGTTGCTTGTGGTGGTTGTCACATGCTAGTTTTTGCTGCTCCGAGACCTAAAGGATCTGAGGAAATACTCTTAGAAGATTTATATGAGAGCCGTTTGACTGCTACTATCTCTGAAATGAGCAGAGACTCACTACTAACAAACACCTTACAACTAACATCAGCACGAATTCGACGTCGAGAGAGGGTAAATTCAGAGCTCTTTAGAGTTGCCACACTTGTATTAGGAACCAAAATAACTTTTTAAACTAAAATCACAGCACATACTCAGCAGATAAATATATCGCCTTAAAATATGGGTTTAATTTTAACATATGGAAGAAGAATGAATGGACCCTGGTCCCAAAATTGATGCAGGTAAAAGATAGGTATTGTTTGGATTTTACTTGTTTATTTCTATGAAAAAGACTGAAATTGGTTTAGTGTTGTTTTTTTTTATTCCAAAAAGAAGAGCCTGTTCCTTTGCATTTTTGAAAATATCTTAGAAATATTAAAAAAAAAAAAGAACAAAACCTTTTTTTGGCATTCCCTCTGAGTCCTTGAGTAGATTAAACAAGTTCATAGTTTATAAAATATCAAAGGGGAAAGTTTCACAATCAGCTTTAAATGATCCAAAGATCCTGTAGCTACTGAAAATAGTAGTTTCTTCTCCTTTATCTCCATTACACATTCCATGTAATTTCTTTAGCAGCACAAGGAGTTGGATCATTTCACTTACCTGTCTGAAAACTAACTCTACTACAAAACCACATTTGTTTTGTAAAAATATATGTGATGCTGTGGATTAAGTAGCTCAGTGTTATTTGAAAAACTAGTATTTTCATTTTAAATAAAAATCAAAATTCTTTTTGTCATTTATGTATATTCTAAGACAATTTGAGATTATTGTGTAGAAACAACCTAAAATATCCCACTAAATCTCTTAATTTTTTAAAAATAATTAACATATTCAGTAAATTTTGTTTATGCTTTGCATACAAAGTTACAACACTGTATCATCAACTGAAGGAAAATACCACTATTAAGTGTGAGAGATTGCTTAAATTTTATTCTTCTACTTTTATTCTCAATACATTTCTTTGAATCTTCTAAAGGAAAAGTCGCCAGAACAGTTTGTTCGAATGGCACGAACTCTGCCTCCACTGGGAGCAAGCTTCTTAAAATCTTCATTGCCTGTGACTAGCAACACCAGCCCACTCTGTTTTGCTGCAACAAGTCTTCCTAAAGCTGAACCTGTGAAGGATAGAGACCATAAAAAAGGTGACGTGTCCTCACATCTTCTTGCTGTTTTCTGAGAATTATGTAGTTTGGCTCTCATCATTCATAAACAAATGGTCAGTTTAAGTTCAGTCTTACCTCAGGAGGGTCTGGCAGAATACAGACATGAAAGTTGAGAAATGCACACAAGAAATTGCCTCGCCCACAGTTCATGTTTGGAAAACGCACTTCAAGATTGAGGAGGGTTGCGTGAAAAACAACTTCTGTGTTGTACCTGATGTTCCTCAAGCCTGTAGAAGTATGACTTCACAAAAATGCTGTAAGATTAGTAACGACTTTCTCCATTTTCATGAAAAAAAAGAATTACAGAAAAAAAGTTGATTAGGAACAGTTGTAGAGACACAGGAAGGCCTACAAGAGACCTTGGATAAGAAAAGAGGTCTACCAATTCTTATACAGCTTTCTTCTTCACTTGGAAAAAAGTGCTCTTCACTTTCTGTTATCTAAGATAATAAGAATTTGCCATATTCTAGCTAATGCAAAAGCCTGGATAACAGTGATACTGATGCAGTGCTGGACTTTTGCACAGATTCTCTAGAGCAGTTCTGGAGTTCGTCTAGGTTCCTGGGCATGTGTGATTTCCTGGGAAGATCAGTGCTGAAGCGTGCAGAATGCAGTGCTTCTGTGTAAAAGTAAGCTCAGATTTATTGGAGAGTTAAATCCAATTTGAAAATTATTAATTCAGTTAGAGTTAAGGTGATTATTTGTAAAGCTGCCAGCGTGTCCATTAGCATTTCTGATTCCAGGAAAGCAATGCAGTGAAATTTGAATTGCCTTTAGAGTCTTCTGAGGCCTAAAACCACGGATTTGTGCCATACGAAACTTGTCAGATACCTGATGAGCTTGAGGTGAACCTGAAAATGATGTAGGTACCTTTTTATGATGCTGCATTGGAGTTAAATCACTGTCTCTCCATCCATTACACAGAAATGTGCAATGTAGATAATATGACTGCGGCCAATTTAGTCTAATTGGTACGCTATTAAAGAGATTATCCAAAAGATGCTTTGTCCCGTTTAATATTTATGCTTTGAAGGCCTGCAAAAATGGTCAGAGATCTACAGTGTGGTCAGGCCAGATTGCTGAGCTACCTCTAATGTTACTACTGATGAAAAGGAGATGGAAGTGTTTCTGCTGTATCTTAGGCTGGAGGAATAAGGAATCTCAGGACTTCAGTCCTATGTCAGTAAAACAGAGATAATCTCTGTTTTACAAGAGTGGGATGTTCTGTTTGCTACATATTGGTTGTTCCTATGGTATTTGTTTACTTCTCCCTATTTTGCCTTAAAGAAAAGAATCGTCAAAAAGATAAACCTGGTGAAAGCTCTGCAGAAGAAGATTCAGATAATGAAAATAATGGCAGAAACCTTGGAGATACAACTGACATCCTAAATATGGTAATATATTCCATGATTCAATCGTTTTTATGCAGGGGAAGAACAAAGCAGCTAAATCATGTTTCAGGTTCTAGTACGGAAGTCCTGGCTAGCCCAGAACGTCATATGTGGCATGAAGAAGTACTGACATACTGTTAAGTGAGCATGCATTTCATATCATCATTATGCAATGCTAAAGTTTGTTTTCATTTTCCAAGTAATGTTGCAATATGAGATTGAAGCAGTCCAAGTAGTGCAGCACCTCCCCATGCTTTAGCTCTGGATATCAGAAAGAAAAGAACACTGGATACCACATGGTGATGTCCCTGACCTTCCTCGTCTTGATGATTTCGAAGCGAGAGAACTGCAGGAAATGAAGCAGAAAGCTGTCTTTTCCTGTTCTGAGATGAGCTTTTTTTTATTCCAGGTGGATCATATTAAAGGGAAGACCAAAATTCAGACTTTGATTATTTGATGATCCCCATGCATGTTCCTACGTATTTCTCTTATTTAAAAAATATATTCACCCTGTCACTTGTACACCTTTCCAAACATTTTGGTCTCTCGACAGATAGGGCATGTCCTGGCCTTGGATGCAGTGCACTGGAAAGAGTGTTGGTTTTTGTCTTTTTTTTTTTTTTTTAAATTCAATGGAATGGAAACAAATGAGCAACTCACTGTGGACTCAGCTCAGGATACATTGTCAGTTATGCTGGAGGGATTGCACATTTTATAGGAATTATTACTTGTTTGTACTTAACAGTACTTAGTAATTTAACAATCTGTGCATACCATTTATTTAACAGTTATAAAACTTTATTTTAATTTACAAGAAAAAAGTCATTACAGACTTGGGGAAGAGTGGCTGGAAAGCTGCTCAGCAGAAAAGGACTTGGGGGTGTTGGTTGACAGCCAGCTGAACATGAGCCAACAGTGTGCCCAGGTGGCCAAGAAGGCCAAGAGCATCCTGGCCTGTGTCAGGAATAGTGTGGCCAGCAGAAGTAGAGAAGTGATCGTCCCCACTGGTGAGGCTGCACTTCGAGTACTGTGTTGAGTGTTGGGCCCCTCACTACAAGAAAGACATTGAGGTTCTGGAGTGTGTCCAGAGAAGGACAACAAAGCTGGGGTGAGGGATCTGGAGCACAAGTCTTACGAGGAGCAGCTGAGGGAACTGGGGTTGTTTAGTCTGGAGAAAAAAAGGCTCAGGGGAGACCTTATTACTCTCTACAACTACCTGAAAGGAGTTGTATCGAGGTGGGGGTTGGTCTCCTCTCCCAAGTGACAAGTGATAGGACAAGAGGAAATGGCTTCAAGTTGTGCCAGGGAAGGCTTAGGTTGGATATTATGAAAAATTTCTTCACCAAAAGGGTTATCAAGCATTGGAACAGGCTGTGCAGGGAAGTGGTGGAATCACCATCCCTGAAGGTATTGAACAGACGGGTAGACGTGGTGCTTTGGGACATGGTTTAGTGGTGGAACTTGGCAGTGCTAGGTTAATGGTTGGACTTGATGATCTTAAAGGTTCCTTCCAACCTAGACAATTCTATGATTCTATGATATGATGCATAACATGGCCTTAATTATTTATAACATATTGCACACTTTTTTTGCTAACTTCCTTCTCCTTTTTGTTTTTGTACCCATTGTGAATCAATTCAAAAACATTTATCAGAATGGAACAGTAAATTCGAAAAATTCTGTCCAGCAAACTTGTCAAAATACAAAGAAAAATGATTGCTCTTCCTGAATGAAAGAAAATAATCTGTTACAGCATACTTGATTCAATTTTTCTAAACAACATACATCTTACTGACAAGTGTGACGAGAGGAGGAAAAACTTTTAATATCATAATGATGATACAAATTCTTGGGAGTTGAAGACCAGAACTGTCCGTGCTCACTGTGTTGAAAAACAATATGGTGGTTAAACCATAAGCACTTAACAAACAGCAGCAGAGAACATTATCTTGTCATTTGGTGTATATGGGAAGGGATGACCAATAACTCACTATACTTGCCCACCTAGTAGTATTCTACATTGCCTTGCCTTTTTTTTGCTTTATGTAGAAGAGATAAAGGCATTAGATTCCAATGAAAATTTCTGCTATATAATGTTTCTTTGAACGTGTTCTTTCAAGGCTGTGGATGTTAAGTTGAAGGTTGTGATGATAAGGGACTAAGGTGTTGTATTTGTAGCCACAACTTCACGGTGAGTGGAAGGTGGATCTAAAATGTGCTGGCAGGCTGTAAGAGAAGGCATGTAGCTTTCAGTCTGTACAAACAGTTTAGACATTGACATCTAAGCTGGTAACCACTCTCTCTCTTTATAAGGAGTAAATGAGGGAGTGGAAGTGAAATAGGTGAGTTGAGTGATTATACAGATTTGTCCCAACCTGACTATGCAATAGTATTCAAATGTCCATATAACTTATAATAGCTCTTTTTAGTAGAACTGGGCTTTGATGCTGCTTTCCCTATTAGTTATATTTATTTTTTTAATGGCGATCTTATTCTTTNGATTATATGGATTGGTCCAACCTGACTATGCAATAGTATTAAAATGTCCATATAACTTATAATAGCTCTTTTTAGTAGAACTGGGCTTTGATGCTGCTTTCCCTATTAGTTATATTTATTTTTTTAATGGCGATTTTATTCTTTGCAGACACATGCAATGAAACTGAATCCCAGTGACCAGTCCTTAAAATTATCACCACTCCAAAAACAAAAGGTACTGTAACTAATTATATATATGTATACTTATATTGATGTTTAAAAGATCTATAATTCTTGTATTATCCTTGTACTTTATTGTTTTACTTTGAGTTTTAAAAAAGCTAGGCAAATTTTACAGGCCTCCTCTTGTTAATTTTCTGAATATCCACAAGGTAAAATTATAAGCTGACAGAAGTCAGAGAGAATTTGTGCACGCACATAGAACTCCTCATATCCAGCATAGTTTGAGATGAGAGTATATAATACTTCACCAGTTTAAGGAACAAAAGACTATCATATACACTTTGTAACTTATGCTGATAACATACATGTCTACTGGTTTGTTGATATTAAAATATTTTAATTGACTTTGGGGACACAATGTAAGTAAAGATTTTATTTACAGAAATTCACCATGGAGTATATTTAAAGGAGCGATAATACTGGTTTTAATTATGAAATTAAAATACTTTTGTATTATCTTTCTATTTTACTCCTAAAGTGATCCCAACATTTCAGCATTTTGATATATTTCATTGTAATTTTCTTTTATATTGAAAAAATCACTCTGCAGAATTTGTTAAATAAGTGTAAAATTTAAAGCAGAAAGACAACAGATTTTCAGACTTATTAGAAAAAGCTTAACAGTGAGTGCATCAGAAGATTTCCCAAGGGGAAACATGGAGGAAGGTGTGAGAGAACTGTAGTTTTTTCCTTGTTTGCACAGCCTTACACATTGTATGTGCTCTAGCTTATGGGACATGATACTGGCTGCACACTTCTTCTTGCATCCACTTTGAGTGCTTGGGAAGTTAAAAAGGAGTAGTAGTATGTTTATCATCAACAGAATCTTACATTCTTCTAATATGTGCACTTGTAAATTCATTTCATGTGAAAGACTCTACCTCTTATGCTATCTTTTAGTCCACTCATACAAATTGTTTCTTTTCTTGTTCAGATATTTTTGTAACCTTTTTCTTTTGCTGTCATTTGTCCTTAATGCTTTCCTTCTTTCTTTTTAATTTTCTGCTTCTCATGTGGAATAGAAGAACAATAAAAATGTGAAACTGAAAAGAGATGGTAAGGGTGGGGTGAAAAAGAAGGATTCTCATTTCACAAAGGAGGGCTCAAAATTAGACTCTGGCTCTTTACAAAAGCAGTCTTCACTTTCAGAGTCACCAGGACAAGATTTAGAAAAATGTAGTGCCTTTGTAGGGAAGCCTGTGGCCAAAAAAAATACAATGAAAAGTAAATCTGAGCATGCACAGAGTGTTAGTACTTTGAAAAGTGGTGTTCAACAAATTACTAGGGACAAATGCAGATTAGTGAAAAGGGAAGAAGAATATGTGGAAAATCCTGAATTTGTCAGAGAGGAAGTAACTTACAGTCGTCCCACTGAAAAGCAAATTCTGACTGAAAAAACAAATTCCTCCAATAAAACCTCAAAAGCTGTTAAATCTAAGCAATCCCTTAAAATAGATGTACTTCCTTCTGCATCCAGGGATCAGCCTCAGACTGAATCATTAATTGTACAAAAATACAATCCTATTAAAAAGCAAGGAAGTCAAGAAGCAGTCGATAGTCAAAACAAAATCAAGGATGTTGTTGAAAAATCTGATAAATGTGAAATCATATCCATCAGAGGAGAAGAAAATAGTGAAGAGCAGAGGGGTTTTAAAAGAAAGGATCAATTTTTAAAACAAATAGCTGTATCTACATCACCATCTTCATCTGAGGAAAGTAGTAATGATCTTGCAAAATATGTACGTAAGAGTAGGGAAAAAGAAGAGGACTACTATGGAGACAGAGAGATCCAGAAGACAATGAAAACAGTAGAAAATGGGAAAGATTCGGACTTGGAAAAAGACGACAGTGAGATTGAGGAGGTGCAAGCTGCAAACAATGAGAAAGAATATGTAGAAAAGACTGATATAAAAAGTCTGAATGAGGAAGAAACAAACTCTGAAGCTAAATCTGATGAAGACAGGCAGTTAGAAATTAAGAATGAGGAGGAATCTAATCAAGAGCAGGAGAGTGAAGGCAGTGAAAAGGGTGAAAGTGAAAAAGAAAAACTAGATGAAACAGTTGATAGTGAAGGTGAACTAGGGGAGGAAGAAGAAGAGAGTGAGGTTAAAAAAGATAAAGATGAAGTTTCAGTAGAAAGAGATGAAGACGAAGAGGAAAAAGATAATGAGGAAGAAAATGAAGGAGAGAAATCACAGGCTGAAAGAGACAGTGAGAATGAGGGTGCAGAAGAGACTGAAGAGATTAATCAGGAAAATGGCAAAGAGCAAGGAGATGAGGAAGAAGAAATGCTGAGAGAGGGAGAAGAGGAGGATATGGAGGAGGAGGAGTATGCAAAAGAGGAAGACACTGAAAAAGAAAGGGAGGAACAGGTTAAAAGTGAGGGAAGAGATGAGAGTGAGGAAGGAGGTGAAGATAGAGAGGGGGAGGAAGAAAAAGAGGTAGAGGCAGAAGAGGAAGAAGATGAAAAGGAAAATGAAGAAGAAAACAAAGAAAGGGAGAATGAGAAAGATAAAGAGGGTGAAGAGGAGGAATTAGAAGAATCATTGGCAGGGAGGGAAGAAGAAGAGGAATCAGAAGAACAGGAAGAGGAAGATGCAAATAGGAGGACTAAGGAGGTGGGGGTGGATGGAGTGGAAGAAGAAGGAGAAGAGGGGGAGGATGAAGTGGAAGAGGAAAGAGAAGATGAGGAGGAGGAAGAGGAAGGAGCAGAGGCAGAAGCAAAATGGGAGGAGGAGGAAGAAGATGCAAACAAGGAGGAAGAGGAGTGGGAAAATGAAGAAGAGGAAAGAGAAGATGAAGAAGAGGGAGAGGGGGTGGAAGAAGATGAGGGAGAAGGGGAGGAAGAAGAGGGAGAAGGGGTAGAAGAGGATGAGAGAGAAGGGGAGGAAGAAGAGGGAGGAGGGGAGGAAGAAGAGGGAGGAGGGGTGGAAGAAGAGGGAGGAGGGGNGAAGGGGTGGAAGAAGATGAAGGAGAAGGGGAGGAAGAAGAGGCAGAAGGGATGGAAGAAGAGGGAGGAGGGGAGGAAGAAGAGGCAGAAGGGGTGGAAGAAGATGAGGGAGAAGGGGAGGAAGAAGAGGGAGAAAAGGGAGTTGAAGGAGAGGGAGAAGAGGGAGTGGAGGAAGAAGAGGGAGAGGAGGAAGAGGAAGAAGAGGAAGAGGGAGGGGACAAAGAAGAAGGGGAAGAGGGAGAAGAGGAACAAGAAGGGGAAGAGGGAGAGGGGGAAGAAGAGGATAAGGGAGAGGAGGAGGAAGAAGGAGAGGAAGAGGAAAAAGCAAAAGGTAAAAGAAAAAATGATAGTAATAAGCTTCCACAAAAGAAAAGCAAAACCAGGAAGCCAGGGAAGGCAGAAAATACTGCTTTACTAAATAGCTCTAAACAGAAAATGAAGTCCAAACAGCATGTAGCAAATGGTTTACATAATTCAGAACAATTTTGGAACAACGTGCTACCTCATTATTTAACACTAAAGTAGCATAGACTACTGGAGATGCATTTTAAGCCTATCCAGGAAACTTTGGAACTATGGCAGGTTGATTTTTATTACTTAAACATTTTTTTAAATGTAATCAAAATATATTATTATGCATATACTTTAAGTGCCAATTTCTTGAAAAGGACTGAAGGAAATGTTTAGATTTGGAAAGCTTTTATGAGAGAAATCATATAAATCATTGATACAGTCATTTACACAAGCGTCTTTATCATGTATGACACTTAGATTTTAAAAAATTGCTGAGGAGGCAAAATGTGTTTGCCTCAATTAAATTATAATGTCATACTGATAACATGGATTATACATTGTAACAGTGTAATCTTCGTTTCCTTTGCATCATATTTCTTAAGGTAATGCATTAGATTTCGTTGCAGGGTGGCTTACTTGTTAATGTGCCTTATACCAAAGGAGTGTCAGTAAATCATCAAAGATACGTATTTTTAAATTTTGGTATCACTCAGTATTCATTCCCCCTACTTCCCTTCTATACATATATTGGTAAAATGTTTGAGTACGCAGTGTAAATTAAAGAAAGGACAAGTTGCCAAATTTACATGGGTTGAGAGATGGGAGGTAAAATGCCAGTACAAGCCTGGGCTTTTTTGAAGGCCTTAAGGTTGACTTCTTATTTTGGTGTCAGCACACAATTATGTGCAAAAAGACAAATACAAGTCTCAGAATCTGGCCTAGATTACATGAGAGTCAGAATGCATCTGGGATAATTTTTGACTATCACATTTGGTGATTAGACGTAATTAAGAATTTGAAAATACACACCTGTAAAACATTATTTACTTGTGTATACTGTGCAGTAAACAAAAGATTCAATATCTGCCTACAAAAGACTAAATTACATAAGTCATCTAACTCTAAGGTCCTCAAGGAGGGGAATATACTTTGTTGCAGTGTGAAGTGTATATATGTGTTCAGGATCAGAGCCTCAGCTTCTCCTCATCGGAGGAGGAGATTTGTGTTTTTCCCTCCTAAAAATCACATTTTTGATCTCCAGAAAGAGGATGATGTAATAAACCAAGAAGCCAGATGGAATAGTAGAGAACATGGCATGAAAGTGTGAATTCTTTTTGGAAAAGACAAAGTATGTTAATACTGCTGGAGTTTTCTTAAAATACACAACCAAATCTTGCGAATGATTTTTGTGACTTGGTAAGATACTGCACTTCTGTTTCAACTATTAGTGATCAAACTGGCAAAAGAAGGGATAGAGACTTGTCATGCAGCATTATTACTTAAATACTGTGGGACATCTGAGAAATTTTTGTAAACAGATCTCAGTATTGACAGTCTCTAGAAAAATAGTCATTTAAATCCTATTTGAAAATGAGGACAGGACAAGAAAGGAATCAAAATGAATAAATGTCATTCAATAAAAATGTTAATAGAATCAATACTTCTGTTGAGATTATGAAACATTTTTAATGTTGTTTTGTAAGATACTGGCATTAAACTATCTTTGACACAACGTCTCCAGAATTTATTTTCTAAAAAGGCTGTGGTAGATTAATAGTTTGCCAGTAGATTCTAGTCCTGTTCAATCCTTCTTACCTCAGTCACCCCTTCCGTATACTGCATTTGAAGGTAAGATCACTTTCAGTCACATCCCATATGCCCTAACTATAACAAAAAGTTAGTCCAGTGACTGTATTTTGTCCCCGTGAAATTTGTTTCAAGCTTTGGGATTTTCTGGAGGACATTGTCTTGACACCAGTACGTGTAAGTCTTTGGAAAAGGGTAAGTATGCTCGTGTTCAGATAGAGTGGAAAATTTTAACAGTTAAATGCACTTCCCCAGAAAACAGTTTTCTCTAACAACAAAGTCCTCGGTTATTTCACCGAAGTGCTGCGCTGTCACTGAACTGCTGTGAAGATATTTGCGTTTGAAACTAAGTGGAGCTAAGCTGTGTTATTTTATCTTTCTTAGGAAAGACTGGGATGTTACTGTGATTAAACGTAGAGTAATATTGAGAAGTATTTTTATAGGCCTAAATCTGTGTTTCTTGAATATGACATCTACTTATTTGTGATTCTGAAATTCAGCTTTGGAAGAAAACTGTGCTGTGAAAAAAATCTGTTATTTCTTATGAAAAAATATTTGCTAGAGAGGGGGAGAAAAGTGAGAGCACTTTGAAGCAAGTGATTTCCAATTCCACGTAGGAATGGGTCTTCATTTACTGTTTGGCTGTAGATTTTAATCTAAATCCAGAGGCAAATGGGGACCATTTGTTGTTCCTCTCTTGACACGCGTTGATAGCATTAAGCTTCCCAGGAGAGTAAAGGAAGCCAAGTTATGGGCATCTCCGCTTCTTTGTTTTGTCTGGATGAAAATTCATTGAATTGAGAACTGATTTTTATTGTTTTGTGAATCATTCCTGTGGTAGGGGAAAAGCAGAGCATTACTCCAGCACTTCTAAGGGTTTTCCACAGCATCGTTACATAAATCGTACACTGTGCCAGTGTTTCTGGGCTTTGGGGGGACTTTGGAGCTCCATTAGCGTAACGAGTGGAATTTTATTTAGTTTGACTCATACTGGTTTATAAAGTTTGGTCCTTGTGGTTTTGTGGAAATTCAGTATGTCCTTGGTATTTATTATGGGATACAAAAAGATTTATGTGCAGTACTTAAGCAATATGGCAGAAGTACTCCTGAACTAGTTTTTAGTAGAGAAAAAAAATCCTGCAATGGATAGAGAAAAAACAACAGACAACTGCTCAGACCAAAGGTCTGTCCAGTCCAATATCTTTTTCTACCAGTGGCTACTGGTGAATGCCTGGCAAAAAAATACAAGAACAGAGCAAACATCCAGTCTTACTTCTCCTGTGTAATCAGTCAGTATACCAAATATATTCAGTATATTCAACAATTTGTGGTTCAGCAGATGTATCTACTATATTTAATAGCCATTTTTCTTCCATTAATTTCTTTCAATCAGTTTTTAACCCATTTAGCATCTGGTACATGTTTTGGAAAACAATTCTTAGATTACTTTACACGTTGTTTGAAGAAGTATCTCCTTTTTTTTCTTGAATCTGTCTTCTGGTACATCCATTTGATGTCTCTGTATTCTTGTATTAGAAAAAAGAGCATTTATTTCCTCTTCATGATTTATTCCCTCATGATTGTCACATGGAAAAACTGTTGATCTATGTGGTTTAAATCAAATAAAGATCTAAGCGGTTTATTGATTTATTAATAACGGTTAACCAGCAATCAACCAACTACAGAGTCAAGGTCAAGAGCAGCGATACAGCAGTTAACACCACCACTAGTCATCCATAAAATGTTAATAAGCACCTGCAAATTTCTAAGCACCCTTCTGCAGCTAATCTCAGAAGTTTTAATCCCACTGCACGCTCTCACATGCACGTTCACAGAATTACATATGCACTACTGCATTTTATAGCCAGCATGCATTACAAGCACATATTCCATTTTCAGGGGGCAGAGTGCAAGTCTGCTCTCGCCACACAGCTCCTGTTAGAGATGAGGGTTCTCTCGATTACTTTTGAGTGTTCTGTAGCACAGCTCGTATGCCTGCAAAATTTCAGCAGGTAAATTTTTCCATTCTATCTGAAATTATCAAACTATTTATTCAGATAGTAGTTCTCTCTTCATAATTGGTGCCAAAAACCAAAAATGTCTTTCTCCAAACTACAGAAAACGTCTGGTTTTCATTCACTATTTTTTGTTCCCATGTCTTACCTGGATAGGTACATATTTATTCTTTAAAATGAGGCCTTTAGGAATCATGCAGAAAAGGACATTCAGTTTTTGTTTCCGTTGCTTTTAGCTTTTCCCCCTAGCTTTTCTTAGCTTTAGCCACCTTTTTAGATAAACGTTAGTTTACTTTCTCCAAAGAATGCACTACCTTCTAGATCCTACCTCACAGAATATCTTTTATTTTTATTAATTGAACCAAACTTCTGTGTGTTGTTTTTAATTTTATAATGAATATTATGGGAAGCAGAATGAAGCTCAGAAATAACAGGATCTTCAGACAAAAGAACGTTGTCAGATCTGTGAAAAGGCAAAAAAGGGCAAAGTAAATATAAAAGGGCAAATTGTCAACTAATTTCTAAATGTACAATTCAAATAAATGACAGTGTTGAGTACTATGGCATTCTATGAGCAACTGAGGAAATATTTTGCTTGCACAAATGGCAAACCTATAGTTTTATCCTCAGTGAAATTCTGCGTATGTTCATGATCTGAAGTCACTGACTGAGTTGTAATATTTTCATACACTTTTTCATATGTTTTAATGGAGAGAGGAGAGGCTAGCTTTTGCGTATTGAAAGGATTTTGGAGAGATAGCTTTGGCCTCAGACTACTGCACTGCTGAGAGCTACAGAGGCTTTATTTTTCTATTGCCAAAAGAAAAAGCAAGTACACTTAATCGCTGTCCTTTTTAAGGATTTGTGTTAGTGCCCATTGCTTCTTTGCTTGGCAACCTCATGCTATAATAATTTAAACAAATATTAATACCGTTATCTCAAAAAAACATACCTAGTTATGAAAATATTTATTATCAGTGCCCTGAAATGTCAAGTGTAAAAATATTTACCATTCTGGCTTTCATAAATGTCCCAGCATTGAAAAATCAGACATGACACTTTTTCTGGTGAGGTGGGCTGCAGGGCAGTCCGCTGGAACGTCCCCGGTTCAATGTTGCGGGTTTAGAGCTTTATTATTTGTCATGAGCACCCCACCTTTCACACAGAGTTGCATTTGTGGTTTGTGTGAAATGTAAAGTATTTGTGGTTTCGTATTGAGAGTGTGAGAGAGACCTAAACAAAGGTAGCTCTAAGCAGAATTTTGTATTAAACAAAGCCTTTATCTGCACCTATACCTGTAGTGTTATAGATCACAGTAGTATTGAAGAGTAAAGTTTCCCACTCCCTGTGTGTGTACCGATGGTAATAAAAGAGCCTGTGCTGTTCAACTGGAAAGTCAACAATAATGACCAACCTAATACCAGTTTGGGATTGTGAGCCACCCTGGCAGAGGCTGGTTTTCTTACAGGAAGTTTAAAATACTTACTTTCATTCTATCCAGCATCTAGCCGAGGCACAAAACGACTCTCATAATTAGAAACGCAGCAACAGAACTGCTGCAAAATTTAATCTCTTTTACTAGACTACTCTTTCTCTAAGAGTAGAGAAAGAAGTTAAGCCATGCTTTAAAGCCGGCCTTCCCACAGCTGGGGTAGAACTTTCACAAGTGCCAGCGTGACGTAGAGAACAATTGCACAGGGAAGCTGGTGGGACTTCTGTTACTAAGTTGGGTGTGCCTTGAAAAATCTACTCGTACAAGATGAGAATGGGTTTAAAGATTAGTGATGGTTGTACAGAAATTGCCACTTTTATATCAGAGTATTTTGAAATGGGGGGTCTCCCCCGAGAGACCCAGTCTTGCAGGCTGTGGAGGTTTCAGCAGTAACTCGTGGAGCATCCCTTTCAGGAATGTACGGAGAACAGAGAACCTTGAAGAACCTTCCTGCATGCTGTGGTGTTATTGGTGAAAATTTGTCTTTGCTCATATTTTTATCTCAGCACTGAATAATAATCAGCATGATTAAGGCAGGATTTTAAAGAGAAGCACAGGATTTGGGAGAGACACGCAGTACTCTAAGCTATGTGGCACAATAAAAGCAGAAAGCAGTGACTGTCCTCATTCACTTGCAAATACGTGGGAGCTGCATGACAAACTCCAGACACTAAAACTTTTTTCTATAAGAATTCGGAAAAAATGCACAAACCACATCCAAGTGTGGGCTAATATTCCCAAGTTAGATTTTCTCTGTGTCTGTTAGCATTAAGAATTCATTTTATGCAGCATAATATCTTCCAGAGGCACACTAAGTTTTTTGAGATAACATCAACATATTCTAATTTGGAGTTGCTCATTATATTTCATCTGTTTTGCTTAAGTACCCAGGAGTTATTTTGGTATGCTATTTCCAAGTGACTGAATATTAAAGGGTATTTACGTTAGTATGTAAAATATCTCATAAGAGATTATACTTGATGTAAACAGTCTCCAATTTGTTTTATGATTCCTCGCAAAACACCTTAAAAATTCTTACTAGTTCTATAGAGGGTTCTTTTTTTCCTTTTCACCCTGAAAATTGATATTATTTATTTGTTCTCCAAAGAAAGCAAACTCTTTTGAGAAGGTAACAGTTTTGCATATGAAAGCTGTAGTACATCTGAGCTATTTCAGATGTTGATTTGTCTTGGGGAATAAATAATAAAAATTTGTTCTGAATTACTGGAGAAAGAGAATCCTTTGGAGGACTCTATTTAAATTGGTTTTGTAGTGAATAGTCAAAATCTAAAACAAACCTGAAAATACAAATACTGTCTTTTCTGGAATGTAGTTTTACATTAGAATTTTATACACTGTTAAGTAGTTATTTTTGCTCAAACAGGAATGCAGAGACGTATCTTTCTCCAGGTACACCCACAGCAGCAAGCTGGCAAGCCACAGAATAATTACACCAAAGCCAACTGAAATAATCTTAAAGATAATGCCATCAAAAAAAGGACTGTCTACTACTGTGTAATAAATGTCAGTGTACTATCTCAGAATGACACCTAAAGTCTTGATTAATATTATTAATTCTCTTAATGCAGAGTATGTGCACTGCCAGCCTGTGACAAAAGTGCACAGATCTGTGCAAACTTGTAGGTCCTTGTGTTTGGCTTTTAGTAAATAAAATATATTGCATAGCAAAGTATTGGCAGAAAAAGACTTAGGAGAACAACGAAAAATGAGTCTGCTCAATCAGTTTCTAACAACGTTACTTACAGCTATGTATTCACTATTTTATTCCATTTTTCTCAGAGTGACACCATCCTGTTGGAGGATGCAATTGAAGCATCACACGTACTATTGTGGTAATTAGTCATTGCATATTCAAGGTAATCAGTGTATCACTATGTGGGCATCTACTACTTCAAAACATTTTCTTCCATCATATTTACAAGAAGGCATAACTATCTTTAAAGTTCAATTTTTGCTTGTCGTGTAGCAGTGGAAACTCATGCCTGCCATAAAAATGATTTCCAATTGTTTCACTGTCAGCACGGTGTGTCTGAAATTCCGAGTTCAGCATTGCATTAGTATTCCAGGATACTTAGATGACAGAAGCATTAAGGGACTCTTAAAAGTATCAGGTAATCCACGTCAAGTGTTCTTGACATAGAATTGTACAATTAGGAAACGAATATAACTTAGTGAAAGTCTAGATGTGAACTTCTAGACAAGTTATGGCGACAGGCTCAGCTTTTAACTGAAAATTCTTTTAGGTCTATTCAGCTGAGCTCTTCTGTTTGTCTCCATCACAATATATAAGGAAAGTCTAGTTTGGCTTGTTGATCGCCTTAATGCTTGTAATTGAAAGAATAAGCTGTTAAATCTCTCGTTTGAGTACTCTCATTTGAGTACTCACGTCTTGGAATTTTGTCAGTCATCAAACTGGACATCTCTTTCTTTAGTAATCATTAAAGTGAAAGATACTTCTCTAAGGTTTAGAGTAGCTGAGCTAAAAACTTTTCTATATTAATAGCTATAAAATGAAAGCCCAGTTCAAATTCCTGATGACAAATGGCTAGCAATATGTGGATTTTAAGATGTTAAGCTTTCACTGTAATTGCTAAGTAAGAAACTACAAGGAATGTATCTTAGCTTTCCTAAGAATTTTCTTAGGCAGTATTTCTCGTCACTTCACATCAGATGACATCATGACAAGATCAATATCAACAAAATGTGACATGCCTACCTATCCATATATCGCCAACCCACAAAGGGTAAACAGAGCTTTTTTTTTTTTTTTTCCTCATCTGCATGTAAAATCATGGTTAATATTGTTGCTTTAAATGCTGTTTTAGAACAATGTTAACACACTGCATTTTCCCAGCATGGACGTTTCAGGAGTGACATTGATGTGCACTAGTAATTTGGAGAGCAAAATGAAAGCTAGTGGGGGGTATGATTGCTCTACCTATTCCTCTTCAGCCCTGCATCAAAAAAAGGATGGTCTGTAGAAATGTATTTTGTAGTTGTCTGTACCGGTGATCTATACAGGGAGCATTGTTCAGTCCCATATGGCAGCATTATGCCCATTGACCAACCTCTTTAGACCCACTTACTAAGAGTCTTCTACTTCACAGTGAAACTCCTACTAGGTATGTATTCCACTCAGTTGTTGTATAGGTGTGTAGGAGAGCCATGGCATGCTTTCGGGCATCTAAAGGTAATGGGCTGGACAAGTAAGGGGAGAAATCTGTTACTTAAATTATGAAAAACTCTGCTAAGCAATTGCTGGTTTATGGCTGTTTGACAGAACACCACCAAGGAAGAGCAAGTAGCTGACTACCCCATTCTCTGCTCTCTTTAGTAATCTTCTCTGTGGCTTTCTAACAGTTTCGAGGGCAACTAGAAACAGAAATATCTTTTCTGTAAACCAGAGCTTCCTAGAACTCTCCATTTCCAAGTGGTACACGTAGTAATTACAGATTTCTCTTCATCACTGAGTTTTCACCAGATCTTTAAAAGATCTGCAACTACGTTTGTCTCATCAGTGGTTTTGAGATTTTCTTTCCTAGGAACATAAAACGGTGGTGGCAAACAAAACATTTTGACTTCTTGAGAAGGTTTGGGAAGATACCATAAGCCTTCCCTTCTAAAATGATAATTATGAACAGTCCGTCTGCCACGGCTCAGTTTCCGTAAAGGATGCATGAGGGATCCACAATGAAATAGTTAAGGCAATATAGGGAAACCTAGTTTGCAGCTGTCATTTGATCAAGGTCTACCATGAGCCATGTCTCCAGTCTTCAGAGAGACTGTCTTTCTGCAAGAGCGTGACACCAGGTGAGATAATGGCATGGAACAGAGTAAAATTTTTCCCCTCTCTCCTGTAGACATAAGGCCACATTTTTATAGCGCATTCAGAAAAGAAATGCCTTTATTCTGTATTAATCTGCCAAAGAAAACCCAGCTGCAGCCATTTTCACAGAAGACAGTTATACCCACAGAGTTATACTCACTGAGGCAAAACTTTTGCCAAAACCGTAAGTGACTAAGGTCATTTGTCCCCTAAAGCTTGGATACAGCAAATTAATCCTTAAGAATGTCTTGTTATGAAGGTCTAGGTTTACAGGGAAACCAGTGTAAACGCATGCAAAAAATTAAGCAAACAAAACAGTTATACAAAATCTGTGTAGTCTGTTAAGTCTGCAAGGCCATCTTTTCAAGACTGATGTTCTGCCGTACTGATTTATTATACTAGAGGTACAAAATGCTTAAGGTTGTTTCATAGTACTGACCACTTTTCTGACCTTGAAGAAACTGGAACCTCAGGCTTAAATGAAAACCGTTTCAAATATTTTACTTGTATGTTGTTTACCACTTTTGACTTTCTGCGTGTGAGCTTGGCCAAGCCAGCTTCTCTGTGTCTCAACTTGGGAGGTGAAACTATTGAAGTTATTCTTACAGCATTATCTTTCTATGAATAGAGAATTTAAAATGGAATAAGAAAACAAACCTGCTAAAGCATAATGAAAGAAAATAATTAAGAGATTATACATATATATAATATATACATATAATATAGCATAATATAATATATATGTATAATATGCATGTAATACACATATACACATATAGATTTGCTTTAATTAGTAGCCTCACATTCTTCAGAGATTTTTAATGGCCAGATGATTAATCCTTTACAGTAAAAAGAGTATCTGTAGTCTGACATTCTTATCTCTCCACTACCATTGGTAAAAAAATCTCCAAAACATGCCTATAAATGGGCAAGTGGAAGTGACAGTAATAAAACTGTGCCATCGGAGTTATTCTTCCAAATGGGTTATTTTAAAAGTTGAACAGATAAGGTGACAGCCAGAGACACCTGTGCCAAGCTGCAAATAAGGTAAATGGAAATGTGGTCAGTCTGGGAAGCTGTTCAGTTTAACAACAGTAGGTGTCTTCTTTGGGATGCAATGTGTGTCTCTCAGCTCCACTGATTTTTTTGATGAGGAGCATGGCTCAGTTGCCTAAACAAGCACATCTAGTGTGATTTTAGGTATTGTGGGGTATCCTACATGGCTGTGAGTTGGGGTACAGAATGATGCAGGTCTCCATAAGCTGCATGTAATGATGTCTCAGATTCCTATGATGAATGACGCTTATCAAAGGAATTCCACCAAAGATCTCTGTTAACTACAATGGCAGGTTAGATTCTGTCTCCTTTGTAGACTCCTGCATTTAGATGTATTTGTTTAGGCTAATAGGAAATGTTGTCTTTATGATAGAATCCAAACCTGATATGTAAGTTCACTGTAAGCAGAACCTGTGGAGCGGTACAGTAGAAGTTCAGCCATTATGCAGCTGTAAAAGAGCAGTGATTTTTTTTGTAGGTATAGGAGTTGTGCTTAAGTCTTGCAAGTTCTATGAGGCTACTGTAGGATATTGGTGTACAGTTTCTGAAATATTATAGATATGTTGATATGGATGATACCACAGTGATTGTGCTCTGCTTTTTTATTCAAGTATGCTAAATATGTGTCCACCTGATTCTGCCTACCACATGATAGGCAAATTCTAGAATGCTGACAGTACTTTTGTATGTTGTTAAAATGTTGTTTTATTCTTAGAATAATGCTATTCTAAGTCCCACTGATCAATGCTGGCTCTATAAAGAAGCCAAAAAAAGGTCTTTTTTAGTGTTATTCTATGACAACTTTCCTAACCATTTGGAGCATTCAGTTCTGATGAGATTTTCACCAAATTTACAAAAAAAAAAAAGTGTTCTTCAGTTCTTCATATCTTTTTTAATTTAGCCCTAGACTGTGCTTCTAGGAAGTATTTGTAAACAGCAAGTTCAGGTTTTCTTGGTTACTTTCAGTAGATTTAGCTGCCAGTTTAATGAGAGTTAAAGAGTCCCGTTCCTCATTAGACACCTTATTATCTGTGCAGGAGAAATGGTTTTGAAAGAAAATAAGCTTTGCATTTCTTAAATTATGTTTTGAATACTTAGATGAGGTGGAAAACAGTTGTTGGTGGATAGAAAGCTGGAGATCAAGTGTGCCTAGAGATGAGGCTAGAAGCATAGGTAATTTCTGAGATTGGATTATGTAGCTGAAAAGATGAGGATTGGAAGAAGAGCTTTTTTCATATCCGTTTGACTTTGGGACTGATTTTCATGTGAATACGTCATGACTCTTTACTATGTAATTGGGAGAAGTTCCTCCCTCAGAACTTAAATCCTAGCTATCTTTATTGCCCACACTATCTGGAACATCAGTATTCTTGTGGTTAACTGCTTGACCAGTATCTCCATGTCAGCAGAGCTAGAGATATTTACATGTGCATATAAAGTGGGAATAACATTTTCAGTAGTTGAAAGCTGGACTAAACTCTTCTTTTACATTTACCTGTCTACACATTTTGCTGTGTTTTGTAGATGCATGTTACATAGCGCATACATGCTCTACTAATCTTAAATCTCTTCCAGTGTAAAACGGCGAGGTTGAATCCCTCCCATAGGCCATGACTATGCTAAACATCTGTGAAGACTGCTTTAATTTTGAAGGAACCAAAACCAGAGAATGCTGGCTTTCTCACAGATGTCTAAAGAATTCCTTGACAATCTGATACTCATCTGGAAGATTGAGTGTCTGTATTTTATCCAGTGGAGGTCTTTTTACATTTTTTACAAAGACAAAATTCTGTGCACTTCTGTACTGTGTGTTGCAGTGTAGTCATAGTGGTACCATTCAAGTCTACAGATAAACTATACCAATGATAAATAACACCACTTCCAAAGGAGTTTAGATGACATTTTCAGTTTTTAATGTGCATTATTCCTCAGATATACTGATCTGTAAGAAGGAGCCTTTTCTCAGCTCCTAGAAAGGTGGAAAAATTATTAGCTCTTGCTTTCCGTCATAGATGCTGGAATCTATTATAGAAGAGTCAAGTTTGTAAAGTTTGTCGTGTTTAGCTTCATAATCAATGTTCTCACTAAAAAAAAAATAATCAAGAACATTTCAAAAAAATTATCCCACCCTCCTGAAACCTGCTGTCATTTTCCCCCTACCTGTTGGAAATGCCAGGAGACAGGATTCTCACAGCGGTTGTGCTTGTTCTCAGAATGCCTTTCCACTGTGCGGAGCCCCCAGGACATTACGGTGGGGTCACCACTGGGAATCTTTTGTGCTCTGCTGCCGGGACCCTGCACAACAGTGTGCCGGGGCACACGACCAGGCGGTAATAAGAAATGGTGTGCTCTACCCTAAACAGTGTTGTGTGTGTTTTGGCACTGCTGCTCGGTCTGCTTGCTGTGGGAGGAGAAATGATCTCACCGAAATATATTGCACTTAAGTTTTCTTTTGCTGGAGTTGAAAGCAGATTGCCTTTTTCACTGTTTGCAGTGAAATTCAAAGTTACAGAGCCAGACTGGAGAGGTGACGGGAAGGAGCCTCAGTTTAGGAAATACTGGAAGATACCTGTCAGGAGAAGGTCCTTTTCCCCAGTTGTGTGAGCTGAAGTGTTCATCTGTTGCAAAATGCTGGTTGTTTGGATCACCGTTGTGCAATGCTACAAAAGGGACTTTCTGCCAATGGCACGTGCTGATTTCTTAACATTTCTAGAGCTGGAATATGTAGCTGGCAATATAAAGTAAAACCAGGGTACCTTTAGTTTCCCAGCATGGGGTTAATGTGTATCCTGAACTCCACGCGCAGTTCATCTTTGCCACTGGCCCATTTCACAGCGGTTCTCAGAACATAGTGTGTGCTGTGCAGATAGTAGACACTGTGGAGATCTCCCACGAACTCTGCTGGTACGCACAGCGAGGCTTTTTATCCTAAGTTTAAAAATTTGGTCTTTGAAGCTGCGAAGGGCACCAGACAAGCCTGGGGACAACAGGGCAAAAGAGAACATTAACAGTGGTACAAGCTGAATATCTGTGGTATCATTGTGATTCTTAATTCCAGGTGTGCAGTTGTGCTTAAAGGGGCGAAAGCTTCTAAGTAAGGTCCAAAAATACTTTGCTACGCAGTTAACTCGCCCAGAAGAGTATAGATCAGGAAACAACTAACCTATTAAGCTTTTGCATACCTCTAATATTCTTGGCTAAGCAGCCTTGTGGTCCAGCCTCTAGAAACATTAGCTAATGGCCTCCTCCTGACTAGCAAGTTACCTTCTGACGAGCATGAAGACAGTCGATACGGAGACAACAAGCAAAAATTCAAAAAAGTAAGAGGGAGTAAGGAAGATGTTGACAAAAGATAGGAGACAGCATTTGGACCCAAGTATACGAAGGTGTTCAGGATAAGACCCGTTCCTCTAACACACTTTCAAAAGAGCATGCAGATTGTTCATACTAGTTCCCATCATGACCTAGGCTGCAGTGGGACAGAAGGGTTTTGTTGTTCAGGTTTCTTTAACATAAAATACTGGTTCAGTACCTGTATTTCCATCAGTCATAGAAGAAAAGCATCAGAATGCAGATGTAATAGTATATCTGGGTACTCTGATGCAATGATAAGGGTTCACAGAATCACAGAATGGTCAGGGTTGGAAGGGACCTCTGGAGGTCATCTAGTCCAACCCCCCTGCCAGAGCAGGGTCACCTACAGCAGGTTGCACAGGACGGCATCCAGGCGGGTTTTGAATGTCTCCAGAGTGGGAGACTCCACAACCTCCCTGGGCAGCCTGTTCCAGTGCTCTGCCACCCTCAAAGTAAAGAAGTTTCTCCTCACGTTTAGATGGAACTTCCTATGTTCAAGTTTGTGCCTGTTACCTCTTGTTCTATCACTGGGCACCACTGAAAAAAGACTGTTCCCATCCCCCTGGCACCCTCCCTTTAAGTATTTGTAAGCATTAATAAGTTTCCCCCTCAGTCTTCTTTTCTCTAGACTAAAAAGACCCGAGTCCCTCAGTCTTTCCTCATAAGAGAGATGTTCCAATCCCCTAATCATCTTAGTAGCCCTTTGCTGTAGCCTCTCCAGCAGTTTGCTGTCCTTCTTGAACTGGGGAGCCCAGAACTGGACACAATACTCCAGAGGTGGCCTCACCGCGGCAGAGTAGAGGGGGAGGATGACCTCCCTCGACCTGCTGGCCACACTCTTCTTGATGCACCCCAGGATGCCATTTGCCTTCTTGGCCACCCCAGGACTCCCAGGTCCCTTTCCACAGAGCTGCTCTCCAGGAGGTCAGCCCCCAACCTGTACTGCTGCATGGGGTTATTCCTCCCCAGATGCAGTACCCTACACTTGCCCTTGTTGAATTTCATAAGGTTTCACTTGATTTGACATCAGAAGTCCATCTTGGACTTGGTTTAGGCCCTTATATTTCTGCAATGGGAGGGAGAGTGTTTCTGTTTAAAATACTGTATTTCATGCTGTTATAAATACAGAAATGGCGCAGTAGTGGCAATCTGATTGAATGGAGTAAAAAGATATCATCGGTTCTTTATTCTACACATTTTTACCAAAACTTCATTTGCAATTTTATTGTTTTATTGTTTTTCTTGGGGAATAGCTTTTAATGATTTTTTTTTCAGTGTTGGAATTAGTACTGCTTGTGTTACTTATGCATATTTCAAACATTTAAAATAAGTATTTTGTTTCCAAAGCCAAGTTTGTTTTCATTGTTTTTCCATTAAGGAGACACATGTTACCAAAACATAAAAGTCAGCTGCGCTCCTGATGTTCACTGGAGGTCTGCTTTTTTAAAATCTGTTAAAATTAGCAAACCTCAGATGAGGGCCCCTATCTTTGTCCTTACTCTGCTTACTCCTTGGAACATTTTCTTTTGAGTTTTCTTGTTCTTAGTCAAGTTATGATGTATGATTGGCTGGTGTAGGATGAGGACCACGATGTCATTGTGCAGCATGAGTTTCAAAATTGTGTTTTGACCATTTTGTCAAAGGATCAAAACTTGTTTGGAGATGAAGAGACAGATGAGGATGATGATGATGATGATGATGAAGAAGAAGAAACAGAAGAAGAAGAAGAAGCAGCAGAAGAAAAAGAAGGAGAAGCAGCAGCTGAAGGAGAAGCAGCAGGAGGAGGAGGGGAAGGAACAGAGGAAGAGGAGGAAATAGAGGAAAAATACGAAAAAGAGAAACATAGTAAAACGCCTGAGGGAGAGAAAAGCAGTGTGGAAACTGTAGAGGTAAAAGCATTTACTCCTATTAAGTTATTGGTCTATGAAATAATTTGGTTCTATAACTTAGATTAGTTTGAATATATGTGTAGCTAGCTTGGAAATGCAAAGTTGTTGTTTGGGGTGGTTTTGGTAGAGGGAGGAACAAATTTATAGGTGTTAATAGTTAGAAATTTTATTTTTTAACAAGTTTGAACGCAGAGATTTCATTGTTTTGTTTCTCTATAGACAGAAGAGACTACTCAGAAAGAGACCATCATTCAACAGGGTAAGAATACAATTCCTAAGAACTGGACCATTACAGACTTTCTAAAAAAAAAAAAAACCATTTCAAAAGATAAAACTTTTCTAAACAATCTCTGTTATAATAATACTGAACAATACAATTATTGTCAGCAGTTGGTAAAGCAGTTCTTGAGAGCTGATGAAATTTGAGAGACAAAAACCCATTACTAATTGTTAATGACTTGACAGAAAAAAATACGTTTCCCAGTTATGTCTTGGAGGAAGTCCACGAGAAGGACTTTTTCTTAGCAGTACTGTATCTTACTTGCTAAGACCAGTTCTAGTTCTGCGGTGACAAAGTAAAGGTAATTGTATTGTCTTTCAAGCAACTTGTTTAGGTGCCGTGTTTCTTCACTTCAACAGAGAAGCTTGTCAAAAGTCTTTCTCATCTCTGTCAACTGACATTTCCTCATTACGTTCACACACAGATTATTTTAGGTGAAATGTGGTAATTACTGAACACTGTTTAGAGATACCGAAGATGTAAGTGTAGATGTTACTTGTAGTTTTGATGACAGTTTGAGTGAACTGTATATTCCTTTAGAAAAGCTGGGGAGTGTGAAGTTGGGTGCCCTACATGCAAGACAAGTCAAAAATACTTCTTTTATTTTAGAAATTCTGGAATAATCTGTAATTGTTCCTTTGAAAGAAAATAACAAATGGAAATAGCTTGTCCAGAATGGATGCTTAAATATTTTTCCATCATACAGTGATCTGGAAGTTTTGATATTAAGTTCTAAATTTATATCATTCACACAGGGAGTATAGGAAAATTTAAACACAAGAACATCAACTCAGATGGAAAGTTTTTCCTTTCCCATAATTGTTTCTGTGGAATAAAATTCATGCTGAACCATAAGTCCTGCCCTAAAAGTCAGCTTTTCCAAATTAGAATATACTTTCAAAATCAGCGTGCAAGGCATTGTCTTCTGTCAGCAAGAGGAAACTATGAGTATCAAGTCAAAACATTTTATATAATGTCACTGCCATAAGTGTTCTGCTTTTGAAAATCAAGCACCTGGAGAATAATATAAGGGCATTATGTAGAGAGGTTAAAAAAATAAAAACATTCTTGTCAGGCTGCGCGTCAAATTGAACTGAATATTCTGATTGCCTTTTTTTAAGATCCACATTTTATTTGGTGACTTTTACTTCAAAAATAATTGGCAAGAATCAGAAGGAAGTTAATATAAAGGTTTATATTATTGTAGAGAAAGAAAGCACTGACAATCACACTGTGAACAGTTCTTCAGGGAACACTGATGACCAAACAACTGGAGAAATCACTGGGAGAAAAAAGGTACGTGGCCTGATTTTTCCTTCTAGTTTTACCAGTGACCAAGGCGACAGTGGGCAGTTACCAAGCGGAAGCAAATACCCCAATTTACCTGATCTGCCTGAATAATTAAACTGCTGAACAACCTGTTCCTTCTGTTTAAGATTTGATTTTGTTTTGTGATAAAATAACTTAAAATTGTCCAAATAATTGCTCTAGTAAAATAAGTCATAGTACTTTTGTCATTAGAAATGAGAGAAAGCCCATTATCACCTGTTCATGTATAGCATGCCCATAAAAGACAGGCTGTTAATCACATCAGATTTTGGTGAGGTGAAAACTTAGGACCTGACTCCTATGAGAAGTTATCTGAAAACATTTCCCACCATATTTCTCTCTGAAAGCAGCAGCTGAGCTAGTTGACCTTGTATCTATTTCCAACATGCACTGATTTAAAGAGTGTATTTATATATATATTTTCATATATATCTCTCTCTCTGCATGTTGAGGAGGGCCTTACGTGGAATTTCTTACAGGTTTAGGACCCAAAGGCTTCTGCAGAGACTGGCTGCTGTGTTTCCTGTTGAACAAAGACCTTAAGCACCAGTTAACTTCAAGCAGGCGTGTAGTCTCACCGACATAAAAACACATTGTCATTAACTTTAATGGGACTACACACATGTTTATAATGAAGCATATTAAGCATTTACTGTTCTGGGGCTTTGCAGATCTGAGCCTGTATTTTTGGACCTTGCCTCGGGCTCTTGTTTGAAAGAAACACAGATAATTCTGTACCACTTGCGTACAGCTTGTGTACAAGCTGTACAGTGTGTAATTTGACAAAATGCAATCATTTTAACTTCTCTGATTCATTTGGGCTACTTTGACACATTTAAAATATTGCAGAATAATGTTCTTCATTAACATTTTTAAAATAGTTATTTTGTTTTGAAAAACGGTTTATTTTACCAAGGAGAAATTTGCAACCTAAATTGACCTCGGTATATACAAAAGGCTTTGTGGTTTTTTTTAACCTTGACTTTCACAACTAACTGTTTTGAGCATATTATTTATCTGTTTTTTACTTCAGTTTTCCCTGTTTAAGCGAAAGCCACTGGCAGGCCAGAAGAATGTATGTAGCGAAAACGAAGATAGTTCTGGAAAGCCATTACAGAGTGAACAAGAAAAAGAAAAGGAAGATTTATCTGGTGAAGACAGTAAAGATGAAAACCAGAATCACACGTTGGACAATTCCAGGGAAACTGTGACTAACCAGGACAGAAGGATGAAATCTTCTACTTGTATATTACTGTAACACTGTTATAGTATGTAAGAATGTGACAGTCTTAAAGCACATTGTGCGATTTTTACTTGAAAACAGTTATGACTCACTAGGGATGTTCATGGTTGCTTTTTTTGATTGATTTGATTGCTGTGGTTTTAAACATGCAGACCATTTTCCTGATATTTATTGGTAATTTTAATAGTTGCAACTGATATGCTTGTCAGCATCTTGCTGGAGTTCTGTGGCCTTAACTGTTAGTGTTGTAAAACAAAATATATTTTTTTATGTGAAAAGTTGAATACAGGCATTTCATGGGTTTTGCTAAATAATTTTATGCTGTTTCAATCTACAGAGTACCACTTTATGATACTCTTGCAAAATTATAATATTTGATGTAAGATGCTATTTGGTTTAACAAACTAGGTAAGAATATTGAAGTTCACATTTTAAAGAGGGTACTCACTTACGTAGAAATACATATCCATCTTTCTGTTCTGACTTCGAAAAACAGCAATAGAACTTTCAAGTTAACATGGAGGCCATTATTGAGGAAGTTACTTAAGTACGTGCCTAATTTCACGTATGGTAGCAGTTCCATTGGAAAGAGTTCCAAGGAGTAGTGTAAGTGTATAAGTAAGTGTCCTGCCAAACTGGGCCGTGGAGAAACCTTTCGTTTCTGAGAGATGCTGAGCACCGTCGCTCCCACTGAAATCAGCGTAAGCTGATGGGACTCTCTCCTCACAGAATCGGGTCCAATAAAAAATGGACATCCTCACTGCTGTTTCAGTTGGACTTGAATCCTATATTCTTTGAACATCCATACCTTAATGAGTCTCTAGTGAAGCTTTCCTTACTGGAAAATAATGTAACCAGAGTTACTATGGAGTACATTGGTATGACAAACAGATCGTTATGGGCTAAATATTCACATTTTTCTCAGGCATCCTAGCTTTTTTTCAGATGGAGACTGAGCAGCAGGAGTACTGAATCCCGTTACTGGTATGGATGAGCAGAATGTTTGGTTTTTTAATTAGTCCAAGAAGCAGAAGTAACAAACTCACTATTCTAATTACCAGCATTCCCTCTAAATACAATTTGATTTCTGAAAATTTAGTCCAGGCGAGTTAGGAATATAACCCTTACCGTGATGAATCTGATCCAGGGTCTGTGTTTGCCCCTAAACTAAAAACTAAGCATACTAAAATGTGCTTAGTTTTTATGAATATACACAAGCTCTAGCATAAATATAAAATAAAGAACTATTTCTAAACTGAGTACTTTTCAGAATACTTTACAAGGGACAGATGATTTTTGTAGAAAACCTAGAAAAAATGTTATTTAATTTCACTGACATAGGAACATATTTTAATATGCCTTTGGCCATATTTTGCCTTTGGATTACCAGTTTTTCCTAATTTCAGAGTTGCTTAGATTTTATATAATGTAGTCAGAAGTGTCTGGAGTTGGTTTTTCTGGAAGTTGATTCAGCTGAACGCTTTGTCCCTATAAGTATGGCAGGTGCCCAGATTCTTTCATGGGGCTTCCTCTGTGCTACAGGAGGCATCATACTAAAAACCTGGGTGCCTGGGTCATCCTTTGACAGAGTTAATTAAAATCCTTTTGTTTCTGTTATTTCTCTTTGGGCGGCTCTTGAGTTCTGCAATGAACCTTACATGAGCTTTTTTTTTTCTCCCAATGTGCATTATATATTTGCATATTTTCTTGTTTTCCTGAATGCACATGTGATTTCTATTCTACTTGGATACTGTTGTGAATAGTAAAGAAGTGGAAAAGGAGAAATTAAGTAAATATTGCCCTCATTACTTTAAATAAGCTTTAATTATTTTTTAAGGGGAGATCAGTCATAGAAATTGTTACTGTAAGGACAGCTTCTTTTTTTAAAATGTGAACAAATTTAGGGAAAAATATTACTTAAAAGTGGGAATTACTCTTAAAACTAATGCTACAGAAGTTTATGTACTGGATTCTAAACTGATGTACACCAAAGCAGTTTCAGGGACTTGTACATTTATCTTGTCCATACACTTCACTTAAGAAGAAGCAGGAACAAATTAATCCGTTCAGATGTCTTTTTTACTTGTCTTCCTCGGCAATAAAAAAAAAAAAAGATTAAACAAATAAAACAAGTTACATGTCCATGTGTATTAAAGTGTGGGTTTTTTTAACAAGTTCACAATCTTTAAGATAAAAATGTCAGGGGTTTATTACTGAAAGGCTTTCATCAACTGATGAGTAGGAAAAAGTCGTAGAAACCCTTAAAATACGGTTTTCTCTGTTTTTTCTTACTTTCCCAAAGATAACTATCAACTTAAATCTTTACTTCCAGATTTCACGACCCCGTCGTGCAACTGAGATTGTGCTTTAGAGCTGCTGGTTTTCTAAAATTTCACCATCGAAGCTGCCACTAGATGGAGTCTGTGCTCTTCGAAGGTGTAACTGTCTCATCCCACCCAGCCTCTGGAGCCAGAAATTTTCCTTCCCCTGGCCCCTGAAAAGCAGTTAAAGATACTCACTCTGTATCAAATTTTCTGATTCGACCTTCTCTGAAAACTTTATGTTTTCTGGCATATCGCTTTTGGCGTTAAAGTACTCTGGTGCTTTGACGTGTTTATATAGTGTATTTTTAAAGTTTTAGACTGTGTATTTGCAAAAATATAAAGACAGAAAAAACCCCAATTACTCATGTATTTCTCAAGGTAGGTGTTCAGTGGTCAAATTCTGATGCAGAAATGTAAGTCTAGGTATACATGTTTGATATAAAAAAAGTGCATCTTGCAGACTTATATCTACATATATGCACTGATACATCTATACATGTATATATATAGGTGAAGATACATGTGTATATAGACATATGCGTGTATGTATATGAATGATCAAACGTGTACCTGACCTCCTGAAATTTCCATTTCATTCATATATTTACATATGCGTGTTTATTGATTTCCAGGAAGCACGGGATTCATTTATGCAGCTACTGTTCATATGTGAGTTTGTGGGGATTGAAGTAGAAGAGGAGAGAATGTCCTGTTTAAACAGTATTTTATATACCCAAAGATAATAATAATAATATTAATATATCAAATGAACTTTATGCAACTTTTTCCTTTTTCTTCCAGGAAATATTTGTATAATATGCAAACTATGTCCAATCTTTGTCCTTGGGGAAGATTTTCAGACGTGCTGTTGACATTAGGGTAGCTGAAGTAAATTGAATTAATATCACAATGGTAAACCACTGTAAGTCCAGATAATCATATATACACAAGCTAATCTTACATGACTATTGATAAACTAAGTAGAGGTTCACTTAAAATGTACTCACGAATAAGACATGAACTTGTCCAGCTTTTGACAGCTGGCTTTTGACATCGAGCATTTTTGACATTTACTTAGTATATCAGAAATGCTTTCTTGCACACAAAGCGCATTCTGTACTCAATTTCTGTTGAAATTGCTGGCCAGGCTCCTTGCGGGCCCAGAAAGGGGTGGTTCTTAAAGCAACATAGTTACGCTACCACTGGCCATCCTACTATCACCGCTCTCTACATCTGATACCCCCCAGGTGAAGGAGTAACCCTTCCCTCAGATTTACGACGTGTACCAAGCAGCGCGGATGCTTAACAACACAGAAAAAAAACTAAATGTTCCAAATATACCTAAAATATCTGAATTAGCAGTAGAAAGGAAATCACTTAAGTTAGATATTAAAATCCGATAATTGCGCACATTTAAAAATACCCAAATGTTGTCTAGGAAAATGATAACCATTTGCTGCATCCTTGGACTATTTTCTCTCTTTAAAATATAAATAAACTCCCTCTAAATCCCCTGTGAGTGTTTTTAAGAGCTATAGCATTTATACTATTCACTACTCAGAAGGGTTTACAGCGTTTTCACACCCTGTTATGTCTAAATTCCTTTTAGAACTCCGTGTCCTGGTGAAGTGTGATGAGGCCACTGGCAGTGGTGACAACTGGAGAAATAATTGCTTTGGTAGTAGGTCTGCTTCGCTCAGTACCTCATACTGGTGAGGTCTCAAACTTCACACCTATTTGCCTTCTAAGACTGTGTTGGAATTACATCTTAATCACAATATATAATTAGCAGTCTCTTTTTCAGGACCAGGTAGTAATGACTCAACAAAACCATTGCAACACCCAAATCTGGCTAAACTGTTGTTCTTTTATTTGTACACAAAGAAATCTTTCATTGTCAAGACCATTCATTTGATGTTGAAACAGTTTAGACACAGCTGTTTCCAATCACACCCATCAAAAGCTGAAGCGATACTAACAGAATTTTAAGAGATGTCAACAGCTTTAAAAAAATTAAAAATACAGAGGTTTTGTTCTTCACTATATCTACTAAACATTAAACCATATATCAGCTG
The DNA here is from genome assembly GCA_008711295.1 of Anarhynchus alexandrinus. Lineage (NCBI taxonomy): Eukaryota > Metazoa > Chordata > Aves > Charadriiformes > Charadriidae > Anarhynchus > Anarhynchus alexandrinus. The sequence goes on from VUYV01000070.1 coordinate 156,347, forward strand.
ATATACTCCATACTATTCTTAAAAATATTTCTGCATCATTCCGTATCTGAGAATGCAATATTGTCTCTCCCACGAGATTTCTGGTTTGCTGGCTGCCTAAGATGCTCTGTGAGTAGGACACATGCACCCCGCCAGAGGGAAGGGGGAAAAGGCAACTGGTGTTCTTGAAGACTTGCTGTGTATGTATACTATGTATATGTTATGTATGTGCCTGACCCGGACTTCACGTTGAAATTTTCCATAGTTTTGGTAGTGGAGAAATGGACGGAAAGTTAGTCTAGCCACCTCCTTTATGCCATTGCTGGAAGAGAGGGCATGAGGCCACCATTAACTGGGAAGACCCAAGGAGACTTCTGCAGATCGCTGTTGTAGGGAGCACGTAAGTGCTCAGGGATGGAACACACAGACAGAGAGTGCTGCCCTGAAGAACATTTCATTTCCCAGAAATATGGTATTTCTATGGCCAGGGCAGTATATTCTTTTGTCAAGGAGCATGCCATTAAGGCTTAGGTGTAACCTAAGAAAGAAAATTATTAGGATATATTTTAAGATTATTATTTCACGCAAGAAACTATTTGATCATTATCTCTGTTGTTTAAGCTTATAGAAGAAGAATTTCCATTGGTCTACATCCTTCTGACATTTTTAGCCGGTGATGCCTTCTTGTAGGCTGGCCTCTAGTGTTTCTTTCCTGCCTGTCATCTTAGGAAAACCAGCTTTCTATTAGAAAACATGAATACATCACTTAAAAATGCAAAACGAGCAAAGTCTCTTTGACAGACGCAATATCTGCAGTGGAGACGCCTTTTGAAAACGGCACTGAGAGAAGCATCTCCTCTGCGTGAACTGAAGCTCGTGTACTGGCAGTGGGCTTTCATGGCCACGTGCTGCCAGCAGCAGTGTGGTAACATGTAGGAATTTTGTCTGTCCTTCCCCAAACAGCGCTCTGTGTGACACACACCCACCTGCCTCTTTCTGGCCATGTCTCCCCCCAACTTTTTTTTGCCTTTTTTCCTCTCGGCACCTCCAGTTCCTCACCACAGCCGTGCCCACCAGCAGAGCTGCTCTTGCTGCCCGTTATCTCCACAGGTCAATCCCAATCTTTGCTTCCACTTCAGTCTCCCGCTCCTGGACTCTTTGTCAGAGCTTCAGAAACGTCCCCACACTGGAGTGCACCCCACCGTCCTGCAAGTGCCCGGAGTGCCCCCAGAGTGGGATGCTGACAGGGACCAGCGTCCTAGAAAAGTTCATAAGCAACGGGCTGATATCCAGAGGGGAAAAAATTGGCCGGAGGAGCTGGCAGTGACGAGCAGCTGGAAGGAGGGTCTGGTAACAGCAAACATTGAGCAACAAGTAATATTTCTAAACGTTGCTGTCACTAAACATCGTAAGAAAGTAATTCATAAACCTCAAATGTTGTAAGAATTGTCCAGAAGAATGGCTTTTTTTTTTTTTCATTATTATTATTATTGTTTTAGGACCGTCTCTATTTCTGCAGATATCTGCACGAGTAACTTGAAAGCGTTAGAGCATTCTTATTCAGTAAGGCTCTTCACTGGGCTAAAAACGCTGTGTAGTTTGGATTTGGCCCCTAGTTTGTCATCCTCTTATCATGACTAATCAAATCTTAGTTAGGGCTTCCAAAACTTAATTACATGCAGCTGGGTTATTGGGTTGTGGGTTGTTTGGTTTGGGTTTTTTTTTCCTTATCATTCTTTTACTATTTGGAGAAAAAGGATTCAATTGTTAAACATTATTAAAAATTGTACTTTAATGAATTTCTCCCCTCCCCCAAATGCTGTATTTTCATTATCGCTGTAACTGTAGTTAAGTTAAAGCTATTCTGGTACAGAATAATAAAATTATAGTTCTGAAACGCTATTAAAAAAAACATGAAATTATGTGCTTAAGTTAACTCCTTGGCATAATAAGAATATATCTTCAAGTCTCCAAGAGCACTTAACTTTGCTTTGGGTCTTATTGCTTATTCAACTAAGACATTCTCACACACTTTCATGGTGTTCTATTGCTTAATTTCAGTTTTCAAAGATTTCTTTATTAAATTTCTTTATTTAATCTGGGACTGCATTTCATTTACCTCAAAAACTGTGAGTCTTCAATGAAAAGCACACTGGGTATTTCTTGTGTAATGCCAGTAGTGCCTGGAACTCCAAATAACCACAAACTTAAATATTTGGAATTTTTTCTCTGAAAATTGAGAGCTGAACTGTGAGGTAAAAGTGACCAGGACTGCGCTTTCAAATTCAATAAATGTGACATTTGTTTAATACATTCCTAGTTCCAAATGCTTTCTCCTATTAAAAGGTCCCTTAAGAAAACTACTTTACAAAAATGTAATTTGTGTTGCAAATTCCAAAGAGGTTTTTAAAGATGCCTTGAACTTGTCTTGCAAGCCCCAATCTTTTGCATGGTTTTACATAGCTGCCATTCTGACAAAGACGTGGAATAAGGGTTACATTGCCCAGAGAAACTCCCGAGCCAGCTTGCACCGGAATGAATGCCCACCTCAGTACCGGCGTGTTTACAAGGCTGATTTCAAACAGCCCATGAAGGATGCATTCACGCTGCTAGTTACGCTCGCGCTTGCATCTGAATTTGAGCTGTAACTTGCAGACTATGTAAACTCTTGAATCTCTTGCCTTTCTCAGGGCAGCTAGAACGCTCCAAGAGCTGGATGCCAGAGGAACACAGGCATCCCAGGCGAGCTCACGCACAATGCTCATAGTGAGCTTTGCAAAAACCCATGCAGCTGACAGCCAAGACATAGTAAAAACCGTATCCTGGGCTGCATCAAAAGAAGTGTGGCCAGCAGGTCAAAGGAGGTGACTCCGCCCCTCTACTCCACTCTTGTGAGACCCCACCTGGAGTACTGCATCCAGCTCTGGAGTCCCCAACATAAGAAGGACATGGACCTGCTGGAGCGCATCCAGAGGAGAGCCACGAGGATGATCCGAGGGCTGGAGCACCTCTCCTAGGAGGAGAGGCTGAAAGAGTTGGGGCTGTTCAGCCTGGAGAAGAGAAGGAGAAGGCTCCTGGGAGATCTTATTGCGGCCTTCCAGTACCTAAAGGGGGCATACAGGAGAGCTGGGGAAGGACTTTTTACTAGGGCATGTAGTGATAGGATGAGGGGGAATGGCTTTAAACTGGAAGAGGGCAGGTTTAGATTAAACATTAGGAAGACGTTTTTCTCTTTGAGGGTGGTAAGGCACTGGAACAGGTTGCCCAGAGAAGTTGTGGAGGCCCCATCCCTGGAGGTGTTCAAGGCCAGGCTGGACGTGGCCTTGGGCAACCTGGTCTAGTGGGAGGTGTCCCTGCCTATGGCAGGGGGGTTGGAACTCGATGATCTTCAAGGTCCCTTCCAACCTAAACCATTCTCTGATTCTATGAAAAGCAGCCGGAAAACACCCATGGTCAAGCTGTTTGAAAGGATGGAATCACACCTACGCAATCAGGAGGAACACAAAAGCAGGTTAAAAGCTCGTTGATTACGGTGAATCAAATGGGATGTGCACCTGTACCAATTTGGACACCACAGCAGCAGTTAACTGATTGCACCCACTACTGACGACTGTGCTTCTCACACTGAGAGGCCGACCAGCCACGGAGGGTTTGTCACCACCAGCACACTTTTGTACGGTGGCAATGAAGTTTTAAATGGCCAGAAAGGGCTACCCAAGAGGGAGGCTGTGAGCCCTATCGTTTGGACGATACTGGGACAGCTGGTGGAGAAGCGGCAGCTGCATCAAGACTTCTGCTGGCAGCAGCTTCTTGTCACACAGAATCACACTGAATGGTCATGGTTGGAAGGGGCCTCTGGAAATCACCTAGCCCAACCCCCCTGCCAGAGCAGGGTCACCCACAGCAGGTTGCACAGGACGGTGTCCAGGTGGGTTTTGAATGTGTCCAGAGTAGGAGACTCCACAACCTCTCTGGGCAGCCTGTTCCAGTGCTCTGCCACCCTCAAAGGAAAGAAGTCCCTCCTCAAGTCCATCCCTTGTCCAACGCTATCATACTGGTATAGACCTTATGTTCTTAGGAAGAATGTCTAAATGAAGGCCAGTGTTTTGCAAATGGGCAGCTAAAAGGACATACACAAAGAGAAAGCAAGAGGTACCTGACCCATTAAGACCTGCTTCACGTACCTGTATTGTCCCAGCACATTCACGTGCTGCACTTTTACCAAAGCTTTGTAGCACTGATAAACTACAGAGATTATCACTATTTATTACAGATTTCTAAACTTTTACTTTAATCTTTTCTATGATACTTGTGCCAACAATAATAGCCTAAAGCACACCCTTTTCTCTTATTCTTCTGCTTTCAAACAGAGTAAAGTTGGTCTTTTTAATCTCTCCTCACATGGAAATTTAATCTTTCCTTGGGGTGTTAAAGAGTAGTGGCTCAGATGATGCTACCATTGGTTTTGTTACTCCTTTTGTTGTTTTTTTTTTTAATCAAGGTGATCAAAACTGTCTATGGAAGCCTGGGCAGAGCATGATCAACTCGGAGAAGAGCTAGTGCTGAGGACCCAGTTCCTACCCATACCCATTCGGGTATTTCACTCGAGAGGAGCTCCAGCCTGGCCCTGTGGGTGCAGGAGGTGCACGTGTTCCTGTGCACGTTTCCATCTCAGACACCAAATGTGGCAGATTTGATTGGGGAGGTATGCTCCAGGTGCACTCCTGATCCAAAGAAAAACATGGAATAGAAGAAAATGTTTCGGAGAAAGCTCCCAAACACAGCGCCCACCCAGCAAGATCTCATTTCTTTCTTATGCCACTTTGGTATAGCCAGCCTCAAAGGTTGGCAAAACAGGCATCTCTTCTTCTTCTTCTTCCTCCTCTTCTTCTTCTTCTTCTTCTTCATCTTCTGTTCTAGACTAGGTCTTCCCCTTGAGATGACTATCCCCCCCCGAAAATTGGTATCCCTTAAAGAAACATTCTTTTACTTACTAGATGGTATTTCCCTATTTGCTTGTGCTTTGCTGCAAATAGTGCAGCATGAGCGTGGGACCCTAGGAATTCCCCTGTGATCTCTCCCCCCTTACTGCCCCAGCATGCAAACTCTTTAGAGGCACCACACCAGCTGGGGGTGGTGCTTTCCTGCACTTTCACTAGTTTATAGTGCACATTAGATGCTACCTCTAATGCTGGAAAGTGAAAAAAAAAAATGAAATTAATATCAAAGCTAAGCTGTAGTCAAGCTGCAGGGTTGACAGATCTCAAATCAAAAGCGTTGGAACATTTGATGCTCTGCCTGAAGCCCTCGCTTCCGCAGGGTAGGAGCGATTGGGGAATTTGCTTTCATCTGGAAAGAAGAAAAAAAAGCCTCTAGTCTTTGTGGTTATGGACGAAAGCCTGAAAATGTGACCCCGCAACACCCTCGCAGCTCAAAAAGCTAATGGGAAACGTGAAGACCTCAAACTTTTTTTCCTCAATCTCATGACTTTTGAGGCTCTGACTCATGATTTTTGACCATTTAAGCTTGGCCATCTGCAAACTGCTGAGCAACCGGAGCAGCTCATCTTGGAAAGCGCCGTCCGTTCCCCTGCCCGCAAAACTCTCCAGGCCCGCGCTTGGCCGCCACTGCCACCCTGGACGGGGCCCGGGGAGCCGCCAGTGGCCTCCGTGCATCCCGAGGTCCCCACATCGTCAGAGAAGGGACCAGAGGGAGCGCGGCTCTGCCTCCCCATCCCGCCCTCCGCTTAAGGGGAGCCCCGACGGCAGGGAGGCGAGGGTTGCAGCCGGGGCTGGCTCCCCCCATCATCCCCCCCAGCCTTGGAAGGGGACGCTGTCCCGGCCAGCTCGGTGCCCCGGTTGAGGTCGGGACGGCTCAGCGGGCCAGGGGTACACACACACACACACACACCGGGGCGCCAGTCGACGGTCCAAGGCACTGCCGGGGCGATTCCCGGAGGCCACGTCTGGGGCGGGGGGGGCGGACCATGACTGCGGGAGGAGCCCCTCGGGGACGGGACGGGACGACTGCGGGACACACCGGCACCGGAGCCCCGAGGGATGAAAAAGGGGGAAGCGGGGGGGCAGCACGTCCCTTCCAAACACCCGAGCCCCCTTCGCGCCCGCCGCCGGTCGGGGCAGGAGGCGAGGCGAAGCGGGGAGGGGCGGGCGGTCTTCCCCGGCGGCGGGAGGAGGAGAAGGAGGAGGAGGAGTCTCCGGCGGCGCCCGGGAGCCCGCTCGGAGAATGTCTCCGTCCCACTCCTCCTCCTCCCCCGCCTGCCCCTTTGCCGCGCAGCCCTCAGCCGGGAAGGGCCGTCGCCGCCGCCGCGCAGCATGGGGAGCCGCTGGCTGCGCCTCGCCGCGCTGCTCGCCCTGGGCGCCTGCCCCGGCCTGGCCTACGAGGGTAGGGAAGGGAAGAAGGGAAAGAAGGAAGGGGGCCGTGGGGTCGGGGGAGCCCCCCGCGGCGGGGCAGCCGCCGGGGACGCGGGGGGAGAGGGGAGAGCGCGGCGGNTCTCGTCCTCCGTCTTGTCCTCCCCTTGGCTCGTCCCGGGCCGGCCGCCGGCTGAAAGGAAGGCTCATCCTGGGCTGGGAGTCCCGGGTTATTCGGAGCGATTAAAGCTTTTTCTTTTTTTTTTTTAATCAGTTTTGGGTTTAAAGAGGCGGAGTGCAGGTCGGTGGTAGCCCATGGCATGGGGGCATCCCGTTGGCATCTCCGTGCCGTTGTCCTGGTGCAAACCTGCTGAGGACTGAGAAAGGAGAAGGCACCCACCCTCGAAGTTGCTTAAGTAGAATAGAGATTTAATTGATGTCCTTAATTGTAAAAGGGGGGTGCAGGGGTGGGAGAGGGGGCGAGTAGATGTCTGACCTACCAGCCCCGGCTCCGGGACCTTGGCACTTAAAAGTCTTTCACCCGTTTTTGTTGCCCGCGTGTGACTGCACGAGGAGAGAGCGAATCTCAGTTCGCAGTGTGAAAAATGACAGGGTGGACCTGGCTGGATTCTTACCGCTTCTAGTAATTTTAAAAGCGTATGCTCATGATGCTTCACTTCCAATTAGTTGCATTTCCTTTCGCAAAATTTGAAGTAAGCTCAAATTTAGCCCCGTTTCTGTGGCAAAAGGCAATTGGTGCGTAGGTCTGCCTGTCCTTCCAAAGCAGCGGCATCTTGTCAGGTTAAACATTGCCGGCTCGGCGGGCGCTGCGACTAAAGCCAGTGTAAACTGGTGGGCATTGCGACTAAAGCCAGTGTAAACTGGTGTGCAGCGGTGGTTTAACAGGTGTAGCCAATGAAGATTTGTGGCCAGAAGACAGCCCTCAAATAAGTGGGTATGGCTTCAAATGGAGGTACGTTGCTGTGGGTTGACAGAGAGGAGAGGCAAGGAGCAGGTGAGGAAGGTGCCCCACACAGCTCGCAGCTGTGCACCTGGAGAACCTCCGTTTGGTGGTGGTACCTGGTTTTAGTATGTAGGAGCCATCCATGTTTAAGCTGTGATTGTGCCCGTGAAGGGGCATAAAATGGCATAATGATGGTATTTGTGAGTTAAAGTTAGCTTTTCTTATTTTTGTTGGCATCCTTTAAGTGGCGTCTTTCCAACACCAAAGATGCTGGAACACACGTTTATGTTCTTTCTTTACAAAACACTAAGGTATTGGACACATCAGTTGCTAAATCAACAAAGACAACAGAAGTTTCTGTCCTGGCATTTCTCTGAGGGCTATTGAACTGCCAAACTCTCTTTATTTTCTTAGGAAGATGACTGAATGCTTTACTTTGCGGTTCATGTGAATGTTAGTCTTCAATTAGTTTGCAGAGGATGCTAATATCCTGTCCTTCTCTTTCTTCCCAAAAGGCCAAATGTAACTTCTCCAATCTTAAAAATCCAATTTTCGCATGTAATCTTCAAGTTGGCTGCACAATAGCCTGCTTGTTTCAGCTTTCACTCATTTGAAAGTCCAATTTTCCTCTTATGCTTAGTGTCAAAGGCTCCAAAGAACTTAAATCATCAGCAGCTGTATTTGTAAACCCTAATACAAAGTTAAGGTTTCAAGTTCCATTTCTTTTGTTTGTTTGTTTGTTTTTAAATAGAGACAATGTAATGTTCTTTCAAATCTTTATTCTGAATGTGAAATCTAGTGAAACTGTAAATAGATATTTTCTTTAATGGTACTGTGTTGGTATGTAATTGTGCACATTAGGTACAGAATGCCATTTAGTAAATTAAAATGGACTTTTTCAAAAAAATCTCCATAGGATGTGTGCGTATGTGGCTCTCTTGAATACAGATTATACATTGAAGTACTTCAATGAACTGTTACCAGGAAGTTGACACTTGACTATTTTGTAGACAAAGCCAAACAATTTTGTATTCATACAAAATGCTTATTTTCAGTAGTAGATTGTTATTGAAACATCAGAAATAGTCTAATCAGCTCTTGAATTCATAATTTGGTAACATGGAAGTTTTCACTGTAGAACATTTGTGCTCCGTAACCTGAAGACTATGGTGAACACCACACTAAATGGAAATAATAAACATGCCATAAACAGAGTTCTGCAATCAGTATTTGATGGTAGGCAGTAAAAATCAAGACAGTATTCTGTCTGTGAAAATGTCATTGAATTTGTGATCTCCTTGGCATTAGGAAGGCGATTGAAAAAAATACCTGAATACTTAAAATTCTTCAAATACTTGAAAGCATTTGAAGCAGCTGCTGTATTACCTGTAACTGTAGTTTCCAATCTTGAAACGATGCCTGTGGTCTTTCTACGTTGTTCCAGTCAAAGCCCATGATGCACGGACAAAAACTCTCCAATGGCACCACTCAAGGAAAAGTCTGTTTGCTCTTCAAGAGCACTTGAGAGATGCACCTTTTGGAAGTTGAATCAACCTTAAAACTTTTCCATAAGGACTAAGGAGAGAGAGGACCTTTGAGCTCTTCAGTGACTCTTTCTCATCTGGTTCTTCTCCTCTTCCCCAGAGATCCTCCCATCTCTTCTTTTCTGTTTTTTTGTTTGAGCTGTGAAAAGCCAGTGCAGCTCCTTTCCCTGTTGGACTCAGGCAGAGCACTGCTGACCATCCGGTAGTGCCCGGTGAGGGTGCAGCTGTATGTGCATACATATATACATATGGAAGTCACTTGTTTGGTGTTTTGGGTACATGGAGATGAAATCAAGTGGCAAGGAAGAGGTTATACTGCATTAAAAAAGAAACTGCATGTTGGAACAGGATATTGGTGTGAAGGGACCGTGAACCTCAGGAGAGAGATGCCATTAGAATGACTTAAAGACCATGTTATATTACAGAACTATTTTCAAAAGCTGTGCGAAATTTAGTTCAATGAAAAACAATATATACGTGTGGTATGCTTGTAACATACGTATATATTTGGATTAAATATGAGGAGGTGGAAGTCTGGTTGTGGAAAGGGTAGCTCTTCTCAAAAGTTGCTTTGTAGAGCGAGGGGTGCATCTGTGGGTGAAACTCCCGAGTGCTGCAGCCCTTCAGAGAGAGGCAGTCCTTGCCCGATTGAGTTTAGACGGTAAGTGGACAAAGGACAGGAGGACAAAACTGAAGGAAGTAAATGTCATACGGCAGACTTCAAAGAAATATGACATTGCAATTAATACCTTGAGTCCCCTCATAGCTCCTATCTATCCATCAGACCAAGCTGTGAAACGGTCAAGAAACAGTCTCCAGGCCCCAAAGCAGCTGGTGTTCTGCTCTGCCAAGGGTGGGGCCTGTTGTGTCAGCTGAGCTTTTGGTTGTTGGTTTGGTTTGTTTCCTTTTTTTTTTTTTTTTTTTAAATACGGCTTGCTGTCTGCCTGTTCATCTTAGGTGAAGATTTGTCTAGAAGTACATGTGGGATCCACTTGTCGTCTTGGTTCTGTGCGCGCCGGTCCCCTGAAGCTGAGGGCGCCGGTGGCGAGCTCGTGGTGGAGGCAGAGTGAGGTGTTGGGCGTGCTGGCTCAGCACAGAGCAGAAAGGCGGTGGCTGCCCTCGGGTCGCTTGCGGTCCCGCTACAAGACAAAAACCAGCACGTGAATACAAGCAGATAAGGGTGTCCTGAGGCACAGCTTTATCCCAAGCGTTGCGCTTTCTAAGCGTTGGCTCCTTCTAAATCAGCTCCAGTTAGCTGGATAGTTGTCTATGAACGAACAAGACTTCCAGAGAAGCCTAGTAGAAATGACATTCTCAGGTGACCTCACATGCAGCAGATATGTCATGTTCATATCAATCAATAATGTTAACTCATCCCCTGACGCTGCTTTCATATTTTCTCATGTGAAATGGACCATCTTCATGAGCTGTCGTAATTCCCTACTGAAAACTCCTGACGGCTTTAAGCCTTATCAAAGCACTACATTTCTTTCCGAGTGGTCCTTAAATAATCAGGTCATCGCGTCCCCCGTGCTAGGCCTGCTCAGACTGCTCGCTCTGCAGCAACACCTGGGGGCTTCGGTGCAGCTGAAATCTCCGGGCTGAGATCACACAAACAAAGAGGGAAAGTACGAAAATTTCCCGAGAGGTGCTTTTGATGAGTTGTTCGGCTGTCCTTTTTCTTGCAGTGAAATAAGCCTTGCCAAAGAGCACAGGCGCGCTAACTGCATATAGCGGCGTGGGTGAAGTCTAGGCAAGCATTGGAGATGGTGTCGGAGGTGCAGTAGGACAATCCATAGCAGTTGTTCCTCGCGCCTGCAAGCTGCTGTATCCCTTTTTACTGTTGGTCCACTGCAGTGGTAAATGCTAGCAGACATGATAGGGGCTTCCTGAACATAGAGAGTATATAAACACAGTGTTTACAAAATCTTCCAATTGAGACTGCCACAGTACAGGTGGGGCTCTTGTCTCTGAAAAGTGTGAATGAGCGTATAACTTGGAATATCAAAAACATCAGTACTTAAAACAATTCGGTAATGCTGAGGTGTGTTTTACTGTAGTCTCCTCATCTCTCAGACAGTTGAGACCCGTAGTTGTAAATAAACGGGAACATTACTGAAATTATTATTATTATTATTTTTTCATTTTTCTTCCACTGTAGAGATATGAATGGGATGGGGATCAGCGGGGTCAAATTTATGGCTGATGAAGGTACAGGGAACAAGACTTGGCTTGCTATTGTATTGGCATTCAGTTGAATAAGCCACTGGGTTGAAAATTCAGACCCCTTACATGTATGATATATAACCTTAGGCGAGTTGCATAGACTTACTTGCTCTTTGCTTTTCCCCATTGGAGATGCCTGTGTAAAAAGTCTACTACTTAGATACTGCTGTCTACTGATTTACAGGAAGAACAGAGTTTGGAGATGGGCGTGGACTTCAGCCCACGCTGTGAGATGTCTTGATGCACTGTTGATAAACCATAATGGACTGAAGATGAAAGAGAGCATGAGGAACACCATTTGCATGGATGTGCTGTAAAGATACAAATGATGAATCCTGTATTCTTGTGTGTTTTGGCTCCACATTGGAATTTCTTGCAATTCAGTTGCCATGGGCAGACCATCTCGGAGGAGTCCCTGAAGTAATTGTTGAGTCACTGACTAGGTTCTCTGGTAGCTTATAAGGTGTATAAAAATATACTTTTATATACTTTAATTTTTAGGTCCTAATGCAATGGTCCTAACTCTTGAGACCTGTACTATGCTGCCATACGTGAGATTAGGTAGTGTAAGGGTCCCAGGAGCATTTTTGTTGGGAGAGACTGTTTCCAAGGGATGGGCCCCCAGCCCACTGGTGTGATAGTTTGGAGTGGAGAGCTATGAAGAGGTAAACACCAACACTCCCATCCCTCCCTACTTCTATCACTGTCACACTACTAATTTTTTGTCTAAAAAGCCTATCAGTAATCCAATACTTCATGAAATTGTAGTGTATACTGTATTATAATAGAGACTGTAATTTAATATTGTCAATCTTTGTGTCTTTTATGGTACTTCTGTGAAACTTCTGAAAGTACAAATGTTTTTTCCCCAACTGGCATAACAAGTTACATGTTTCTCTAAATACTTGGCTAATTTTTCTGCTTCTGATATGGCTGTGTTTGTGGATTATTTTTTTTTTTTTTAATTTGCTGTTTCAAGTTGTGTTATATGTTAAAAGTTGTGGTGAGCTGGGGATCATCTGTTTCACAAGGCATTCACTTAAATTTTTTTAGCACAGTAAATGAACAGCTCAGCACAGAGGACGTGGCTGGCCGGTCGGCACTTCTCTGCCACTGTTTCTAACTATTGATTGTATTTAAAGGAGCACTGTTAAGGTTGTTCAAACTGAAAATTTATGCTGCAGTACCTTGAAAGTGGCTCCAAATTATAGGTTTTCACTTTAACGATTCTGATCTTTCCTGTAACTTGAAATAGCCACTTAAGAGCCCTGCCAGTTTGAAACCACTTCAGCTTGTCATTGGGTATATCTTTAAGAATCCTTTCTCTCTTCATGTATATTTCTTGAGAGACCCATGGAAATAAACTTAATTTCCCCAAGTTAATACATATGGGAAAATCAGCTTTGCCAATATCTTCCTTTGGTGTGACCAGATTTTGTTATGCTTGAGGAAATAAATGGTGTTTTTGCCATGTACATAATACACAGAAATGTGGAAGGAGTAAGTTACACGGAGAGTAAAGCTCTGTCAAGTGCAATATTGGGATGATAAGAAATCCTTCCCCCACCCACCATCATCTCTAACTAGTGTTTCTTGGCAGCTGCAGGGATTTTTCCTGAGAGAAATGTCTAAAACTACACACCCCCCTCTTCAGTTCTGTGAAGATGGAGGGAGAGTGCGTTTAGCACGGGAGCAGGTTAAGAGCCCGTTACCGGCATGCCCAAGTGAGTCTGTCAAAATACCTCGGTGCTGGAGTGCTGTTAAAATGAAATCTTTTCTGCTAAAAGGCTTATTTAGGAGAAAGTGTTGCTTGTGGGTTTTTGCTTGTTTCCTAAACAGCAGTTACTGAACTGGCTGTGCTGCAGTTCCCCGGTTTGGCTGGCTGGCCTTCATCACCAACTCCTGACTTTTATTTTTAGTGCTATTTTTGTTCTTTCTTCTCTAGCACTTAGCAGATGCTACCTTACAAAAGCAGTTACTTTGCATTCCTTCATATCCTTCTCAACAGCATCTCTTTTTTTTTTTTTTTGGTTACTTTTGGGAGTTGTGCTTTCCCTCTAGGAAACTTTGGACAACTGTGGCTTGGTTTTTTGCCCATCAGGGTGGACTCCTTGTTCTCTCCCCGGCTCTCCTGGGCTTCCTCCTGCCCACCCGTGCTGCCTGACTCCTGGCAGGCAAGACCCTGGGCAGGATCCCTCGCCTCGGCCCCTGTTTGTTCAGGTGCTGACGCAGTAGGGTCCAGGTCCGGGCCCTGGCCAGGGCTCCCGGGCATGTCTGCAGTACAGGAGAGATTTCCAAAATGGCTTTCTCCCAAACCTATTCTTGTTCCTGTTTTGCATTGCTGGAAACGTCCCTTCTTCTCTCACCCCGGCGGCAGTTTTCAACTGTTTTCTACTGTCCTGCTTGTGTTTTTTTTAACTTAGCTCTTGGCTTTGAGGCGGGCTGCCCAGCTTTCTCGCCTTCCCCTGCATGAGCATCCCTGTCTCCCTGGGTGCGAGCAACGTGGTGGCTTCACGTGTGCTCTCGCAGCGAGTTGCCGCAAGCCTCCGGGGAGAGGGAAGCTCTCTGGCGAGGCCGAATCGGGACGTGGCTCGCCTAAATTTATCTAGGATGTCTTCCTTTACCCTCTCGTGCCTTTTCGTGTGAAATAAGCGCCGAGGCTGGGACCCACTTTATTGGTTTGGCTGGTGCTGTCTCTTTCAGCTGGCCTTCTGGGGGTCTCTGCTGCCCTGGTTTTGGCTGTCAGATGTCAGCTCAGTAGCTGGGAGAGCTGCTGTCCCCTCCCAGCAGCATGCAGGGCAAATTACAGGCTGGGAGAGGGAAACATCCCCAGCCGTGCCGGAGCGCTGAGCCTCTGCCAGCCTGTGCAACTCAGGCTGGGGGCAGGAGGGCATTTTTGGCAAAGGTTTTTTGCCGCTGGAGCAGATACAGTTTGTATATCTTCACGCTTTTTGCTTACTCAATGAAAACATGTCTTCATCTAAGGACAGGTGACGTCAGCGGGGTTTAGGATGGCTGCTCCGAGAGACCAAGTTTTGCCTGATTCATAGACCTCAAAAAGAGAGGAGAATGCTGGAAATGATGCGTGTTCTGGGTTCTTGTGAGACACTAGCAGGTCATTATGACCTATTTTCAAGGAGCAGGGGGGAAAACCCACAACCAAAACATGCAGAATGCATATCATAAAGATTCTTGATTGCATTCATTTGTTTGAAACCGTCTTTGATTTGTATAGTCTTTGAATTGTGATGTGCAGCTGTGTCCGTCAGGAAAGCACAGAAGAAACTTCTGCAGCTTTGCAGGAAAAAAATATAACAATACGTTTTATGTTACTGCTATCTTTTGCTCCAGATCTCGCAGTGGGTAAAAATATACATGTGTGAGAATACTCCACAAATGCAATTTGGATGATTTAGAAGTTTGTGTTATAAGGAAAGCTTGTTTTAAAGACTGAAATTACTGTGGCGTTGTTACAGCACGAGACCCTCTTTTTCCAGCTGTGTAAAATTTAATATTTGTCACAACTCTGAATAGAGAGGTTGTTGTATGATTTGAGCAGTATGATTGAAGACATCTGATTTTATTCTTCCCTACTTCTCGCCCTCTTTTTGTTCTTTTCAGGAAATGCCATTGCTGTTTACGGTAGTGGATTTAGACATGTCATACATGTATCCACTAAGAATAGCACTGCAGCTTGAAAGTAGTCATGTATTCAGGCTTCTCCAGCAGTGCCGTGTCATGCTGCATGGTTTACCCAAAGCCTACACTTAACCAGTGTGGGCTGGCAACGGGAGTTGCTTAGCAAAGTCTGTCTCCTTTTTGTCTGTACCGTGAGAGTTTTAACGTCCTAGGGTCTGTGGTCCATCCTGGTGTCCCTCAGAGGTCTTCATCAGGCTTCCTCACACCGACTGGCCAGATTGGGGGAGATGCTGCTTCCAGCTCCTGCCTCAGAGTTAAGAGCTTATGCCAGTAACAGTTTTCTTTAGAGTTTTCAACTGTTGGGCAATCCGCTTCAAAATAATTACTTGATTTGATTCTGCCCATCTTGAGCCTATCCGTTGTGGCTCTCTAGTTATACTGTGTCACTTGTAAGTAAAACAGGCCAAAAGTAACATGCCTCTATCCAGCTATTCTTGAAGATTAAAAACATGTCAGCTTGCAGACATTCACAGTTCTAAGCTGTCTGGAGGCAGATACCAGAAACAATACGCCTGGCGCTGAGTTATGGTGGCAGTGAAATGTTTAAATAAAAAAAAAAACAAAACCAACAAACACAACCCAACAAATAATAAAAAGGTCTTTCCCGTACTTTGCTTTCCTCGGAAAGCAATGGATGCGAGTGCCCCGTGCTGAAAGGGGGCACTTTTCGTATTACTGTAGTAAGGAAGAAGGGATGACTTGCTGAAGGTGTTTTTTGTGAAGGCATCTGACGGGTAGTTTGCTTCAGCTTTGTACCACTGATTTCTTTTTGCGCCGTTAAGGCAGCTGGTTAGCCTGTGTCTGCGTCCCCTTTGTAATATGGTTTGTCTGGAGAGCTTTGACTGAAAACATTCCTGTAAGGAGCGAGTACCATTACTGCTATTGCATGTGCAGTGCGTCATATTAAGTAAAACCGTGTGGGTGTGTTTAGTTAAGGAGCTGCTACGGGTTGCTCTTGCGCCTCTTTAAAGTTGAAAAGGGGTGACCTGTGCCTGGTTATCGTTCTGGACTGCCTCAGATACCATTTCTGGCGGTGTTTCCATTTTGGTAGGTATCAGGAACCACGTTTTAAGTTTCTCGTTGGTACTTGACATTTCTCGTAATGAGATAGGAAATAACTGTCTGGGAGAAATGGGAGATAACTGGAACTGTAAACTTGCTTTGACTTTGAGTTTTAGGAACTTCCCAGTCAAATGTGTCAAATCCTGAGTAGTCCTGTAATACAGGAAGGGAACTTTTGTATAAATGCCAGCAGTGCTGTTGGTGTATCACCGATACCTTTTTGTCCTTTCCACTGGCGCACTAGAAGCCTGCAGTGGTTAACTGGCTGACAACTTGTCATCTTTTTGGAAAATATGAAGACCTGAATTGGTTTTTGGCTCTGTTTTTAAAAGTGCTTCCAATTGGCGATTCTGTGCCCCTCTCCAACTGAGTGTCAAAAAGAAGAATATAAAACTGTATCTTTAGATGGCTCCAAGGCATTTCAGACCTCTTGGGTACCGGTAACAGTGCAGGACGTGCGCTGCAGCCCTGGAAGTTCTTTTGTTTTATTTGTATCCAAAAATCATCTTTTTGCAATATTTTTGTCTTCCAGTTTGTAGGGAAATCTTTAATATGTGGCATACTTATAAAATGACTCATACATTTTAGCTATAACACACATTAAAAACCACCTATATTGTGTGTGCAATAAAAGACAACTTGTAACTCATCAGAAGGATAATATGATTGATTTATAGCTGATTTCCCTGTTGGAAGAGTAAACCGATTTGCCAAAACAGATCAGTACAAAGGAATTGAAAACAAGACCTCCATCTGAGTTATAAAATATTTCCCTATTTGTAAGCCTCTCACAAGGAGAATGAGGTTTGATTTTATTTGTGGTGGATGAACATCTCTAAAGCACAACCCTGGTCTCTCTTTACTCTTCTGCCTTTAACAAAGCTATTCTTTATTGCACAAAAACAATGAGAAGGCGGGGAACAGAAAAAAATCATATTGTAGTATGTGACACATGGGAATAAATTCATGTATTATTAATGTGTTTTGTGGTGTAGAGCCTGATGGTTCTCAGGGTTCCAGTTCACAGGAAGCTGTGCTCTCCAAAATGTTCTTGGTCTTTCTTGGATGAAGACACCATGGTAAGTGGGACTGACAAATGGCAACAGAAGTGCGCAAAGGGAAGACATAAATAAGACCTTGTGGCTGCATAGATTAGTTACTGCGCAATTTAAATAAACTTGAAAAACTGAAAAGCTCTGCACACCAGTACCGTTCAACAAACCGCAGGCTCTTCTCCTCATCACCCTCTTCCCAAGCCCTTGCGAGAGCTGATGCAGCAACTTACGTTTTCATTTATATTTGCTCAAACAGTTCCTTTAAAACCATCCTGTTTAATTCCTCGTCACTTCTAGTTTCCACTGTGGGAGGAGCTGTGAGGAATCCCTGCCGTCACAGCGAGATACTCGGGTGTGTGTGTGAGCAGGGGAAGAGGCAGGCTTGGCAAGCCCCACGCTATACAGCAGCTTACAAGTTCGTGCAGGATTGCATCTCTTTTGGGCTTCTAGTTCTCAGCCACCTGTGATGAGTGTGCTCCAGCCCCGTAACAAGCTCCTGAAAATTTTTGAAGGCTGGAGCATGATTTATTTCGGGGAGCTGGCTGATGGACTGGTCCTGCTAAGAGCTTCTTGCCGAGGCAGCGGGTCGTCAAGGGATGGTTGAAACGACCTGTAATACAGCTGCTTTTTCCCAGAAAACGATTTCTGTTCTCAGAGCGAGCCGGGTGAGGGAGTTGGAACCAGGGAGCTTATTGTCAGGTCTTGTTGGAGGTTGCCCTTGGCCTGATTTCATGCTGGCAAATGTTGACTTGTCTCAGGCTGCTGCTGAACTGGTGCCTTTGCAAATAAGAGATGCTGAAGAGGCCGTCCGGCCGCTGCAGGGGGACAGAGCGGTGAGAGGCAAATGACTGGGTGAGCTGCCCTGTACGGCTGTTTAACCCCTTCCATTCTACTGTTCACACCCAATGTAACATCCCATTTTCATTGATGTAGAAAGGCCAGCGCAGGACTCTATATAAACAACGGGGGAGTAATGCTGATTATCTTTGGCATACGAGACACACCAGACTTTGGAACCGACTGTACAGTATGTTTCCAGTTTTGCATACCGTAGTAAAATTTCATAAGAAAGAAGGAAAACTTTGAATCATGAAAAGAAATAAACAAAACTCAAGCACGTTTGTAGATAGGCAAGTGTGTAGATTCTGTTTGGTCTGTTTGCAGTGGAAATGCATGTCAAATTTGTCACCTTTTTTAATGGCACGGGATCAGATTTGAGAATGGAAGGTGAGAGCACTGAATCAAGGAACCTGAGCATTTGATTTGATGTTTGTGTCTGGGTGGTCCAAATCATTAAGGCATCTTCCATAAGCTATGGAGGCTCCCCAGCTGAAGAGATTATATATTCTTCTGTGAAACGTCGTGCCTGGTTGAGATACGCAGAAAACTGCGGACTTTATATTTTCTGATTATTAAAAAAAAAAAAAAAAAAAAGGAGAGGCTTTCAGATTTCTCATTTCTACATAGAAGAGCTCAGGGTTAGGGCTGCCCTGGTGCCGTGAGGCAGCAAGCAGAGCTGGGACGGGGACTGGCTCCCACTGCAGGGACAGGGTGGCTCCGAGGCCAAGCCAGGGGACCCGATGGGCGAGGGGCTGGCAGGGTTGGAGCTGGTGTGAGCATGACGGGGAGCGATGTGTCTCACGTGTTTGATCTCCTGCTGGATTTTGGGTTAAATTATTTACAGTGTATTCATTCTTAGTAATGATTTAGGCAATGGTTTCATTTTTCCGTGAGAATTATTACTAGCTTAGTACTTTTTGTGTGGATTATTAATTTAAGTTCTTTTTTCCCAGTGTGTTTGACGTGCTCCCTTTTTATACCCGTATCTCTGGTCTCTGTGACAAACTTGCAGGTTGTCAGTCTGCCTTTAATGGCAAGCCCTGAAGTCTCACAAGTCAGTTTTTCAGACTTTGATGCTTCTGTGAGGAGGAAACAGTGAGAAATACGATGGCACCCCTGTCCTGTCTCTATGAGACAAAATAAGTGATCTTTGCTGTATGTCCCCAGTTTCTTTGAATAGCATAATATTTTGACACTCAGAAGAGGTGTGAGAAGAATATAAACAAATCCATAAATCTGTTATTTTAAAATGTCAGGAGTTAGGCTTGTTCTTTCTGGGAGCCTCTAGTTGCCATCTTCAGGACATTTATGAAACTCAAGCAAGTTTTTGATACTAAACTGCCTTTGTGGACAAGTAAAATTCATAGAACTGGTTATTAAAGGATTATATCCTAATTATGTTAAGTGAACCCTGACCTTGGTAATTTGAAGCTGTCTGCCAGCTTGCTTGCTGGAGCTGGTCATTCCTGCCAGATGTCCTTCATCAGTGCGAGGCATTAGCCTCTCCGTAATGAAGGGGACCCAGAGCGTGGCCATCCTTAGGTAATGGAGCTGCACTGAATACAGCACCACTTCGTATTTCCCTGCTTAGCCCTGCTGCTTGCCAGCACGCTCTGTCCTGATGTCAGGAGGCTGGGGCTGGACCTGCTGCGTTCCCAGGAGCTGGAGGAGATGGGGCATCATCCCTCTTGCTGAGGACCGTGGTGCTGGCCACAGCCTCCCAGTATCTGCTCTTGGCCTCGCAGGATGGGAGGGATGGGGGGAAGGAAAGGGGTGCTGCTGGATATTTGGTAGTGATGTAGTGCAGGCGGGAGGAGGAGAGAGGCAGGCAGGTATGGTCACTGTCTCTCTTGCCCTGCGCTAGACGGGGATGCCCTTCTGGTTTCTGCCTCTGGTTTCTACTAACCAGGTTACCGAGGGAGAAGGAGAAGCCCTCAGCATTTACTGCAAGGACTAGGAAAAGCATGTTCCCATTCTGTCTTCAAGCTCATACCTTTTGAAAAACCTACAGGTTGGCCACATACACATTCCTCTTCTCTCCAAAAAGGTTTCTTTTAGGGTCCCACTTTAGGTGCTCCAGTCACCTCTGCTGTTTCTGGTAGTGGCGTTGGATTTTCACCGCCCTTTTCCCTCTCCTGAAGGAGCAGGGTGTAATTCTGGAAACATGGGTTTGGTGTGTTGGGGCCATTAATTTTGTTTAAGTTATTATATTGTTATTGCCAGGTTTCTCTTTGCCTTAAACCAGTATTTAGGGTTCCAAAAACTGACAAAATTTAATTTTTTATTGATTTATTTTTATTTACTTTCTGGTTTGGGGCATTTGAAGTTTCTGTGCATTGTCTTTGACAGTATGGCTATACATATATTTTTTAATATAAAGCTAGTGCTTCTCACGAATTATGTAATTTCAGCAGATAAAATTTCAAAGAATCACCAAAAGATCAAAATCTATTGTATCAGAAGCCATCAATAAAGTATATTTTTTGGTAATGCTCTTGTGATTTTTGTGGTATGCGCATATCATTAGTGAAACTGGGGCATCTAAGCCAATATCCTTACAAATGACCTTGGTAGCCACTGTTTTGGAAAGAAACTTGTTTACCCTCTTGTTTTCAATGGAAGTGAGAACTTGGAGAATATCCTTTTGATTGGGAGATGCTGCCGGCATGAATATTAAAGAAAAATGAGGAAGGGTTTGGAGGGAGCATCTCAAGTGTTCCTTTAAAGTCTAATCAGCATTATTTTATGCTGGCTGTAGCAAAGAACTTTTGAGTCTGCCTTAGGATATGATTAACATTTATTATTTTAAACAAAATGAGCAAGCCAATTCTCATCAGTTGGTTTATTCAACTTCTGTGCTTTTGGCTGTGAACTCCATATTAAATACTGTTTGCTTTGAGGCTGTTTTTAATACTAGTCTTCAGAAATAAATTAATTTCCTGCCTCCTGAGTCTCGACAGCAGTTGTTCACTTTTTCTTTCATTGATTATTTTGCTATTAAATGTTAAGTTCCTCTGCACTTTTTTTTTTTAAGTTCCACCTGTTTTTCTGTCATCTTTGCTCAGTTTTTGACCTGCTGACTGCCTTACATGGCACTGAGTCGTTCCTTCAGCTTTTCGTCCCTAGTATAATGCCTGCTTTTTCTCCTTCATCTTACCCTTGCAAAGCACTAGTAAAGCATGAGTAGCCCTGGGAGTCTCTATTTTTCTTCCAAGAAGGGCCTCCGGTATTAACACCAACAGCCCTTAATGCTTTTGTCTGTTTGCGGGGTGTTTGCAGGTGTCATGGATAAAATAACAAATTTTCTAGAGCAGGGACTTTGGAAACCAATGTTTATGCTTCTAGTTTCTCTAAAAGGAGTCTGCTTACATGGAAGTGAGACGTAAAGTATGCTGTGACAGACTTCTCCTGGACTGTAATCATATTTATTCATAAGATAACTAGTGAGAAAATGCAAGCTGACAAGTTGAAGCTAACTTGGGAAGCTAACTTGGGTCCTGCTCAAGCCAGCTGAGGACAATGAGCCACAACAAAAGAGACGTATTTTTTTTTAAGTGGTGATTTAAGCAGAGAAGGTAAAGAAAGGTCATGCACGGGAGAAGCCCCAAAGGGAGCTCACTGCCAGCATAGGGTTTATGGTAGTTCTGTGTCACTTCTGACACTGTGTGACTCCGCTTACAGAAGAGCGAGAGGAGATCACGGTCAGTAACTTCACATTTTTCCACTCCCCTTCTGTTTTCTAGGAACTTGTTGGAGAGTTTCCTATGGATTACAGGCAGCTCCCGATGCTAGTGTTCAAGTGTTGGTGTAGCCTCTGATACTTAAAGCTGAGATTTTTTTTCCTAGGGAGCCTTTCTTTTAGTCTCCTCATAAAACCTCAAAAATACTTTTAAAATGGCAGAGCTTCAGAAATAACACGTGACTCGAGGATAAAGAGAGGAAAGCAGTGTATCTGGTGCTGTAGTGTTAAAAGTTAGATACTGAGATGTGCCAGTTTCCAGTGTCAGCATTTAAATAAAATTAAAAAAAGAAAGATTTCTTCCATCTGTCACCAATTCAGAATAGATCAGGATTAGTTTTCAGTCTCTTCCTTTGGAAAGTTATCCCAAAGTCCACTGGAATTTGTCATTAAGGAGGCTTTCAGCTTGAATGTTCTTTACTTAATTAACCAGATACTAGTAGTTCTACCTCTTTTTAGCTACCAGTAGTAATACCTCTTTTCAGTCCCTTATTGGCCTTCTATAGGTGGCCTCCTGTTTTGCTGCCTTTTCAATCTGTTCCTAAAATGGAGTCCTACATTAAAGACCTTATAATATTTTAATATAAGGGGAAAAAATCATATGTAAATCATATGAAAAAATCATATAGCATTATTTATTGGATATTTCTCTGGATCTTAAAAGATAACAGACTGATCTATAAGTGGTAGCATTTGTTTGCCTCTTCAGAGTCCCAGTTTGCTTTTCCATCTTGCAGCCTTCTAGTGCATCTGGTGGTGCACCTGCGCACAATGTAGCCTGTCCTCTGATCCTTTCCCCATTGAAGAAGCCTCTGAAGCATCTTGTTTATGTAGGGATTTATGTGTAATTCAGGCTTGATTTGTTATAAACTCAGTTTTATAAATTTCACAAGAAAAGTCTTTTTTAGACTTTAAACCCAACAACTAAATCACCCCAATTGCTTCTGCTTAGTGTAGAAGGTAGCAACGGCTTGTGAGAGCCCTTTGAGCTACAAGAGGTTGTGCCACAGGTGGGGGGGCTGGTCCTCAGATCTGCTGTCCTGGTGGAGGTGTGCCCTGCCATCACGGATGGAAACTGCTGCGGCATCCAGGCGTGTTCATCTGAACAGGGTTTCATCCCGGTGCCTGAGGTAGTCTTTCACCCTCTCAGGTAGCCTGGAGTGGTAGCCTAGTCAGTGCGGCTGTTGTGAGGGTGGCTGTCGACTTCACCAGGACGCAGCTTACCTGGTTTCCTGGAGGGCTCCAGCCATCCCAGCTCTTAGGAATCTCTGATGAGACCAGGTACGCACAGCTGAACAATGCTGTCAACAGACCTGTGATGCTTTCTTTCAGTGAGGTGAAAGCTCTCGAGGTCCCTGCCAGCCCATCGTTTCCTCATGACTCCAAATTCAGACATCAGTTTGATTTTTAGGTTGTGTAAGTAAGATCCATCAGCAAGGCAGCTTTGAAAATAGAGTGCCTCTGGTCGCTGGTCACATATCTCTAGGGTATCGCACAGTCTCCAAAGTCCTGGCAGAAGAGGAGGGGTTGCTAGCAGGATGCAGGTGGGCAATTCTCAGCTCAGGCTGCTGAACCACTGTGGAGAAAAGGACCAAATATATATCAGCAGTTAGAAATACCATGAGAAACTAGCCTAGAAAACAGAGCAGGTGGGGACGTGCTGCAGGGTTATAAAATAGCTGGAATTTCCTTAATTGCCTGGGACTTCGTGCTTAGCTCGATTAGGCTGTTGTAGTCCATTTGAGCGGTGACAAAGCTGTGAATAATTGAGATGAGCTAGTGTCTGCCAGAATGGGACAGAGTCTGGGTTTTGCTGTAGACATATATTGCTAGTGGGCGATGCTGTATGAGAGCAGCAAAGAAACCAGTAACGCGTACGTATGTCCAGACCACGGGCAACATGCGGACAGCCTTTGCAGAGCTTCTTGTAGTTTGTCAGGCACAGAGGGCAAATTCTTCTATATTTTCCATGCACAACCCCATAGCTGCTGTAGATAATGAACACTTTGCTCTCCTGAGATGCTTAACCTCTGGCATAGACCACGTATGTGCTCAGAATAGCAAGTATATTATTGTGCAGTGTGAAGCTATGATAACTGTGTTTTATGTAGATGTAGTGCAGTGTGTTTGCCCTCCTTAAACTTATCAAAGAACATACATTTTGTTCAGCTGAATTGATTTACATTTTAGTGTTCGTGACACTTTTTTGTCTGTGGTGCTGTGACTGTTCCTGATCATGAAGAGAGATGCTGCCATTATTTTTTTTTTTAGCATTATTTATTGGAGTTCCTTAAACAAAAATCAAACATTGAGTTCCTCATGGCCCAAACAAAGGAAACGTTTTTCTCCAGCCTCCTCCCTGTTGGTCTCTTGGCATAACAAGCTGCCATTTCAAATATTCAGGGACTTCTTTTGTTCGCCTGTCTTTTGGGGTTTTTTATTTTGTTTTGCTGGATTTCAGTTTATTTGCAAAATCCATATTGGATAGAGCCCTTTAAAAGGGAGGGCAGATGCTCTTGGGCCTTCTCTTGCCAGCTTAAAAAAATCATGGAAATGAACTTGTTCCTCTTTCTCTGCACCTAGTTATTTAAATGTTTGATTTGGCACTGAGTCCAAAAAAAAAAACCAAACCTCACTGGCCATGCTGAAAATCAGCATTTCATGAGAGCACTGTTCATGTACATAATGTTCAGATTTTTCCCTTTGTGCCAAGGTCCTAGCTTGGCCCCCGTAGCCCATCTACTTGATCAATCATTGTGGTACCTTGTGGCATGTACTTTTCAGCAATCAACGGAATGTGGCCTATGTGGGATATAACAAAAACACAGGAGAGGACTGATACTTCTCTTGACGATGTACCAATGTCAGCTCCCAAGTATATCTTAATTAGCCTGTTAATTTATATTTTTTTTTTTTTACAGAAATGGACACTTTATTTCAATAGCAGAGACCTTTCAACCTTATGCTTCACCTTTTCGTCTACATGTTCTTTAAAGAATTTTCTGTTGAAAACCAGCTATATAAATGTATATATTTTACAACTCTGTATTTTAAGAAAAATTTGATTAAATACTCACTTCCCATTGAATCACTCGAGATGTCATAAGAGCATCCAGAGCAAAACAGAATTTCCAGAATTAGGATTGTGAAAATGCCTCATTTGTTTTCATTGAATATAAGGATTCAATTTTCATAAAGTATGTTGGTTTTTTTACTGCTTCAGGTGTATAGTATTTTAAAAAAACTATTACCCAAGGCTTTTGGTCATTTTCTGTGTGTATACTGCAAGCACTATTTGAAAACACTGCTTATCCTAACACTAAACACACAATTACAGTAGAAGCAAATGCATTTGCAATGGAGAAGGATATCTGGGAGCAGCTTACGACTGCATTGAGGTTCCTGGACTGTACACGTGTTGGCAAAGGCGTATATAGCCTCTCGTTAAAGTCTGCCAGCTTTTCCCTTGCCTGCTGCTGTGTTACAGGACTTCTGCCTGGGTTGAGTCAGAGCCACTTGAACAACTTCCATTTTTATTGCCAGTCTGGAGGGGAAAAAAAAAATCGCCAAAAAACAAATCAGTGGTGGAAAGTGTTCTGCTGTGGATTTGCTGTGTCGAAGATAGCTGCGCGTGTATGTAGGAAGCAGAGTTGAATTGTACTTTACAGAGCTTTTCTGGACTAACGCTAACTTCTGTGCCCATGCCCTTTTTATCCCAGTGCTGATTTGTGTGAGAGTAAACTGCACGGGGATGGCTTGCCTACTGCTGGGTACGTGATGTCATTGAAATGAATGAGAGACCTTATGTCAGTAGTAGTGTTTTCTTCGTCACACAGGATTTGCCAGCACGTAAAAGTTGTTTCATTTTGTTAGCTGACTTCTATGTAAAGCCATAGTTTTCTCAACATATATAATTAATCTGTTTTGAAACACCTTCGTGGCTTGATGTCAGCTGCAGAGTTTCCTCGTAGTCGCGTTGGGTCACAGATGGCAAGGGAGGAGGGAAGAGACTATCTTTTGGGAAGAGAACCTCTGCCTGCATTTTCCTAATCAGATTTGTGATTTCTGTGTAATTGGGTGGTTTTGTTCCACAAAGCATAAGCTACTGCCGGAATGCAAACTTCAGACATCTCTGGTCTTTTTTGAATTTGCTAATTCTGAAGCTTTCTGTCCTGCATTTCAATTGTGCTTTGATTATGACAACTTTGAAAGAACTGTGCTTTGATGGAATCTCGTATGAGGCATCTCTCTTGAAGCAAGTTAAAACCTGTGTTTTAAAACATGGTGTTTGCATCTTAATCAATACCGAGACACAGTGAATTAATCTGTGTATAGCCCTGAGGGGATCTTCTTACTATGGGATTACTTTCTGTGCCTTAAAGGCATTACACCTGCAAGGAATAGCAGCACAACAGTAGTGTGGGGCTTGCGGGTGTGCATGGAAGCTCAAATCTGTGCTATCTACGTGTGTATTTCCATAAATACAGGCAGGGAAATTTCTAGGCATCTCTGGAAGCTAATCATCTGGACTCCTAAACTGCAGAGAGGATTACTGGAAAAACTGTTAACTTGGTCTGAATGAATGAGCTGAGTTCAGATTCAGGATTATGCCATGATTCTCTTGATATCCTCTACTTCTCGGTTCAGCACAACTCTTGCTGAATACAAGATTGTCAGGTGTCTGTGCTTTAACTTGCAACGTTGTGCATTGCAAAGGCGATTGGGACTATTGATTAAGTTAAGCAGGAGGCTGAAAAGTGGCGCGGCCAGTGGGAACATCCTTTGAGGAAAGAGGAGGGCAAATGTTATCTTTTTACTTACTATGCATTTTGAAGACTGCTTAATATGAGCAGTTGCCATTAGATTTTCTATATTTAAATATGTTCATTAATACAGCTGCATTTCTGTATCAACGCACCCATAGGAAGATTCAAGGCAAATCAGTATCTCTGGCTACTTATTAATTGATTTTGCTGACTCTTCCTCTGTTATTTGTTCTACTTTGATTTCTGTAATAAAATTACTTTCACATTTGTTATGGGATTCTCTTAAGCCTTACAGACCAGATGCAACAGAACACCATAGTGTGCAGGCAGCTTTTAAACAAATGCTGAAATCTTACTGAAGCCAATGGCATTTAAGCATGAGCTTTGCAGAACTGGGATGTAATGTTCAACCAGTGAAGAGTGGGATGAAACACCCACCTTTCTGTTTTTACTATCATCATAAAATGAGTACAAGTATTTTTATGCACAAAGTAAAGCCCTCTAATGTGAAGGTGGTGACCATTTTTGGTGCCTTTTCTGCCGCCTCATGTACATCTTCTAGACTTCTGAGGTCTTAGTGTGACCTAGCCCTGCCGTACTGCAAGAAGCTCTGCAGTCTGCTGCACATAAAGCTAAGGTTTTTTAAATTCATATATTTGCTATGGCAGGTACTGTGAAATGTAAAACTCTGAGGCAAAACATTGGAGGAACGAAATCCAGATGTTACAGACTTACTGATGGAAACTCGTCATCCTCTTCTTACACATACTTAAACTGATCAGCTGTCTGAATATGGAAGGAGTTCCCAAGTGTTTCCTCTGCTGTGGTTTGATAGCCAGTGGAATGAGCTTTTCCTTTCCTCCCAATATCAAGAGCAGCCAGTGCCCACAGACTAGAGAAGATGCCATCTAAGCTCGTATAACTCACATTGTTTCCCTGTGTGCAGCACACAGTGTCATTACAACTGTTTTTTGGGTTGGGTTTTTTTTCCACTTTGTTTTCCTTTTGGTTATTCTATGAAATTTGCCATGCAGCTGAAATTGGAAATTATCACTGGGTTTTTTTTAGGGTTGGCTTTTCTGTTCTTCATTTCCCAGCAATGTTCAAAAAATTGGAAAAGCAGTGATCTTTTCTGAAATATGTATTTAAGTAAATCGGTGTTGTATATAAGACTTCAAGCTTCAGTAGAGCATAAACTGGAACACTGGAACATTGGCTTTTGCTGCTGTACAGTGGGTACCTCAATTTTAGGTAATCCTTATAAACCCTGAGCCAAAGACAATGAGAAAGAAAAAAAGGCTTAAGAAACTCAGTGGTCTAAATTGACAAGATAGTATCGCCTAAAAAATCTGAGCTTTTATTAATGTATTCTGCAGGACTGTAATTACAGTAGATATGAAACTCTTCAGTCTGCCTGGTGCTAAATTAGGGAGGCGAGCACTGCTGTTCAGGAAAAAGCCCTTATTGCAGGCTAAGTGCTGTAGCCTCTTGTACTTAAGTGCCTGAACTTGTCCTGTCTCAGGGCAGTTAACTGTAAAAAGTTTCCAATTGGTTTCATGAACTATATTGTTGTAGTAAATAGTTTATTTTCAGTTGATCCAACTCAAAAAGCATTAAGAAATTCTATGTTAGTCATGGGAAAAACAAGTTTGCATAGCTATTCTGCCTCTTACAGCCCACATTTCTTCTTTTTTTCAATTATAAAGGATTTATAGCACAAAAGCATGTTAAATGTTGTTCATGTACACACCTGCATATGGCATTATGTTCTCGTGCCCTGATTCTGCCAGCAGACCTGCATGGGTGAACCTTTGCAGTGGGGAGAGGAGTCCTGTGTGCGTGACCTTAAATTTGTCCATGATGCAATCCCTGGCATAACCGGTGGCATCAAACAGTGGAGCACCAGAGTCCTCATTCCTTTTGCCCGTGTGGGTAATCCCAGCGACCGTGGTGAAGATCTTACAGTTAATAACTCTGCTAAGGTTTATATGTGGTTGCAGACTTTACTTTGTTTCTCACTTACTGCTGCTTTGTTTTTCCTTTTTTTCAAAGAAAACTTTAAGTCTTCTATTGGTATTGATTTATTTTTTTTTTCTGTGCATTTTTATTATTAAACCTTGCCTTGCTGCTGCTTGTCAGAATTAAATGAACCAGTGAGAAAATGCCTGGTTTCAGGTTGGAGAAGGTGCAAAGTTTTTTGTTGTTTGTAGGATCAAGATGGCTAAGCAATTATTGATAGCTCTTCCAGTTCTGGAGGCCTTTGAGGTGGTAAGGCAGAAAGGAGAGATTGTTTTCCAATTAAAGGTTAATAGTATGTAATATCTGAAAAGTTTTATTGTGGAGGTTACCTACTCATTAGAGAGCGTTTGCCTGGCATGGCCTGAATTGGTGTGCCTGACAAGTGTGGTGGGGTCTGGGATATTCTTGTCTGAAATAGTGTCTTTCTATCTGCTCAGTGATCTGTGGTGCACAAAGGAGTAATGTACTTAAAGTCTGGTTTTGAGCAAGACTGAGGAACAGCAGAAGTCCTCTTAAAACTTCCTCTGCAATCTGATAGCATTTGTGTTCCTTCTGAGGCTCAGCAAACACCGGCAAATTGATTGTCACTCTTGTGTAGCAATCGAAGTACTCTCCTGTCAAAGCTTGTGCAGAGTTATTAACAAACAGGCAAAGGGGAGGATGGTCAGATCCTAGAAATATAGGAAGTATCTTGCTCAACGCGCATTTGGCTGTTTGTATTTAATTTATATGTCTTCTTTTGTCCATAAGTGAATGTACCATTGTAAACTGTGCCCGTTCATGAATGCAGTTATATGCTCCGCTTCCCTCCCTTTCTTTTTCTACAGACCAAGGCCCCTGGCCAGGAGAGCAAGCGCTGGGCTATAAGTGTGGGA
The DNA here is from genome assembly GCA_008711295.1 of Anarhynchus alexandrinus. Lineage (NCBI taxonomy): Eukaryota > Metazoa > Chordata > Aves > Charadriiformes > Charadriidae > Anarhynchus > Anarhynchus alexandrinus. The sequence continues at coordinate 185,483 of VUYV01000070.1, forward strand.
ATGGAGCTGTCACAAGAAGCTGAGAACAGCTGCCTTCACTGGGTGTAGATTGTGGTACTAAAGTAGCAGACTACTTCATCAGAGGCTGGATGTTGAATGTAAACATCTGTCATCAATTTTGAGTGTGTTTAGGGTTAAACAGGTGGTCCCCTCAAGGCTGGTGAGACCACTTCAGGAGATACTCAGGTGTTTTGCTGAATGAGAATTGGCTCGAAGGCTGGCATCAGGGCGCTTGGGGTGGATTTGGCAACCACAAAATACAGTCAAAACTGATCCTGAAATGGTCTGATTTAGCCTTTGCGCAAATGGGTAACTGTTGTGTGTCTGAGCATCCCATTAGCTTGCCAGTTTGAACACTAAAAGTAAATGTGTTCTCTTAATAACGAATTCTTCTTAAACAAGGTTTTTTTTTTACTTCATCAGAAGGCTTACCAGCTTACTGTCATAGCTCCTCCTGCCCTGTATGGCACTCGTATCCCTGGATTTCTTAATTCGGCACAGACTATTGGGTTCTTGGTAACAGACACTGCTACGTGTTTTCTACTAGGTGGCATGTAGTTTCATTAAAACTCCATGCCCTAATAAAGCTTTCCTTGGCATCCCCTGGTTCTAACAATGTAGTGATTAGTTCATGAATAAAGAAATCTTTTTTTCCTGACATAAACAGAATTGTCTAAGTCCATAGATTAATCTCATAATAGATTAATCTTAAAATGGAAGTGTTATTTCGTGTGCTTTGCTTGTCGTCTGCCAGAACAAAATCCACAGCTGGTTTTTGCAGGAACCTGCCATACCCTGAACTGTGATGTGGGACAGCTGTAGAGAGGCTTGTTGTTCTTGTCATTCTTCCTCAAATATCCAGTTTTTGTACTGTGATAATTTTAGCACTTCGGGCACAGAACAATGCTTTGTCCTTATGTGGCTTGGTAGCTAATTTTGAACATATGTGAAGCAGAAATACTTTGCTTTCTGGCCGAGAAAATGAAGATGACATGGCAATTTGCTCACGCTGGCTCATGGGGTGGCAGAAGTGGGGAATGAGGCACCAGGTCAGGCCTTGTGGTTGCCAGGACAGAAGTCATCTGCTGAAGTGGGACAGTTTTGCTGGCAGGCTGCTGTGTAACATGGCTGTACGTGCCTGTATGGCCTCTGTCAGCACAACATGGGTGGGTGAATACGGGGAGAGGTATGAGAGATCTCATCAATGCTTACAAATATCTAAAGGGCGGGTCTCAAGAGGATGGGGCCAGACTCTTTTCAGTGGAGCCCAGTGACAGGACAAGGGGCAATGGGCACAAACTGGAACACAGGAAATTCCGTCTCAGCATGAGGAAAAGCTTCTTTACTTTGAGGGTGCCAGAGCACTGGAACAGGCTGCCCAGAGAGGTGGTGGAGTCTCCTTCTCTGGAGAGAATCAAAACCCGCCTGCATGTCTTCCTGTCCAGCCTGCTGTAGGTGACCCTGCTGTGGCAGGGGGGTTGGACTAGATGATCTCCGAAGGTCCCTTCCAACCCCTACCATTCTGTGATTCTGTGAGACTACCAGGTCCAGGCATGTGTGAAGAAGGGCATGTGGAGACAGGAGAAAACCCAGCACCTCTGTGTGGGGTGGTGCTACAGTGCCCAGGGCAGTGGCATGGTGGTGTAGATACATCCTCCCAGAGCCGGCCCAGCTCTTCAGGGCCAGCCCTCTGGACTGGGTTGGTTCTTCACAGTGGGGCCAGTGGGCAGTGGCCAAACTGCCCTTGGTGCCCCCAGCTTGTGCAGACCTCGTCGAGGCCTGGTGTCAGCTGGTGGGGTCTCTGTGAGACCAGGCTGCAGGAAAGTGGGAGCGAGACACTCCCAGGGCAGCACAAGGACAACCTCTCCCATGGTTCCCCAGGCCTGGCCTGTTGTGGTTATTAACAGTAACGAAACATTGCTTGTTAGGAAAGAAACCCAACTGGCTTCTCATTTTGAGCTAGAAAATCAGCTGGAAATGGGAGATGTCAAACTCCATGAACCGAGCCTCATTTCAGGGCAAGAGTAGTGAATAATTCTTTAAGGCCAATTTTTGTTAGACGACTTCCAAAAGCATTTATTTCTCATCTAAGGAAAGGTAAATACATAAGACTTCACATAGTTCTAACGTTTACTGATTTTAAATGCTAACATCACTGCAAACTAAAATTTGGACAATTAAGAATGATAATGTTGAGATAACAGTTTTAGAACCCTCAACTGAGTAAACAGCTAAAAGTATGCCAATTTCTGACAGAATAATTGATGCTTAGAGAGGTGTTTATTTACATATCAAGGCCTCCGTGAAGCCCTCAGGGATCACAGCTTGCTCTTCATGTTACACAGTCAGACTTCAAGTGCAGCAAAGTTTAATGTTTTTATGTTGAGAAGTTTCTCAGAGATCAGCGTTTAGGTATCAAAAATTCAACCACAACAATAAAAATTTGAAAATCCAGAGAAATGGCTCCCAAGTGATTGGAAGCTAGTGCTATAGAAAGCCCTCAATGTCAGGAGAGAAGTTGTTTGGAAGTTGGCTTCATCAGGTCCCAGCTCAGAGCCTTCTGAAAACTGGTGGCAGGACTCCCAGTGATAACAGCAAGCTTTGAATTGACCCCAGGGTGAATTGTGGTGTTTACCACTTTTATGGTAGATGTCAACACGGCTCTCTTGATTTTTCATATGCAGGAGTATGGTTCACGTAGCTGTAGTATTGGTGCAAGATTTTGGTCTGACATAGAGTGCACGTCTCCCTTTCTTCCCTGCAGTTCCTGGAAGGGGCTGCTGAGCGCTGTGGGCTGGTCAAGGGTCCTGAGTGCTAACGCCCAACGAGCAAGTTACGAGGCAAGATGGGTCATGGGAGATGCAAAGAGCCTCATCTTCAGGCGGTCCAAACCCTTGCTAGCAGTGCTGCGGCTGATGCGGTGGAGGGCACTGCCCTTCTGTGGAGGGACCCTATGCACTAAAGCTACTCGCATGGAGCAGCTACAGAGACGTGGGATGGGTTTCTCTCCTGGGTTTTTCTGAGGCTGGTTTCACTGGTTTCTGGGAAGTTTATTTTGTTTCTTATAATAAGTGGAATCTATTGACAGATGCTGACAGTAATTTTGGGGAGATAAATTTTATTTTGGTAGCTCTTTCATCCTTATGCTAAATCATCCTTGCCATTCATGTCTTTTGGGTTTGATTTCTGCAGAAAATTGTGTACTTTGCACATGAAATTAGTAGCTTATTGAGGTCCCTGAATTATTTAATTTAGCCTAACTTTAAGCAGCAGCTTGTACAGACCATGGTGTCAGACCTGAACAAATGGTGATGAAATATCCCCATAGCTGTAATTGGAGATACCGTGTGTGAGAAGCTCCTGTAGCATAGTGCTGAGCCTTCTTAGTACCTGCTTATTGCATGCAAAGTTTTTGGAAAGATTTCTCAGAGGGGAAATTTGGACGAGCCCTTCTTCTTGGAGAAGACTTACCTAGAATTTGGACTAGACTTCATGCTCTGAAGCTGCTGATTTTAAATAAATGTCGCTTAAGGATATTTTGAAGGCTTTCTTGCTGACTGCCATGTTTTATTGACGAATTACTTGAATGGTGGTTGTCGTGGTTTCTGTTTTTTGTAAAGCAGTTTCTACCTTTATTTTAAGCTTTTAACTGTTGCACAGGTTTTTAAAAGTACAGAACTATACTACCTTTTTATTTTGAACAACCCCAGAAGACTGCTTGATACCAAACTGTGGTTTTGATTTGAGTGTATCTTGTGTTTGCAGGTAATGTACCTCAATGTTTTGTTCTTGGTATGAAGATCGTACAGGTTGTAAAAGAGAGTCGTTCTTGAGTTATGCACATTTTACTTCTGCTGTTTGGCCTGATGGCTATTAACAGCCACTTACACTTTGGAACCACTTTATAGTGAAACCTTTGATGTGCCCCTTCACCTGTACCTCCTCTGTTCTCTCTGCTTAATAAAGCAACTTCTTGATAGGTGGGCTTTCCATAACAGAGGAGCTGTGACTTGACATGTGCAACATGGCATTGCACAACACTGCTCTAGGAGCAGTGAGAGAGATTTACTATTTCACTTGATTATCAAATCAATTTGCCCCTTCCAAATTCACTATAAACTGGGTCTGCTATGAATCTGAGCTTCAGAGAAGCCCGTGCTGATGGCATTGCGTAGATTATTGCATCCTAATCTTGCATGTCTTTTTGCAAAGCTTTCTTTTATTCTTAATTCATGTTTCCTTTCTTGCTGCAGTTTTTTTCTCTATTTTGTGTTGTAGGATCGGGATATTCACCCCTTGAAGATGACGAAGATGTGTATGCACGCAATAGATATAAAGGTGAATGCTTTGCTTATGTGCTAAAGAGGATCAGCTGATTGCTGAGAGAAAGCTTCCTTCTTTTTCTTTTCATGGATTATAAAATCTTGGAGATCCAGCTCCATGGTTTTTCTCATGGATTTTTAGATCAAGAGTTAATTTCTACTTTTTTTAACAATGGAAATTAGACCAAATACTGATCACCACTCTTTTGTGCACCTGAGTAAGTAACTTTTGCACTGCTTTTGCTCTTGGAAGATCAGGTTGTTAAATCATGAAAATCTAGGAAGAGCTTCTCTTTCTTCTTCATACATCCTAACAAAACCATCAATGATAAGCTGACTCAAAACCTGGGCCTGCGGATGGTAATGTATAGAAGTACATGCAAGAGAACTTGATTTTCATGACTTTTTTGCTTATAAAGTCGTTCGCATTTCAGGTTAACGTGCTAGCTGAAATGCCAAGTGAAGTGTGTCTAACGAACGAACGTGTACATTCCAAAATCAAAATATGTAGCTGGATGAATGAGTGAATGGACTTGCATGTTTAGAAAACAAATTCAGGTTTTCTTCCCTATTCTAGAAGATTTTGCCATTCAGCAAGATGGAGAAGTTTTTTGCCACTACCAGTAAATCTTCCATTTACTGTGTCCATTTTCTTAAAAGTCTGCTTCTGTCTCAATACCCACCTCCTCTGCCAAAATCCCTCAGAAGCCTAGACAGTAAAGAAATGTTGCATTTAATGTGTCACTTCAAATGGTAACTGCAGCAAACTAATCTTTGGACATGCTAGCATTGTAATATAATCATTTTGATTACTTGAAAATACTGGACATTGGTGTCTTGTGTGTTATTGATTCTCCACAAAGACTCAATGGGCCTTGTAAGAGGTAAGTCATAAAGTGATTCAGACATTTATGAACAGCAAAGCACAGATGCTATAGCTATGTTGCTGTTTTCATAAATGTCTTATTTCCTCCCAGTAAAATACTTCAGTATAAAATTTTGCTTTCAAATACATGCAGGAATATTTCTCTAAAGCTTTATTTAGGTAAACTTATTTTTCTTTGCCTTTTAACACGTAACCCTCATCAGACGCATCAAAAAAGAATTCCAGAGATCATGAAGATAAATCAATGCCAATTCATGCCAGGGTAGGCAAGTAGTTAAAATGCGGATTCTGTGTAAATTCCTTTTACATGGTGATCCAAAATGGATTATGCTCATGTCAGCCAAAATGTCACCAGGGTAAGTGAAACATAATGACTCATTCACGCAGATATTAAAAACTGCTCTGAGTTTGGAAGCGCTACTGCCAAATGTTGAAGATCAGACAATGTGAATCTAAGAGTATAAAGCGTTGGAGTAGAAAAGGCTCACTCTTCATTAGCATACTTATTTAAGTTGGTATTGGGGGAAGGGGGTGGAGAACGACAAAGCGAGGAAAAATGGGCTGAGTAGCTACGTTCAGAGCTTCTCCTTACACGTGCAGTCCAGCATTTTGGGTATGGGCCATTGCTCAGCAAATAAAACTTCCCAGTGACAAATAACTAAATGAGTTTTCTTAACTGATGTTACATACCTGAGTAGCATTATTTTTTTCTTTGCACACATGCTCATAAACAGTGCAAGCGAGCACGCAAATTCGTCCTCTTTGGCATCTGCAAACAAAACAGTGTGGTTTATTGGGAGTCTGAGGACTGGGGTGGGTGGGAATCGACCTCCTACCAAACCCTTTTGTCTTCATCTGAATGTTTTTCAACTTGCTCAGCTTTCCAGAGAAACATCGCTGGGACTTTCTGTGCCCACAGCATTTTTAAAGAGTTTTTCCCTTCCTGGTGAGCCCTCAGCTCTGTCGGCTGCTGTACCAGCAAGCAGCGGTACAACCTGTCACTTTGCATGCTCCTTCTGAAGGAAATGCTCAGCTGAGGCTGGTGTTTGAACAGGACTGAGGGGGTTGGGGGAAATGGTGCTCCAGAAGATGCTTTCCTTCCAGCCACTTGGCATGGCGGTGTGGGATCATATTTGATGAGGAAGGGCTTCCCAAATACAGCCGTTCGGTGTTCATCACAGCTCTAGTGCCGCTGCTCTGATGATCCTCGTTCCTAATATGTTTTCTCAAATACCGTAATTATCAGACGGTAGCCCGGGCTGTAGAGGCAACTTTGTGGCTTCAACCATTTCTGCTTGCTGCCTGTTTTCCAGTAGTTTCAAACACAGCATTGAGTCTCTGAAATGTTTTAGCGCCAAGTGATAATGCAGGCTATTGTGTCGCTGAGGAATGGTGCAAACCTTCTGTTAAACAGAAAAAAAACCCACTACATAGGTCCTGGTAAGTAAAAACTCAAATTTCAGTTAGGTGAACAGAGCCCAGTACAGACGGTAAAGCTCCAGAAGAGGTGCCTGGGAAGTCTGTAGCTTTTCTTATTCCCAAAGCCTTCAGGAACAGGGCTGATCTTGTCTTGAGGCAGGGAACAGCTTGTGTGACCTCTTGGGGCCCCATCTAGCCCTCATATTCCATAAATACTCCATGTAGCTGCTTAGCCTTTGAAAACGAATACGTGCCTCCACGTAAAAATAAACAAACTTTGATCTAAAACTTTGTTGTATTGTTTGATGTGCTTTCAGGCACATAAGCTTTTCAAGTTAGCTGGGGATTTTTTTCAGTGATATCAGTTGGTCCAAACTCAGATATTTGCCCCCTTATAAACCCTGCCTCACCCACTTTCTTCTAATCGCATTCAGTTCTAGAGTAAGCATAATAATGGTTTAGATCAAACAGATGTTCGTCCTAAGCTCTTCAAGTTATCTGCATCCAAAAGCACGTCTGTTTTTGTTTTTCTTTCTGACAAGTATCGTTTGGTCCAGTAAAAGATGTATTACCCCTCCCTAGGAGCCTTCCTTTATTCCTCTCTGTAGACCACCGTAGCTGCAACGACGCTACAGGAAAGGCTTTTTCTTTTTCAGTATTCCATTTGTGCATTAAACTGCATTTGTTAGCTGTTAGCTACTTTTTTTTTTTTTCTTAAACATATATGCAGCTGTTTACTCAGGGCAAGCATGTTTGTAAAGCCACAAAAATTTGTAGAAAAACTCAGGCAACTTGTAATACCTGAAACAGCTGCTTTGCCTTTTTTTTTATTTATTTCTCATTATTTTATTAGCCTCTTGATCATGTTGCAAAGTCTGTCTTCACACCCTTTACAAAGGAAATCAGCCATGCACGTTTGCACCTTATGTATGTGGAAAACCTGAGGCATAAATATCTTGAGCTGATTTGCCGAAGGACTACCTAGCTGGCTGGGGCTAAAGCTCAGCCTGCCTGAGTCACCATCCCCCCTGCTGTGCCCCTTCAGTCAGTGTTCTCCTGGTAACTTCAGGTTTAAACCCTTCTGCAGAAAAACAGGCCTTCTCCTTAGTTGAGGAGATCCTACAGCAAGTGGGAAGAGCTTTTTTTTTTTTTTTTAATTTAAAAAACATTAAAATTGAAGTTTAGGGTTTCAGGGCATGAGAAGAACAAGCAGGGCAGAAAAGTTGGAAATTTTGGGGATGAGACCACTGAAGGGGAGGTGATGGAAAAGCTGTTGTTAGCTCAGGGGTAGGATTTCTCCAGGAGGTGAATGAGGCAGAGGCTCCCTCTGTGCATCCAAGGTGCATGGTGGGAGATGATGCTTGAGGCTGCACCAGCAGCAGTGGGGTGGGCAGCTAAGGAGGCTGCAGAGATGGGTGCTGTCATCACTCATTACTTCAGCGGTAGTTGATTGACTTCTGTTCCTGTTAGTTCACACTCCTCACCTGCTCTCCCAGTTTTAATTTGGTTCACAGTAAACATGTAAAATGTGAGCTGTTGTGGTACAGCCCCTCAACAAAGTGGCCCAAGTCAGTTGTTGGGGTCTTTTTTTTAATGTCTTTTGGTAACTATAGGATAGAGATTAGGGTGAAGGACAGGAAATAGTAAAAAAAAAAAAAAAAAAAAAAAACAAAACAAAACCAAAAANCCCAAAACCACTCTCCACCAAACTACTTTTTCATAATTCTGTGGTAAATAGTGGAGGATGTATTTGATATTGAGTTCTTCTGGAAAACAGGACCATAGGTGGAAAAAAAGAAATGGGATGATTGTGCAGCTGAGCCAAAAAGCTGAACTGCAATCTGCCCCTAACGTGCTGTGTGCTGTTAGAGTGCTCTGCTCGTTCCCCGTGTCTCAGTTACTGCGTATTGGTGACACTGGGAATATTGCCACTCACACGTCTTTGTAAAGGGTTTTCACATGTATTGGTGAAATACATGTGATTTTAGTCCTCAGATGCTATTTGTGTTGATTCAGGACCAGCACAGAAAAATGTAGGTGCAAAACGTAGTTTCCATTGGGATAGTGTAAATATGTCCTGGAGACATTGTAAACTGAATATAAATATCCTATGTATGAGAAATATACCAGGCTGTATTGATTTTTGTTTATTTATGTGTGGAGCTAATCCAAATTGTGTATAAAAAATGTACATCATAATTATAGGAATTAAGAGCCAGAAGTGAACATCTGCTAAAGAGGGTTGAGAAATTATTTTAAAATGTCTCCTGTTACTTTGTAAGGATGAAGGCTAAAACTCTTTGTGTTTTATTTGTGTTCTTCTTTTTCCATCTTTCTTGCAGATTTCAAAAGTTTTGTTATGTACCTCCCGCATGTCACACATTGTCACACGGGATTTTAGGACCTGTCATCTTCCTCTTTTTGCCTTGCAATTGAATCCCTCCCCCCCTCCTCTCTCCCTGTCAATATGTCCTTTTCAAATCTCGGAGCTGAGGAGGGGCAGGCTTAGTTACTCCTTGTGTAGGAAACTCCAACCGAGATGCTGCCAGCTGCAGAAAAAGCACAGCTTTCTTGGTGCACCCTGTTGTCAAAGCTAAACAAAGATTTTGAAGCTTTGGCCAGGAAGGGGAAGTCTCTATTTGATATTGCACTCATCAGTATCACGGTGTGGTAATAAATGCTCACAACATGGTTACCCACCATCCTGAAGTGTAGCCCTGACCATCTATCAAAGGTTCAGTTTTATATACATGTGCTTCCAGCTGTGGGTTTGGTTGGAGCGTTGGCCATGAAGTCCCAGCCAAATTCCAGCTTCCCTCTGACTTGGCAGATCCATCCATGTCACTGTCCTGCATCCAGGAGCAATTAGAAGGTAGTTCTCGTACTTTAGGCTACATTTCCATGATACTACATTTCCATGATACCCATGTTTTGAGGTGAAGAGTACGACACATGAAATCCAGACCTTTGAGAACATTTGTAACTGGATTTAAATTTCTGCAGCTTGGGTTCCCTTCTCTGAACATGTGCCAAGTATATAGTATGCTCATGAATACACATTGACATCCTCCGAAGGATTTAACAGTAGGAAGTGCAGGGGTTTGTGCTGTCGATTATATGCATTGTGCCTGAATGCATGTTGCACTTGTAATCTACAAATTGCTACCAAAAAGAGAGGAGTAAGGTCAGATCGTTCTCGAAAGCTCTTCACTTAGTCTGTTGGATTGGACACTTGCCTTCAGATTTAGTCATGGCAATGGTATTGTTCCCATTTGCTGGTAGAAGGCTATTTTGTTGGCGATATAAAGAGTATTTGAATGTTTCAGTGTGGCACCGCAGAACTGCTGAGAACAGTGAGGGAGCTGCTGTTCTTGCACGTTTCCCAAGTTCCAGTTCAGCCTGAATCCTGGGTGCTAACTTGGAAAGTAACTTTGTGAAACTAGAGCCATACTTAAACCCCGAACGGTTGTTCTGACACATGGAGGATGTGTACAGACAGACTTGACATATTGGCAAGATGATTTATGTAAGTCGCATCCTTTGTAATTGTGGGAGAGCTTGAACTCACAGAGTTCAGCCAAGGCAATGTCCTTTCCTGCGCCAGTTACTATGGAAGATTTTTTTTTTTATTTTCAATGGGCAGTGAGAGAGCTAAATGCTGTGAAGATTACAACTACAGCTAGACCAAAGGTGTTCCTAGTGCAAACTTTTGTTAGCAAAGATGTTAGATGTATCAATTTAAAAAACAAGAGGGGAAAAAAAATCTGGTTGTCATCAAACTGTCCACACGGTGGCACACTTATTCCATGGAAAAAAAAACATAGCCCCCCCCCCCCCCCCCCCCCCCNCCCCCCCCACCCCCCCAAATCTAGTGGCTACAATCTTTAATGTTTTCTAATAAAAAAGAGCTGCCAGTCTTTAAAGGGCTGACCTTCTGGTGTATAAGACTTAGTGCACCTTGCTGCACTGCTACTTCTCCACTTTGAGGATTGGTGGCTTTCTAAGGAAGACTTTTTTTCCCATTTCTTCTCTGGGACCTTGAATAAAGAAAGTGATTTTATGTTTGTGTCTGACCTTTCACATTCTGCGAAGTCCTGTGAGTGTTTTTTTTTTTGTTCTCTGTGCTAGAAACACCGTGGTGCTCCCCCATTAAGGTGAAACATGGTTATGCAAACTGCAGGACACCTCAAGGGGAATATTACAAGAATGTATTGGGGACAAGATGTGATATTCGCTGTCAAAAAGGCTATGAACTGCACGGCCCTCAGCAGCTAATTTGTCAGTCAAGCAAACGCTGGTCTGGGAAGGTGCTGTGCAAACGTAAGTAGCTGTGAAATCTGCACGTGTGGCTTGCGCTTCAGATTCAGCAGACAATACATTTTACTTGCCTTTCAAACAGTGGTCTTGGGATTGTTACTTGCATTTTAAACATTAACAGTATACTTTCATAGAATCATAGAATAGTTTGGGTTGGAAGGGACCTTTAAAGATCATCTAGTGCAACCACCCCTGCAATGAGAAGGGACATCTTCCACTAGATCAGGTTACTCAGAGCCCCATCCAACCTGACCTTGAAGGTTTCCAGGGATGGGGCATCTACCACCTCTCTGAGCAACCTGTGCCAGTGTTTCATCACCCTCATTGCAAAAAAATTCTTCCTTATAGCTAGTCTGAAGCTGCCTTCCCATAGTTTAAAGCCATTACCCCTTGTCCTATGGCTACAGGCCCTATTAAAAAGTCTATCCCCATCTTTCTTATAAGCCCTCTTTGATACTTTGATATGTATATTGGCTTGTTCCTGAGGATCTTACAGTGGTACATGGTATGATAAGTATCATGAGCGGTACAAACACTCTTGGCAGAGGACAGAGATAGAGAACCTTTTATGAGTGTGGGATTTTGATTTGTGGGAATAGTTTTATGATGGAGCCTTAAAGCTGCTTTAAGATATTGCCCGTCTTGGATTTTGTAAGCTGACACAATTGGTATCAGGTGTCTAAGTGGGCTTTTGCAGTAAAACAATTTCTGAGTAGAGAGGAATAGGTACTCGTCATCTTTTTCCCGTATAAATACTGCATTAGGCTACTGTGTATGTAAAGTTAAATTTGAAATGCAGCTAATAAGAACAGTGTGAAAAGCCTCATGTGGAACATGACTTACTCCCGCTTGTTGTTTGCTAGCTACGTCCTTATTTCTGTGTAATACCCCACATTCACATTACTCGAAGGGGGGAATAGCAGGTTTCCAGAAACCTTTGTTTTCTATTCCAGAAAAGCGCTGCCCCACCCTGTCCATGCCGACCAACGGGGGCTTCAAGTGTTTAGATGGTGCCTACTTTGGCTCCAGGTGTGAGTACTACTGTTCACCGGGATACCAGCTGAAAGGTGACCGTATAGTGACATGCATGGACAACAAAGTTTGGAGCGGCCGGCCAGCGTCCTGTGTTGGTAAGTAGGATGGTTAGTCTGCGTCATGGAAAGTCTACAGCTTGAGGTACCTGCTGGTGCCTGAGTCATCCAAATTAATTCCAAAATGCTCTTTTATCCAGTTCCTAGGGGAAAAAAAAGGCAACTGTCCCTTTTGAGGAAGCAGAGAAGTTTTCCAAGGGATACAGAGTGCACTCTGTCACTTAGTACTTTCAGTCCCAAGTGACCGTCTTCCTTACACACAACCAGGTCCAAGCGTTATCACTTCGATAAAGATGAGGCTGGTGTCAGTGCTTTACGATTCTTGTAACAGCCTTAGTGACTTGTTGGTATTCTGTAATTACTGTGCTGATCTTCTAGCATGTTCTCTGTGCTGGAGTCTGTCCTGCTCTTTGCAACTTAATGATAAAGCAGGTTTGAAACTAAACCCTTTGTCTGACCTCCTCTGTTGCTTTTCTTTCTTGGGATCATGATTTCCAAATATATGCAGGGAACATGAATGGATTGTAGTTACCAGTATGGTTGCAGTGAGCTAAACTAAATTTCAGCCTAGTTCACATTAGTTATACCAGCAATTTTCATTACGTCATCAGCGGTCTCCTGGGAACCTCATCTGGAATAATTGTTTTTATATACATAAATCAAAAGAGAGATAAACAAATGTTGAGATTTAACTTTCCTTCCTACTAATGAGATTTCAACAGATAGTGAAGTCTCAGCTGCTGCTCTTCTTTCTGGGAAGTCTCTGATAGACGGTTCAGCAACCACCCACAAAGTATTTTTTGGCCATCTGAATTGGCTGTCAGTAATTTAAGCTTGTGGGTGGTAGAGTATTTGTGCTCGGTGTTTTCTGTGTATGATAACGTGGTTTTCCTCAGAATGCCTGTGGCTCAGTGTAGGTTAGCAAATGGCTTTGGAGTTTCTCCACTGTGGCCTGATGTTCATAGAATTTTGTTCAGGTTTCCTGTTACTTGGTGTTGTACAAATGTAGAAAGGAGCCTGCTGCTTAGGTCTAGACTGTTTGTGGTGTCTCTTGTTTTTATTTACAAAAACAAGCCTTGTCCTTGTCAATGGTGTGGGCAGAGGAAGGAAAACAAACCCTTTTAAGTTTGTGAATGATAAAATGTTGTCTTCTGTATTTCCTGGCACTTTCAGAACCTCATCTGTTTGCAGCAACGAGGTGCTTATTACAGAGGATGCTGTCTTGCAGAGTAGAGTAAGCAAGTATGTCTTCAGAAAAAAAAAAAAAGAGGCTAAGATAACACTAACACTTCTTTTTGGTTCCATAAATGCGGGATAGTTGTTGCACAGGGTATGATTGCAAGTCCCAAGTAACCCAGTAAAAGTAATACTGTTATTTAAATTCTGGTAATACCACATAGTTTGGAGAAGACTGCTTCAAACCTTGTGTGCACGCAGTTCCTATGTGCAAATAGTGAGTTATACAGTTAGTAAACTGTTTAATAAGGTTCTCTTTTGACCTCTTGATAGGTAGGACAGAGATTTTTTTGGTGACCAGGCACGACCCTAACAGTATAATGCCATTTGCAACTGAACATGTATCCCTTACTGTAATTCAGTAGTTACAGAAAAGTCATCAGTGAACTGCAGCCTACGAAAGCTTACCAGTGGCCAGGAGAGAACTGGCTGAACTGATCACTTTAAGCTGAGGAGTAAAATTAAGGTGAGGGAAGCAATGAAATACAAAGGCAAAGAGGCTGGTTTATTTCTTTAGCATATAAGCAATTAGTAGCACTCTGCACAGTAGGGATGTTAGGTGTGATCACAGGCATGGGCTGGTAAAGCACATGTCATGGAGAATAGGTAGGGAAGTGGCCTGGGGACACCACAGCTATTAGCATCAAGTATGGAAAAATTACTGCAGACCTGAACGAATAATCCTCTTGAAAACACGAGGCTTTTCTCTACCCTGCAGGTGCACTGCTTAGCATTTTTGCACAAAACTATGTGGGGTTCACAGTGCAGTAGTGTAGGAAAGGCATAAGGCTAACATCATTGCTGAAACAGGTATTCATTAAAACGGGGGGAAAAAAAGGTTGTGTTTTTTTTTTTTTTAATTACAGAAAATTAGGTATGTTTTAGCAGTCACTTATGGAAGCCCTTACAGACAGTGAGTATTCTGTCCTAACGAGGCAGACTGTCGGTCCCCCTCCTTTAAGAGGAAGGATATCCTTCATGTTGCTGAAATAACTTTGATTAAAAAAGATCAACGTACAGCTGCTTTTAGCTAAAAACGCCAATACTCACTTGAGTAATTTTCCCATTATATCCTCAATGCACTGTGACATAGATTGATATAGGTATTTTCCTCTAGAAGACTGAAAAATGCCGCTGTCTTTTCTTCTATAAAGGTTTCATTTTCCTGCTGATTGTATAACAGAGGTTGTGGTAAATGGCTGTCACCATGCTAAGTCATCCTTCTGTCACATCCTAAGACTGTATTGATAGGTGGTTGACTAACAGCTTCCAACTACGGATGTCTGAAAAAAGCTTATACAGGCCCTGATAATGGATGTTTTGAAATACAGAGCAATGCCTTGTGGAGGGGTGTGGGGAGAGCAGAACAACGTTTTTCATTCCCCCGTTTATGATTTCTAGTCTCTTCATCTCTTTATGCTTCTGACACAGATGACTGTTTTGAATTAACTTCCAGCCATCATTTAATGTCATTAGCAATCAGTAATAACAGCATCTTTATGTAGCAACAGGCCTTTTACCTATCCCATACAGACTCTTGAATAAGCAAGCAGTGGGCATTCGGTACCATCCCTATGTTTCTTTCCTCTGGTCATCCCAAATTCACAAGCAAGTAACCGTGAGCCTTTAACAAACTATGAGAAAGGCAGTTAACAAGCTCTTTAAATGTTCTTGATAGTGTTAATATGGCCAGTCCCAGAAGTATTTTTTTTTTAAATATCTAAAACCTATTTGAAAACTTGGTTTTTTTTCTCCACAAACTTCAAAAGACACATTTAAAATTTGATATTCTACTGCTGACCTCCTGATGCCATGTCTGCAATGCTGGTTCCCAGTGTGGAGCCAGAGTACCAGTTGCTGCTGCCAAGTAGCCAAGAAGAGTGACAACTGACAAGAATGTAAGAGTGCTGAACAGCACCAATTTTTTTATGAAAACTCAATTTCCCTGCCCGTGATGTAAACCTTGCAGGCAAGATTCACCTGTTTAATACATAATCCTGCTAAACAGCTTAAATAAATGCACTTGACTTTTCATTGGTCCTTCAGCAGTGACGCTGTAGTAAAAGTGTAAGACCAGCCGTACGGGGTCAGACCCCTGCAGCGTGTCCTGGCTCCAACTCTGGCCAGGAATACTTATTAAGTGAGGGAGTCTCACAATCTGGTGCTTACAGGATGATTTCTCCCTCTGATAAAACCTCCCCAGCAGTCAGCAGTCTTGTTGGCCCCTGCGTTGGGGTTGGTTTTGCAACCAGTTTAGTTTTCCAACCTGCAGGTGGGCACCTTGCTGATGTCATGCATTTCATTGAAGGGTTGATTGTGGTTTTTTTGGGGGGGAGTGGGGATGTTTCAGTTTTGTCACTTGTGCCGTTGCCTGGGTGTTCTCTGGTCCCCTTCTCTGCATTTAAATGGGTTGGGGTTTTTTTTCAGACCTGTCATCCTTCTGCCAAGGTGCTTAATGTGCTGTAGATTGGCTGCAACTGTGTACGTGGGCATGAGGAAAAAGGCCAGAGCGCTCTTTGGTTTAACACGTCCCAGCGGTCACTGCACTTAAAGAGCCTCTTTGGTAGACAGCTGCTTTCTCTTGGTCTGCTTCAAAGCAGAGTTATTCTGGTGGGATTCATTTAGTGCCTGTTGACTGCTAAGAGGCAGCTGAAATGACCAAAGAAAATATCCTTTCCAGGAATTTTTAAGCCCAACTAAAAAGGCTGCCTGGCCCCTGGGTGCTTGGTGAGTTGGTTCCCACAGTAACTGTATTGTTTGTCTTTACGATGTGGAAGTCCAAGCCAGTTCATACCAACCAGTCTTCTCTGTGCTAAATAGCATAATGAGATTCCTGATTAATTAAGTGCTTAAAACACTTAAATGCCATTCTGTCTTTTATTCCAGCATTACATTTATTTAATGTATACTGGCCATAGCGCAGTGGTGAGCTGTCGCCACAGCAAACTAACCCGAGCCAGAAGCAGCCTTGGTGAGACTGGGTTATTTCCAACCCTAATTAGCTACACTGGGGGATTACTGAGAGCGACGTAGCTTTGTAGAGGAGGGCAGAGTTCTTGCTGGCTGCGGTGTGAGCAGTTTTCCACACATAATGGGAAGGTACTCTAAAAATAAGGGAGTGAATAAGAAGCATGAGGAAAGGAAACCAAGTGCTTCCTACAGTACTTTCAACAGGCTGAGAGAGTTGGGGCTGTGCAGCCTGGAGAAGAAAAGGCTCCGGGGAGACCTTATTGCGGCCTTCCAGTACCCAAAGGGAGTGTATAAGAGAGCTGGGGAAGGACTTTTTTCAAGGGCATGTAGTGATAGGACGAGGGGGAATGGCTTCAAACTGGAAGAAGGTAGATTTAGATGAGATATTAGGAAGAAATTTTTCACTGTGAGGGTGGTGAGGCACTGGAACAGGTTGCCCAGAGAAGTTGTGGAGGCCCCATCCCTGGAGGTGTTCAAGGCCAGGCTGGACGTGGCCTTGGGCAACCTGGTCTAGTGGGAGGTGTCCCTGCCTATGGCAGGGGTGTTGGAACTCGATGATCTTCAAGGTCCCTTCCAACCTAAACCATTCTATGATTCTACAGCCAGAACAGAGGCTTGAAAAGCCCGCTCAGTTGCATACTGTAGCAGATGAAGGAAGGAGTGAATGAACTCACAAAGTGAAAAAGTTAAAGAATTCATAAGAAAGAATTAAAAGTGCCTTGTGTATCTTTAGTGAAGGGTGGTCTTGTAAAGTACAGGAAGGTTCAAAAGTTTAGAGGCCTCTACTGTTTATTTTTGATTGCTCCACTCCTTGTAGTGGGAACCCACTCTTGCTAGCTTCACCTTCTAGTAGGATCTACAAAGAAATCAGCAGTTATCCTTCCAATGCTATAGGAGGAGATATATGTATTTTCATTATTTACCAAAAAAATCCCACAAAAATCAGCATTTGTGTAAGGTAATCTGCAATATTCCTCATGTTTTCTGAATAGCTTACTTGCTTGTGCCTCCCCAACTCCTTCCTGTGCAAAATTAAGACAGGAGCTCTTCCTATGAAAGTGCCTCACAAAGCTGTGGTGTTTGGGGTTGGAGGAAAACTTGTAAAGAAGAAATAGAGAGAAGCCAATTTTCAAGAGTCCCAGGTTCTTGGAATACCATTAAAAGTTTGAAGGGGCTATTGCAGGACTGTACTTGCCCTAGTTTAACTGTTAGAAAACATTGTATGTTGCTTGTAGAATATGAGGGTCTATAAAATTATTTTGTATATTTGATGCTTTATGAAGACCTAAACCTTTTCGCGTTGCTATTTTTTTTTTTGAAAAAAAAAATCCAGATTGTACTTTTTGTGTGTGCCCTTCAAATGAAAAGACAAGGCCTGCCACCTTTTAAATTTAAGCAGCACTTTAGGGATTGTTTTCTAATTGTGGGTTAAGAGCATTCCTCGGTCTGCGTTCATTTTTAAAGCTGGTATACAACTCCATGGATTTAGACTTCATTTTGGGTATAACCCAAGCGACGGTACAAAAATCTGAGCCTAAGCTATTAAAAATAGATATTTTTTTTTTTAATTAATGATTGTGATGGTCTTTGGACTTGGTTCCCCCGTGTATTTCTGCTATGCTGGCAGGATTGGCAATGGAAGCAGCTGAAGATGAGTAGCTATGCACCACCTTTTGTCCTCCATCAGGGTTTTCTATCATTGCAACTGTTCCTTCACTCCTAAATAATAGTCACAATGTTCTGGTAGCAGTTAAATAACTTTCAAAACTTAGCCAGTCTACTTTTTGTTTTGTATTACTTGTAAGGCATTATTATAATTACTTGAAAAAAACAAAATGCAGCAGCAATTCCCTACAAAATGACAATTTTGTCAATCTTCCGTTGTTTCTCTTTTTGCCATTGCTGTGATATTTATTTCAACAGATACCGAACCTCCAAGAATCCAGTGCCCGAGCGTGAAGGAGAAAACTGCGGAGCCCAACAAGTTGACGGCCAGAGTGTTCTGGGACACCCCGGAGGGACGGGACACTGCTGATGGGATTCTGACAGAGTAGGTGCAAATCGTTAAATGTTTGCATTTTCTCCTTTTTATTCCTGGGGTCCTTGGTTAGTAATGGAGCAGCTGATGAAGGTGGCCAGGTACCCTTGCCACTTAATTCATCCAAGATGCTTATTTATAGCTGTCACATGTCAATGGCCTGTAAAGAATTGCACGTTTAATTGAAAAATTAAAAATTGACAACTTGAATCGTTCGGGACCTGGCATGTAGAGGGGTAGCAGATTATTGTGGTTATTTTAGAGCTGATGGAATAAATGACAGTAGCGTTTTGACTGCACCTGTGAAATTTTCCAGAGCTTCTTCGTGGCTCTCTTCTCATATACAAGTTTTCTTACAGAAAGTTACCTTTTATACATAACAATGAAAAGATAATAGTGCATTGGAGGTAGCACCAGAGGCAATTTTGACTGTCTTAGAAAAAAAGACAAATTGTGCCACAAAACAATATCTGCAATCATCTTTAGGATTCTTCCTAAAGTAGTGCTGAGTACTGATGTCACAGTGTTCTGCAGTTACTTGTAAAGTAATGCCTCTTATTCAAAACTTAGGGAGCTTTAAACATTGGATTTAAACTTAACCCTTTCTTCAAAATTTCCTTGTCAATTTTTATGGTTTCACAGTCACATTTTCCAGAAGAGCAAGCTGCACTTTTGATGGTACCGCTGTCTCTGATTTTCCCGTATTTATCATGCAGGACTTATGGCAGTCTATCTAGATTATTGTAATGGAAAGAGTATAGAAAATCTGGGTTTTTTTCATTAAGCAAGTTACATCTTCTAACTCTTTATTAGCAGACTAGTTAAGCTTAAAATCTCAAAGTTGTAAGCTTAAAGATGTTTACAATTTTATGTGAATACAAAAAAAAGCTGTTGAAAGACACAGTGACATTGCCTTTTTATTGTTACAGTTTAAATAATATCAGAAAGAAGAATTCATTATACATTTGAAAACAATATTGCTGTTAAGGTCTAATGTGATAATTCTATGGCAATTAACAGCATAAAAAAATTAAACCTGATATAATAAAAACTTTGAAAAGTGTCACAACAGAGACATTCCAAAGTCTTTTTGATGAAATAATGCCTGGCAGGCAAAAAAAGACATGGAATATCCCATGTAGACTTTGTCATATAAGTAACCTTTCCCAGCTCTGAAGAGACTAGCTGTTGAATCTGTGGAAGCTTTTCCATAAATCTGTTTTTATAAAAACTTGCTAAACTGTGATGTTTATTTATAGAGTGTACAGTGCTTTCCTTAAGTGCGCTGGGTCCTGCAGTCCCATGAGTATGTAAGCTTTCTCATCACGTGAAACACTGCTCAACCTCACTGCTTCAGTGCTGAGGATGCGTTTAACGCGTCCGAATTCTCCTGACACATTTGCAGGATAGGAACAAGTTGCAGGTGAAAACACAGCTGTGGATCACCACACCCTTCTGCTGTGACAATAGATCTTGCTTTCTATTCCATTTTTGTACCTTAGTATAATTGTAGGAGCACTGCATAGCTGCCAGATGGGGTATGTCCCCACTGTAAGAGGCTGGAGGTTTTCTTACACTCCGCCAGCTCTGGGTTACGCTGCAGCCCTGACAGTTCATGATACAAAATGAGGGAGGATCAGTCTTGACTTTTCCTTGTGTAAGGTAAAGTAGGCTCGAGTTCCTTTGGGCATGGTGTGATCATAGAATTATAGAATGGTTTAGGTTGGAAGGGACCTTAAGGATCACCTAGTTCCATCCCCCTGCCATGGGCAGGGACACCTCCCACTAGACCAGGTTGCTCAAAGTCCCATCCAGCCTGGCCCTGAACACCTCCAGGGATGGGGCATCCACAACTTCTCTGGGCTTGGCTACACTGTGCCTTTACTTATAGGAAGCGAGCAGGTCCTGCCTGCTCTGCCTCCCTTGTCTCAGCAGGGTGGGAGCCTTTTGTATGACTCCAGGGTGGGCTGTTGGTAGCAAGTTTAAATACTCTGATCGCTGCTGCTCAGCTTCTTCCTTTACTTTCAGTCTTCGGTCATGCAGAGCAGCCAGGCAATATTAGCATGCCCCAAACATCACTCTTCTGGCTTTTACAGCATTGTCAGTAGGCAAATATTGGTGAATTTATGAATGTCTGTCCTGTTTTAGTGTTATTTTGAAAGGCCTGCCACCAGGGTCACATTTTCCAGAAGGCGACCACAAAATCCACTATACTGTGTACGACAGAGCTGAAAACAAAGGCACTTGCAAATTTCTTGTTAAAGTCAGAGGTAAGAATGATGTTTTACCCTATAAATACAGTTGCCGATTTGCATCTGGCTTAGTAGGCAATTTGAGAAACGTCCTCATTTCTGTATTTGTCTGCATACGTATGTGTACGTTGATGCTGAAAGGGAGAATGCAGTCTTGCTCAAGACCCTGGGGGCCAGGCCTGCAGCAGGGTGGGTGGCCGGCGCTCTGCGTGACAGGGAAGAGCTTCATTGATCAGTCCTGCCTCCAGCTCTGCACCCCTTCCCTCCTGCTGCCTTCTCCCTGATACTTCACTTGTGAGCTGCTGAAACAAGTGTTGAAGGAGTTTTTTCAGCCATGACTCACATCTGTCAAGCAGGGCTGCCCTTTCACAAGTCCAGATCTTGAAATCTGGAGTTGAATAGAGAGAGATGAAACCCGTAGGTTTCAACTTCAGTTCTCTCAGTGCTCCATGACCTTTTGTCACCATGATACCGCAATCACATGCATACATCTATACATCTGTATCATTTTAGTTTACATGTGAGTTGAGGGGTTTTTTTTTTGTGGGTTGGGGTTTTTAAGTACATGACTCCAATAATATAGAAAGCAAACAGAAAAATGGCTTCTGTATTGGTATTCTACTGGCCATGCTACCCTAGTAACAAACAGGGTGATTCATGCCTTCTCTCTTTTTTTTTTTTTTTATTGCCTCTTGCTTAAAGTCAGGCGCTGTGTGAAATTAAACGCCCCAGATAATGGTTACATCAAGTGTTCAGGTGATGGAAATAACTATGGTGCTACATGTGAGTTCTCCTGCATTGGTGGCTACGAGCTGCAAGGAAGCCCAGCTAGAGTATGCCAGTACAATTTGGGGTGGTCAGGAGTGGAGCCAACCTGTGCACGTAAGTGAGTATTTCACCACTTTACCAGAAGGGCTGCCAAAGCAATGGTTCTGGTGGCAGTGAGAATTTGGGAAGGGGGTGTGGGGTGGAATACAGCTGCCAACTTTAATGCCCCAGAGGTAAGAAAACTAACATCTTCATCTCCTCTGCCAATTTGCACTTACAGCTGAAGCCTTTGCCACCTTTGGCTGCTTTTTCCTAGGATCATGATGGTACCTCACAACTTGATAGTGTGTTTTAGCTCAAAGCTCTCTACAAAACTTCACATTCTGGAGTCAATCCATCTTGCAAGCCAGAACAGCTTAAGATAAAATTGCTGGCTTCAATGAGGCCAGTATTTCACCCATATCTTCTTTATTATTATTTCTTGTTATTGTGCTTCTGCAATCTAAGAGTTTGTGCTTTTAGAAATAGAGCTGTTTTCAGTATGCTCTATAGCTTTTGTTTTAAATTTAATTCTAGCCATGAATATTAATGTAAATGTGAGGACTGCAGCTGCACTTCTGGATCAATTTTATGAGAAGCGGAGACTGCTAATTATTTCAACTCCTACTGCAGCCAACTTCTTCTACAGGATGCAGTTGGGAATGCTGCAGGTAAAACACATTTTGGGGGGTGGAACTATTTTTTTTCTCTTTAAAGAAAGACACAAGAGGACAAGTTCCACTGTTAGATATAAATCTGCAAACTTCAGCTGCTATATTTCAGCCACTGGAGGATCTGGCTGAAGTAGCAGTGATAGTGGATTAATCGTTTTTACGTGGGTTTGAGTCAAAACACCTTCCCAGTCTCTAATTGAGCTCCGTTCTGGGTTGTGCTGCCTGTGACTGACCAGTCGCTGAATCCCAGGCAGTTCTGACCCTCTTCCATCCTCCCCAAATTAGTGTAATATTAACTTGTGCTCAACAATCATTCCCTAACTCAGCTCCTAAAGAAGTTGAAAAAAAACCAAACCATCCAGCACTTCAGTGGTTGCAGTTCATGCAAACCAGGCCACAGACTTTGTAACTACAATGCAAGAAGGTGTGAATAGCTTCAGAAATAACGTGTGTACCAGCAAACGAACGACCAGAGGCTCAGCATAGAAATCATCCGGAGTGCTGGAGATAGCACTGGGGTATTTTGTTCCAAAAAAAAAAAAAGAAAACTTCTGGTAATTGTCTGTCTTATGTGATGTAAATGTGATGCTCTTGTTCGGTTCTTGCTAGACTTAGGGATGTATCTCAGAAATATATCTGTCCTCAGGGAAAGGAGTCAGTCCTGTATTCTTTCACAGCAGAAAGTGCTTCTGTCTTGTTTCTTTTCTCATAACTGTAACAAAACTAAGTATAAAGAGTCATTGGGATATGAATATGATGATGTTTTTAACTGCTGGCTTAAGTTACAGTTGTATTAAAAAAAAAATTTTTTTTTCTTTTTCCCCATTAGATTAACTTGGCAAGAAAATTCAATATATTGATCAAAATGAGATAGTTTAAAATACTAAATTTAATAGCTATAGTACTTTTCCCACTGCTAGACAGTGGTGAAACAAGTTGGCATGAAAGAAAACTTTCTGCAGTCAACTTCCATCTCGCCTACCTTGCTTTGATTGCCAAATTAGATTACTGGCACAACACTTAATACCCTGGCACCTTTTCATGTTATTACACAGACAAGTTTATATTTCTCCTAGGTGGTCCCTGTGTTTTGTATTTCTTAGAGTATTTAAGAATCTGTCATTTAACATCCCCTGGAGTCATGAGGCCGTAGTTCTTTGCAGGAAGAATTAGAGACATTTCAAAGTATGCTCTCATTTCAGATTAAACCATCTCACTAATATAAGATGATTGTTCTCTTTATGGACCCTTGCTGCACGCTCAAAACAACTCCCTGTTCTCTCACAGATAATTAACACACCTCTTTCTTCTTTTAACCCTTCCAGCCAGCACAGTGTGGATTAGACCTCCGACACGTTACCGTAGTTGAATTGGTGGGTGTCTTCCCAGCACAAATAGGAAGAATAGGTGTAAAGCTGCTGCCCCCGTCACTTGCCCTGCAAGTCAGGTAAAGTAAGCTCTCACTGCTCTTGTGTTTGCACCTTAGCATATATGATGCATTGCTTTTGATTCCATGCATCTTACTCTCTAAATATACATATCCTACTCTAACATACATAGCTGGTAGGTAGATCTTGATGAGTAATTTCTGGGATTAATTTGCTCTCTATCTGTGCAATAGCTACTGCAAATTCATGGGCATTTGGTATTTATGAAATTAAGAGCATAGACTTCAGCTTGTTTCACATTTAAATAGGCTGTGACCCATTTAAATGTGAAACAAACTGAACTCTATGCTGCTGTTTCAAGTGCCATGTCTTCCTTGACCCTTTGCTCAAACTGAGTGAATTTCTGAGTTCATGTGAACTCCCTGTGCATCCCTTTGATCACGTTATAGGTCTATTTTTGGGTGCTGCCACGGAAAACCCTTCAAGTATGTCTGTATTTGTGCTGGAGTTGGTCTGATGCAGTCATGACAGTCTGCAATTACATTGCAAGGACAGCCTTGGAGCAGCTGCCGGTGCAGCCCCAAACAGCAGTGACAACTCATCTCTGCAGCGCTGCTGGTGGCTGTGGCCAGGCCAGGAGGAGAAGCAGTGGAGTCCCACATGTAGAAATGATATGGGCAGTATTTCAAAGGAGAAATGATCTCAGCCTCCCCAGCCTGACTACAACATTCAGCAGTTTTACTGAGGTGCCTAAACTGTTCTGGCTTGGGTTTACGCTGGCAGGGGGTTGGTTTTCACTTGAATGGGAGACTTCAAGTGCCAGCATTTCCTAGGGACAGGAGGACTACAAGAGCCAGAAGTGAAGGCCTCATTGGCAGGGAAGGTAGTAGTTATTTAGGAAAAAAGCCCAGGAGCATTTTAGGCAACATCTGTGATACGCCTGAGGAAACACAGTAAGTCCAGCCAAGGAAGGGAATAGTCTACTTGCAACTCTAGCTCCATGGCAAGGGTTTTCCTTAGGCAATGTATATAGTACTTTTTTCATCTTACGTTTTTTTTCTCTTGTGGTAGCAATAGGTAATGGTATGTGCTATACTAACAATCAGAGGAAAACAGAGCTGGGTGCAGTTACCTTGACCCTTCCCTGATGCAGAGGTACAGCCTGCAGCACATGCAGACACTGGCTCTCTGTCTGACTCCTTGTTCTTACAGCTGAAACAAAGCAGACCCTGTATAGCCCCCTCTGACCATCCCCACCTTCCTCTGCTTGGACCCAACAGGCTGGTCCTGCCATTTACTAGTTTGAAGTGCCCCGGTGCTAAATGATGAGCTTTAACAAAACGAGTTCCGTATTTTGCAGGCTGCTGCTGAGGATCCCCCATTACAGTTTCAACATTGTGGTGATGGACAAGCACGGAATGGACAAGGAACGCTATCCTTTCCCAGCGACGCCAGCCGAGCTCTTTGCACTTATTGACAATTTTCCCTTGAGAAAAGAAGAGATGAAACTGCAAGCAGAAATTGGTCAGTCATGTCCCTAATTCAGGATTGCAGGGCTTGCAGTTGTCAGTGAATTTTTTTTAATCCACGTAATTCTCCCCTTGGTGCTACACAAAAGCATGGCTTTTTTAATCACTGATGTACAGATTTTTTGTGTGTATTGTTAAGTCTGTCTGGCTGTGTAGCTACTCTGCATAGAAGTATGCATGATGCTTTTTTGTACTTTCAGCCATCTTTAGAGAAATGCGTACGTAGGATTACTACCCAGTGGAATTTCTTGTACAGACAGTGAAGAACCGAGGCACGTCTCCAGGAGTTTATTTTGGATTTTTCATTCAGTGTAAAATTGGGGTTTCTTTCTTACTGTTTATAAGTCTTTTTATTAATAAAATATTGTTTTGCAAACAGATAGTTGTCTAAAATTCCTCTTGGAGATGAAAGTTGATCGATTAATTAAAAAGTTGTATCAAAATACCTCTCTGCAAACCATTGTAACAAACATCAGCCACAGATTTAAAGTGTACAAGTGGTGTTTTTCAGTTCCACTAATAACGTGGTCGATCACAGACACAAAGCATAAGCCAAAGGCAATGCAAGTACCTGTTTTCAGCAGCAGTGAGGAGAAAACAGCTGATAGCAGCAGTATGGAAGTCATTGCCAGAAGGAATCCGATAAAGGAACAGTGAGCAGTGTAGGAGATCAGCAATAATTACTAAAGGCCACATACTGCAATGCTTGATAGAAAAATATGCTCTTACCTGGTGTGCTTCTGGCTTTTCACTTCCAACAGGCTTGGAGTAACAGATTTCTTTCCCCTCTTCATCTTGGAGACAGACCAGGCCGTTGATTTGATGGCCAGGAAGCATTACCCCCCAGGGAAACTTCATCAAGGATTTTTCATTTCCAGAGCTGTCAAAAGGTTTGTTTGCAAGTCATCACTTACAAATTAACAAAAAAGTTCCTTGCTCAGTGAAAACTGTCAGGAGGCAATCAAGAAAGGGAAAAGTTTTTTATTGTTTTTGTTACATCCCACAATCTTGCCAATCCACTGCAAAGAATATATACTGTGCATGAAGAGTGTATGCATAAAAGGAGTGAAAATTGTGAGTTAAAGCTTTAGACACCTGCTTACAGGATCCAATGCATAATTTGACATGCCTGAAAAGCAGCACTCCAGTGTCAGCGCTGCTCATTCTTGCCACTCAGAGCACAGACCTCTTTTTCAGCCAAACGCTTGTTTGTCTTTGACTGTAAATTAGATGGTTTAATTTTACACTCTGGTGTCAGCAGAGAAACAGTTTGGCAGCATATTTAAAGCGATCCTTACCAAAGAATTGAGTCTCTCACACCTTCTGAAGTTAGCAAACCTCTTAAAAAGGTCACTCCTGCAAGTGAAGTAATGAGGGAATGAACGCGAAGAGAGGGAAGTCAGCCCTGACACTGGCTAGCAAAAGCTGATTTGTGGACTGAAGTGTGACAGCACTTAAGGGGTGGAAGGGTGTCTTCTGAACAGGTTGGTCTACTTCTGGGAGTATTAGAAGACTGTTACTAAACTCCCAAGAGGAGGTATGAAAGCATGGCACAGCCCTGGTGATAACCACCTGAAGTGCTGATGCCAAAGGCAAAGAAGGTCTGGCTACACCCTGAACTCTAAAAGTGGTGGTGCCAGGTTTGCAAGGAAGCCCTGACCGAGCTTTCTGAGTGTTGTTAGGAATAAGATGCAAGGACAGGATTGGTGACAAAACCAGAAATAGCATTTTTGTTCCAGACCTGCTCAAACCAAAAAGAAAGTAGGTCCTGGACACAGCTGTACCCGAAGTTGCCTTTCCTCTGCTGCCTGTGTAACAACATTGGTTAAGGAAACTAGACATGGCTGGGCACACCAAATTACTTATTGCCTTAAGTGTCACATGTGGAACAGCCGGCCTGTGGACACATGCATACACGTACTGCTGTGGATACAGTTCTCTGTCTCAGGTGCTTTGGCATGCATACGCTTATAGCATGAATGCTCAGGGAGACAGGTTTTTATCCCCTCGCTTTCCTTATTCAAAAAGCACATCAACTGATTTCCAATGATTTAAAATATATATATATAACGGGTCTGATTTTTCTGCTGTATTGCTGCAGTTCCGATCTGCTGCTGCTCCATTTTGATTTAGGTACAGAATGAGTGCATCCAGCAGTCTTTCGTGACTGGGTGAACAGGAGTGGGGCTTTACGATTGCTACAATCAGGAAAGCGATTGTAATCACTAGGCTGTTACAGGAAATTGAATTAAATGGAGGAGACTGCATGAGTGATTGGATCACTAGTTATAGTTGTACACAGAACACGTAGTAAAATCTTGTGATTAAGAAAAGCTGTTCTTGATTAGCAATGGAAGGTTTCTGGCATTTTCTGTTGTACATTTTTGTGGGGAGGAACGGAACAGTGAAAAACATCATGTGCCATCTCTGGTTTGGAGTCAAATCAGCCTTCATGTATGGTACACAGGGATGTAGCAGATTGGCCTTTTGGGAAAGGAATGTTTGAACAAGGGACTTAGTATTTCTGGCTTTAGCCCAGCATTCGTATATTCAAATGAACTCAAAATATTCAAATATATTCCAGTAACTAATCCTGTAGACTTTTGGTCCCAGAAAAATAACACTGCGTAAACAAGGTACAGTACCTACACTAGTGCNAAAACATTTAACAGAAAATTCAGCTCCCTCGAAATCATACAGGCTGGAGTCTTTGTTGTACTACCAACATGGCTCTTCTTGCCATAGCTCTAATCCTACCACTGCTGTCAAAATGCAAATCCTGTTTAAAGCATGAATTTTAGTTGGGAGGATTAAAAGCTGTTTCCAGGAAGCAAGACCTGCCATGACTCTTGTCCTTTCCACTCCCACCTCCAGGCTATTCATTGCAGGAGATGTGACAGGTCACAGTGTGCAGATACAGCCACAGGCTGGAGGTTGCTATATCAATCTGGAGATGCTTTTCAATTTTGAGTATGAACCAAAAAACTTCAGTCATTTTAGACCAGAAAAGAATTCATGTTTCTGTCATGCAACATCTTTTGCAAACAAAACTACTGGAATAAATTGTGGGAGGCAGCAATTTCTCATAAGCACAAAACAATTCAGTAAATGGCCTGATTTTTCCCCAGATCCTACCCAAGAATCCACCTAATTTGATGAGAACAACCCCCACCGTGACATACCTCCTCTATGCCGGCAGAGGAGAGACAAAATTCAAAGTTGCACATTCCTGTTCTGGAGGTTCAAACTGTCCCCTCTGGGACAGAAAGCGCTGTGTTTTAATGAAAACACCAATGACCCTTTACAGCTCTGCACTAAATGACTGCAACACGCAGCTTCATTATAGCTCAGTACTTACATAAGAGCATGAGTCAGACTGCATCACATAATTAATGAAAGCGCAGAGGCTAAAAAGTAACCTGAAGTACATTTAAATACTCTTACGATCGCAACCCACTTTTTAAATTGAGGTGGTGAAATAACAGAGTTTGGGCCGTCCAATCTCAGCGCTAAGGTCACGTCCAGCCGCTCACCTCAGTCTGTCAGTGCTGCACATCCACAGGGAGAAGGGAGTGAGTGCTTCACCCCATCAGGAGATGGCACAGCTCCTCTCGGCCGTGTAGCTGCTGCCCATTTCTCTCTCCCTGTCTGTGTCTGTGGTTTTTATGGCAGCTCGGTGAAGGGAAGAGTGGGAAAGCATTTGCAGACACGGGAAGGCAGAGAGCCGCCAGGCTGGCTGGGCTGAAGGAGCCAGTGAGGACACTGGCAGCTGTGGATAGCACCTGCATTTCTCTGCCCTCTTCCACGTGGTGATCCCGCTGCTGCATGCTCTGGAAAACACAAGAGAAAAAGATGGGAAAGCCAGTGTCCGTGCAGAACTTGCTAGTGCATATCTAGTTATCACTGTATTTCTCATTGCCACCCATGCACCCAGAAAGGAACCGAGACCTGAACTTCAGTGATTAGGTTGGCCCATACTTCAAATTTACACAGAGAACTTGGCATCTGTCACCTCAAAGAGAAGGGGAGAAGAGACTTCAGTTTGATTGTACAGAAGTTATAGAGGTGTCTTCCAGACGCCCGAGCAAATCCTTAATTACAGTCCCGAGCAAAGGTACAAGGAGCAGAGAAATGGCAGGAGGGCTCTTCACCACCTGCAGCTGCCTTCCAGTTTACGGGTGTTTGAGCTCCCACCCCCATAAAGGCCAGAACCAGCATAGGGACAAGCTAGACAGGAGTGGTGTGAGGGCAAAAGAGCCAGGTGCCTTTGCCTGAATCACACCAAGAGACCAGTGAAGCCCACTGAAGTGGTGTCCCCTCAACCTGGGCGCAGGAACCCAACGCACCGAGCGAGGCTTTCAGACTACTGGCAAGCGAGCAGAGGCAAGCACAGGCCCAGAGCCCAGGAGCATAATAATGCCTCCTCGTTTCTCAGACAGTCGGGAAGGGACAGCAAGACACAAAAACCTGGGGAACTGGAGAGCCAAGAGAAGATGCAAGAGAGCCCTCAGCTCTGAGGTGAGTTGAAGTGAACATGACTCAGCTGAAAGTATAAACTGAGTGACTGAAGGCTTTTTGGTTTTTCTTAAAAAAGAAATAACAATCAGGAACAGTAATTACAGAAAAGCTGCTTTTCAGACATACCTGGATTTTCAGGTGGGCAGGACCTTGAATGAGGGAAGAGGTAGGAGATTCAGTGATGGAGGGGAGGACCAGCTGAACATGCAGGGTTAAGGCACGCGTAAAATAATTCTCTCGCAAGAGGGATGAAAACACTGCATTCCCCTTATTCTTAGAATTGCATGTTAAAAAGAAAACAGGTTTAATGCTTGTGAAAGCAAAAATAGCTTAAAAATGCTTAAAGTGTAGAAATTAAGACAAACAGAAAAAAGAGAGAGAGAGACATTGTCAAAGGAGCCCCACCTCTGAAGACATGGCAGGGCCCTTGCGTTATTAATCACATATAAGTTAAGTAACTCTTTACCTCAATGAGATAATATGGGATATTCCTGGGAGACATGCTTATAGTTTGCTGTAATGCATTTTAGGAGAGACAAGGACACAGGATTGTTTCAGAATTTTAATTTAAAAGACAGAACAGTAATCTTGACAACAGCTGCAAATGTATTACCAGCCACCTTTGTCCACAAAACTGAACATACAGTGCACAGTACAAAAATATTCCGGGCAGGAAACATTTTGTTTTGTCTAAATTTGGGCAGAACTTAACATACTGCAATGCCATTTACTGCTACTACTGTTCACGTCCAGCAGAATAATTAAACAAATAGCTAGCAACAGATTTTAAGCGGAACAAAGGCAGAACGAGGGATACGTGACATTCTCTAATTGCTGCAACAAATGACTACGCTTGGCTTCAGGCAAACCTTAACAATTAGAACTATCCTCAAAAATATACACCGAGCTGTCAGGAGCAGTAGCACACACTCATATAGATGTTATTGCCACAAAGTAGAATTGTTAAATAACTAATCTTAATAGAGAGCCAAGATGCAGCAGGGGTGAATTTCAAAAGCAACCTAAAAAACCACGTAAAAAGCAAGTAGAGATTCACCTTCCAGTGTCAGTGTCAATATACACAGTATAATTAACACTGTATTATTAGCACTTATCAAACAGAATTTGCAAACATGAAACCACCAGGCAGGAAATTCATGAGACACAGTGGTAAGGTTCTGCTAGCGTGCTTCTCAGCATGCCCTGCTGAGTTTTGGTAAAAGACATCACTGCAAATAAAAGTCTGCATCCTGTTTTGGAATTCCTCACACGTTCTACCACCATTTCTCTAGGGTTCTCAAATTTTAACATTTCTGTGTGTAAAACTAAATAAATAAAAATATTTTTTTTAAAAAACTAAAAGGAAAAAAAAAAAGAGTTTTCAAAGTGCATGGACCAGCTCTCACGAGATGGTTATTTCTGTCATTGTTGCGAAGTGCTGAAAACCAATACTGGGAAGTATTAGGGAATTAATTAGGGAAGTAAATTAGGAATTAGGAATAAATTAGGGAAGTAAAATTTCAGTATTTACCTCGTATGGATGAAAATAGGTGGGGCTGTCACTTAACTGCTACATGCTGCCTCCTTCCAGATACTGGAGACCGACGTTCAGGTAGAATGGTCTGTTGAGTGTTCCTGAACCAAAGGAAGGGCTGAAGGGAAGAGAGACCCTTGCAAAGATTCAGGTACAACTCTTACTATCTTGTGTGAATCCACAAACTAGACAGCTGTGGAAAGAGGACTCAGCTCTTTTTGGAAGGTGTAGGAGATTCAAGCAGCCTTTCTCTTCATTGACTCTACAGAGCAAACTGCAAACTTTACATGCCCAAAGCTGGACAACATGCATACCCCTCAAGAAGCTAAAATTATGCCACTCTAAATGCAACCCTCCTGTTACCTCTCCCTATCAGTTAGTATCAGTGGATGGTCAACAGCAGTTCTGCTGTTAGAGTTTAGTTGACATTTTGCAGAATACAACTTAGAATTGCACTCGGCAGGGCCTAAACAGGCAGGAAAATAAAAATAAATAAAAAAACCCATAAAAATGCTTCTTTCATTCTACCTTAGGATAATCTGCATTGGAAGAGGCACAGAAGAATAAGCTTCCAGTCTAATGCACCATGAGCAAAACATACTCGCCATCCCAATGCTTTCTCTCCTAAACCAACTGCTAAAGCATCTAGCTGGGAAAGAAAGATCAAAATGCAGCATCTAAAAGGCATTCAAGGAAGGAAATGGCACTTGGATGAGCACAGGAAGATGGCAACAGTGTCCCTCAGAGTCTTTGCAGCTTTCCTCCCACCCTCGCTCAAACGTAACACGGTGGAGGTGATGGGCAGGCCATCTCAAATCTATTTTAGCCTGCTTTTGGCATCTAAGCATGCAAGCTAGAGCATCAACATTTAGAAGCCTAAAGTCCCCACATAGCTGATCAACTGAGCAGAGAAACTTCCAGAGAACAGGTCTGGAGGCCGAAGTCTGGTGCAGGGCTCGGAGAGCCCTCGGCATCAGCTCTTTGATGGATACTGGCAATAACCACACTGTCTAAAGATGTATTTACTGGCCCCACTTGACGTTTTACAGCAGAAGTTGCACTTTTATTCTTCTTTAATGGGTCAAACCCTCAAAATCTAATCACAAGTTGGGAAAAGATTGTGATGAAAACCCTGTAGTTACCTTGCTAGAAAAACATGTATCAGAGTAAAATGCATTGTGTAACACACTTTCAAAAACGACTGTAGAGAAGATTTCTTCTCCACTGACACATCTTCAGTTATTCAAGTCGGTGTGGAGAAATACTTTAGAAACATCAGCTCTGTGTCTAATTACTCAGGGCAGGAGTTTATGAATCATTGTTAAAATTGTGGCTGTTTTCTCCTAAAAATTAGCCTTGACTAAATCATTCATGCACCTTCAATACCATAAACATATATACAAAAGGAAGGCTTTAGCCTAATTCCTGGCTTTCTGTCTTTTTGTTCAGCCTGGTAACACACAGTACGTGATGACGCACAATTATAGGCAATTAATTCAAATATCTGGGAAACAAGAAATCACATCTGCAGTTAATCATCTTGTGCTTTTTTTCCAAACCATAAATCATTTTTGTAAAGGAAGAGAACAAAGATACAAGAGATATAATTAAATGTGACATTTTCCACAAATCAAACGCTTCCTGCAAATGTGCCGATAACATCATAAAACAGCAAAGCTTTCCAAATTGCTCTAGTGTTTATATGATGCTCATCATCTCCGGGAGGCTCATTTGAGGCAGGGTGCGATATCTATTATGCGCTACCATAATGCAGAATTGTCACTGCTAATCTAGGAGGTAATTTCACTGTACTACTCCAAATCCCATCAGGGACAAACACCACCACCGCCGCCTTGGCCAAAATTACTTCCAGGTGAAATTGTTCCTTTCATATGCTGAACTGCAGTTGACACCTACATTCCTAGCCAGGTCTATAATTTCAGGTGCAGGCTCAGAGTGACATTTTGGCTCTTTGGAAGGAAAAGGCAGAACTTAAAGCCCACATATGAGCTGGGTGAGAATTGCCAGAGGAGTCCATCCATCACAAATTCTACCATAGGACCAAAATGGGTAGAAGCTAAAGTGATAAAGTATGGACTTCTCCCTTTCGAAGCAAGACTTGATTTAGTCAAAAGGTTAATGCTAAGAAGGTTAGAAAATACCATTCAAAAATTAGACAAACTCTGGTACTCCATGTAAAAATGAAAGGTTTAGTTCAGTTCAAAAATATTTTATACTTTTCAGTTTAGCAAGAGAAAAAAAGGTTTTCATTTTGGGGTCCAACCTAGAGGAACTTTTTTATTTTTATTTTCCCAGTTTCACCATCAAAATGAAACAATACCAAAACATCGGACTGCCCTGCGTTCCTCTACAACTCTAGCTGGAATTTTACCCTGAAGAATCATTTTCTTTAGATTTAACAGGCTTTATCCCTTTGAATCAAGTTGCAGCAAGTGGAAAAATCAAGCTTCTGCCTCTATGCCAATGTAATATTATTATTCCCAAAATACGTGCAGGTTTGCAGTACAAACAACCAAGACAATTCTGATCGATTCTGTTAAAGAGAGAGGTAGTTTAGGTGCCAAAAGCTAGGTTTGGTTTCAGTTTGGAGGATGCTGATACACACACACACACAAAAATCTAGTACTTAAAGAAAACCATTATGATAAGAAAAAGGTCATAAAATGTATGTGCTTGATATTTGTGCTCTAATTTATCAGCTCATAGCATCTGCAGCATAAAATGAAAAGTCAGCTAAAACTAGACTAGACTTGCTTCACTGCCCAATTTGAGCAAAACTTTTTAAAAAAAAAAAAAGGAGGGAGGAAAATGAAGTCAGTTTTCTTGAGCAACTACTGACTGGGGATTTTCTAAGGGAATTTTCTTTTCAAAGTTGACTTGGTAATTTCTGAAAATTGGGGGTCTCAAACTGGGCAAGCAGTACTTCCAATGACTTTTTAAAGTCATAGCATAACTTTAGCAGAAAATATTCATAATGAAACAAATTGTTTTATTAAAACAAGATACTACTTTTCACAAAAAAAAAAAATTATCTAATAATATTGGGATTTTAAAACACTACTTGTAAACTTCGCTCAGTTTCAAGCAACTCAAACCAAACCACCATAAAATATCTTAAAAAGAAAAAAGCAATGGACACAAAATTTTAAGGTTTTGGATTCAGCTGTAAATATATGTACATAACTGTACACTAGGACAGCTACTGTTGTGAAAATTTCCAGTGGTAGTTACTTTGCTATCAGTTCATATTATGTCGTTCAATCTAGATTTCTTGCAATTTCTGGATTGTGAAGAACAACATTTGTATCTCTCAAACAAGTTAGATTTTATGGTCTTTATTCTTCACAGAAATGTTTGAGTACTGGTGTTTTGACCTACAGGGAATGATACCTTCCTTGAACATCTGGGTTTTTTCCCAGTAATTTATGTAAGGACTATGTTTCCATACATTTCCATTTGTTTCCTTAGTACTAATACTACATTGCTTCCAAAAATAAAACACTTGGGGGAAAAAAACACCAAAACCACAAAAAAAGGTAAGAAAAGCTATAGAGTAATTCACCAGTTCAAATAGGTAGCTATGTTCTAATTCTGGAAAATTCAGAAGAAATGTTGTTCAGTCAGTTTACTGATCTTCCTTTGTCTTATACGCTGAGCAATCACATGCCATGCCATTATATTATAATCCAATCTTGCAAGCAGACAGGTGCAGTCCTTGAAAAAAGGACAATAATCCTATCTCATTATGGTAGGAGTATCCCGCAACAACTATTCAAAACAGTGTGCTCTTCATATATGACCTGTGTAAGTCCCCAGAGGATGGGGGATCTAAGTAGGTGTAACACCACTTTAGGAAACCAAATGGCAAAATTACTGTTGAACAATTGTCACAGTTAATAAGATTAATGATTGAATTGGCCAAAACCCACTCTTATCATTAAATCCACTGTCAACTCACAGGGGGAGTTCAGGAGAAAAAAGTCCTACTCTGGTTAATAATTAACGTGTGTGGGCATGCCTGAATGGGATCCCAGCCCATTCAGAGAAAATTCCACAGTTGTGCAAATCATTCTGGCATGTGCTTTAATCACGGCACTTTACTACACGATCTGTTGAATCAAGGTCTTCACTAACTATACCCAAACCCAGTGTGTGTCTCATCTCAGCAACTCATCAGATGGGGACAGGCATGTGAATGTATTCCCGTTGTTCAATGACACCAGAAGATCTTGGCTACAGCTGTCAACCGAATGAAAAACACAGTAATACCATGTAGTTCTGGAAACGCTTTGGAGATTTGTTATGATTTATTTTCATTAGAGGCTCTTTGACTATGTTGAACCAAGTCTGCCTTTTATACAGTGCATTAAAATCACCCAGAGAATGCCAGAACACCAGCGCTGTACACCAGCTCACCTGCTGCCTCTTCCTAGTGTGCACCACAGTGTGGTGGCCTTCCTTGGTGGGCTGCTTGATCCCAAGCCTGCATCCTGCACAGCCCAAAAGGCAAACATCCTAAAGAAACGTTGTTTGTTACCCTTCATAACATTATGGCTTTTTATCTTTCAAATACCAAAGTACAGGCTCGCCCTGCATCGGCTTGTACGGTATCACTGCTGTCTTCTAGGCCATCCTCAACCCAGAAGGAGATACGCAAACCAGGCATTACTTACTAAATGACTAACTAGAGAATTTTCTCACTCCGTGCCTCCTCCCAGGCAGAGGTTTTCATCAGCTATGCACCGGTCACCAGAAGGGACAGAGAAAGCCAGTCCAATCTCTGTACAAGGTCAAATTCTCACTGGCTTCAGGAGAAACATAACCCATACAGGAAGCCTGGGTTAAAAACGTGCGCATGAAAGTGCAGAATGCATTAAAATCTCACTCAGAGCCTTGATATCCAAGGCAAAGAGTACAACCCTTCCCACTTTCAAATGGGCAAAGTGACAAGAGTCTGAACACCACTGAAGTCAGGAGTACCTGCGGTACCCCCTCAGCAGTTAAAGTCTTTCAGAGTCTGCGTTTTCCCATGCTGGATCTCAGCATTAATATCCCCTCCACAGGAGCTCCAGGACTGTCAATCATCTTCTGCCAGAGGTGCTGCTCTTCCCCTTGAGAGTCCATCCAGTCTACCTCCTTGCCATTACTTACACCTGGTAATTGCAAAAACATGAGGCATTTTCACATATTAGTAAGCAGTTACTTAATACTTGCTCATTTGCTCCAACCATCTACAGAAAGATGACAAGCACTTTACACTACTACCTGTACAGGGAGTTACATGGAAAACAAGTAGCTCCTGGAGAGCACCAGTTTGTCGTTACACTCCTTTGTGGCACATGGACAGAAGCACAGAAACCTCCCCACTTTGCACCACAAGCAAGTAGGAGGAACAGCTTCACACCTCTTCTGGATCACACCATTGCCAGCAGAAAGGCTGCCGTTGGACAAAAGTAGTCTCCTCCTCCTCACTGGGACACTAAGAAATGATTCCAAGGTATTCCCAGTCCTTCTAGACTTTGCTGAAGCACAACTGGGCACCAAATTTTTGTGTCTCACTCAACGGAGGAAAGAACTAAACCATCTACATATTACACGTTGCTTTGTCTCCCTTTTCAATTTCCCCAAGTTCCCATATATTTTCCATACACTCAGTAATATTTCCGTCCCTCATATACACGAATCACTTGTGGTGAGGAAGAAGGAGAGCAGAATAAGAAAAGCAAACACAAGTCAGGTGGGACCTTACCGTTTCCAGTGCTCAAACGGACACCTCCCAGAAAAATATTACTGGAGAGTGACTCCTTGTCCCACACAGTCAGTTCTAGACAGACATTACGTATATCCCTTGAATTTAAGCCACTGAAAGCAAAGGTATGATTCCACTGGGGGTTCACACTCTTTTTTATTATGGGAGTTTTGTGTTTTGTAGCTTTGCTGTCATCTGGGAGAAGGTACCTGCGAGATACAAAAAAGGAAGATTGAATACATAGATGGGATGTCACATAATATTCACAAAGAATTACAACCAAGTAGAGGCTCAAATAGCATCCGGACACCATTTCCCTACTGTTATGAAATTAAGCATATACCTGAAGTGCCTATTTTGCATTTGTGCTCCATTTGTTCTTACAGTTACAATGTCAGTCAGCACTAGCAGAAACTGAAATTAGATCTCCTTGCCCCATGCCTTGGGTCTTAACCACAACCTTTTTCTTTTAGTGAGGCTAAATACAGACAGGATCATAAAAATTTTGGCTAGAAGGGGCTTCTGGAGTCACCTAGTCCAGTCTTGCTCTCAAAGAAAGACAGCAGGTCCTCCAGAAAGAAATGGACATGACTGATAAGGAGGTTAGCATTATTAATTTGAGTTGCCTAACCCCCCTATTGAGTGCAGAAACACTAGAGCTGTAAAGTCTGACAAGCTTTTTACATTTTACTTTTAATGGAGAATTCCTTTAGTGAAACAAGCGAACTTAATACTCTTGTTTCAAAATCAGTCTGTACCTTCACCTCCTTCAGCAAAGCTAATGGAATAACTACATGGTTGCGCATAAATACTAAAGGGTCAGACATATAAAGAAATTATATCGCTAGACCCCGATCAGGATTCCTGTGCGGGCTTTTACTTGACAATAAACATGAGCTAGTTTACTACGGTGGGCTAACCTGTGTCAAATTATCTCAAGTTAACAGTGCAGATTAGACCACTGCAGCACCTCAACTGGTTCACGGCAACTTGACCATGCATTTAGCCATGACATATGACAGACCGACAGTCCAAGGAAAACAGACTCCTGTTCCACTGTACTGAATAATCCATGTCAGCAACAGCAGACACCACTAATTAAAGATATTCTGGAGAATTATTGGCCACACATTGCTACTGCTAAGGTAAAAAGGCTTTGACAACATTTTCTCCCTGAAGTCTGTTGTGAGCTCCAGTGGGATCAGTCAGTCTATTTTCAGCAAAAGGAAATGCCCTCACATATACCAGCAAAAGAGAGATGGCATGGGAGAACAAATACATAGGAAGAATAGCTCAAACTTTTTCTATGTGAAGTGTATAACCTTAGTGATAGTTTGAAGCACACTACAAGATCAAGTTAAATTCTCAGCTCCACCAAGGAATTAAAGGCAGGATGTTTTCTATGGTCACCATTTAGTAACAACAGTCAAACCATTACTAATGAACTAGAGCATATCTAAAAAACCAGCAATTCCAACAGCTAGCATTGAAAGCAAAAACTGGCAAAGAAAAATGTTTTAAGCTATCCATTATTTCCTAAATTTAACATTTCAAAAGTATAACTTACACTTATGAAATATCCAATATAATGAGGCATGCAGGAGTATGTTCATTTTATTCAAACAGAAGAATATCCTAGATATAGCATTTTCTATATAGTCTGGATTTTGACTGTCCAACACAAAATGTTGCTTATCTAATAAAAAGGTGCATATATGTCATACTATACATATTTTTATGTACCCACATGTACACAGGCATATAAGTGACACAAACCTTAAATTTTTCAAAATTATGCATCTTTAAAATCAAACCTGAAAGCCATCAGAGCAGAATTTTTAAACATCTTCTGCCAAAGAATATTAAATGCTAACAATGAGACACAGTTAGAGTTAAGATACTACGTTTGAAGTCAGCGATAGACTTCCTGGGAGCCCTCAGTGTTTAAATGTTCTCCTTGGCACTATACTACATGCCAAAGAGCTTTCCCAATTAAGCACCAGAAAAAAAATCCCCCCAAACTATTTACAGTATAAGAGAGAAAAATATTTTCTCATTTAGCATATTTACTTGAATTAAAACAGAATTTCCTCACACACATAATGAATTTTCTCTTTCTGCATGTTTCAGGTGACATCCATTAGAAAGAACCTCAGCTCGATGGAGCATGCCAGTTTTTGTAGGTGCTATTTGCAGTTTTGCAAGGAATCCAAACAGACATATCTTCCTGAAAACAAGTTTCTTATTCAGGATGTAGCCTGGCTATTTCTCTTAGTAAAAAATATGTACTGTTTCAATTTCCTTAAAATGTAAATGTCACTGTCAGATCAGGTATCATCTCCAGTGTGAGAGCCCTGATTTACAAATTCTTGCCTCCAGAAAAGATGAATAATCACGTACTTCTCTCTGCTGACTCAGTGGAAGTGTTTTATTTTACCAAACGTTATATTCTATAACAGTGTGCACATTAGCACACTCGATACTTACATATAAATGGTTCTGGTTCTTGACTGGGTAGTATTTGAATATGGTTGTATTTAACCACTGGGAAAATTCATACCTCTCTGACCTTATCCCACAGCATTTTTCTCTTCACCATACAATTTTGAGGTGCCAGTTGATTTTCAGGACTGTCACTCCATACACATGTATACAGATATATTGAAGAAAATCGGGTCAGCCAAATTATGATTCAGCCATTAAAAAAATGAGGAGACAAAAACCACAGACCCTTTCACAAAAGTGTCAGATGTGCCTCCTGATTTCACTGCTGTTAAATTCTTTGCTTCTTTGACGAGGACTTCTAATATACCTCCAGATGGCATGTGAGAGTCTCCCTTTTTTCCTTTTTTAAAGCTCTTCTTTCCTATACATAGAACAGAGTTGCAATGTCATCATCAGGAATTATATATACGCTGCAAGACTGATTTGGAAAAGTAAGTTGTCTTGGCTAGATTCTTTCACTCATTTCCTGCAATGGGATCAAAACACGTCTTATAAGGAGATTCTGATTTTCTATGAGTAGAGAAACTAATAAGGCAGGGGCAGAAAAATCACTCCATATTTGATAAAGAACTTGACCATGTAGTCCTTCCTGGACACAACAGGGTGCCCTACGCAAAGCTGCTTCTGAATACAAGTATTGGTGGATTACTGTGCAGAACACAAAGAACTCCGTGTCCTGTAAGTCCTACCTTCTTGTCAGAATCCAC
Organism: Anarhynchus alexandrinus; assembly: GCA_008711295.1. Lineage (NCBI taxonomy): Eukaryota > Metazoa > Chordata > Aves > Charadriiformes > Charadriidae > Anarhynchus > Anarhynchus alexandrinus. The sequence goes on from VUYV01000070.1 coordinate 225,446, forward strand.
TGCCACCACTGGTGCTAAGGCCACAAGCTGATGCTACGCCACAAGCAAGGTATAAAACCTCCATCCCAAAGTTTAAAATGTAGAAATACACCGCCTGTATTCCATGTGTAAGGATGCAGCGCTCCTCAGAGACTGTGACAAAGGACATGGTGTGCACTGGCACACTGCTGCTTTTGGACAGCAGCATGAGGATACGTGTACTCACTACTGCTGCAGATTCTAAGAGGCTTATCAGCAGGGATCACACACACTGACTCAGGCTGAAACCATCAGTAAAAAAGATCTGGAGTGATGTTAAAATGCACTAATTAAAAAAAAAAAGTAGATAGTGTATATCTGGACTTTTCAGGCAACAATTAGCTTTCAAGAGAGAAAAGCTTGGAATTACTGCTAGCAGAGGAAATATCATCTGTCAAAAAAAGAAAGAAAAAGAAAAAACTCTAATACATCTATCAAATCCTAACACTAACAAGCAATTTTGTCACTAAGACAGTGATATACCTGTGTCTGGTATATCCATGTACACTCAGGTGCTACACAGTGATTGTTTTCATAGAATCATCTAGGTTGGAAGGGACCTTTAAGATCACTAAGTCCAACCATCATCCTAAGACTGCTTAAGGATAATTAAGCATGAAAAACTAAGTGAAGTCTATTACTTCAGTCAGCTATACACTGCATATAGCTAACTGAACAAAGAACCCACAGAGTATGACGGAGACAATTTATTTCTATGTGGCTGTCCTCAGTCATGTTATCTAATGTCTCAATTTTTTTTAATTACGTCACAGCCATGCATCAATACTTGACTGCACACTCCTCTTCCCTTCTCTCTCCTTAAGTTCGATGTAGGAGAAGAGGATGGAGCAGGAGAAACACACTCACGGTTCATAATTTCCACAGATAAAGACAGCCAGTATGTTTAAGTATGATTTCAATCTTCACTAATACCATTACTTCACCCTAGGTGAGGGATTTTAATACTCAGAGGGATGTTATCATATGTCACCATTAACATTTGTTTTACCTTGAAACTGCCCTAGAGGAAGCATTAAGTTTCTGTCTGGGGGAATGTAACGTAAAACAACTGTCAGTTCTCCTTTATATTGAAGCCCAACATCTGTGGCAACCTCCACCTGAAAAAAAACCCAAACAGACAGAAAACCAGCTAAAGTTAAGCATTCACCTTCTCCTTTTGATTTTAATTTTGTGGTACCCATATAGCGTTTGAAACACTTCTTAAACATATCAAGACATGCCAGCCCACTTTCAGATAATTAGACATTCCAGACTGAATGCAGTCACATTTTAGAAAACTTCATGAGCTAGGGAATGCAAGCGCGCAGGAGAATAAAGCCACTCGGCATTAGGCACTCTTGAGTGAACATACGCAGGAGAGAGATATCTAGCATGAATAAGTGAAGCATACAAACAGAAAAAAACCCTTGAACTTATTTCTGGACATATAAATGGTAGCTAATTTAAGGTGACATGCAGCCCTTATTTCCCCCAATCAGGATTTTAAACCATAATTGGTTTCATATATTCTAGAAGAGTCACTCCTGAGTCACTCATGGAGTGGAGATGGGGGACACCAGGGTGGGGGAAGAGAGCAGAGGCCAGCTCTGAAATAGAAAAACTTCTTGAGAACTGTTATTGCCATTATCCTTATCCTTTTCTACACAGCTACTGTTTCTGCATCTTTTTGGTTTATAAATGTTTGAATCTTGCCCAGAAATAATGCATTCAGTACTCTTCTGAGCATCCTTGTTAAAAGAACATTAGGCCTTCCCTGACATGTGCTGAACTTCCATTCGCATTGTAAGTTGGAAACTACATTTTAAAAACAATAGATGTGATGCAAAAGGAACGTGGTGTGTCAGTTCAAACTGACTTATCTGAGAAAAATAAAGGGGAGTGACAATGAAGTCTTGTACATTTACATTAGAGCTCAGTGATGTCCACTGATGGAGGTGGGACTACTCAGATGCTTGCATTGCTGTACATGCTTCAGTGCTTAGGTTTGGGTGCAAATAAACAAATCTTCCTGTGACCCATCACAGTGACAAATCACGTGTACAAAGAGAAAGTGCCCCGGAGTGCTAAGACACACACACATCGAGGTACCACACAAGCTTTTAGAGAACTGCTTATAAATGAAGGTCTGTCTGATCGGTGACAGTATTTTTCTGAGACTCATTCTGCTTGTTTCCTGACTCCCCAGGAAGGTCAAAATTCTATCATCAAGTGAAAACAGAACCAAAAAAAACACCAGAAAGAAATACATATGGTGATTTGCACTGTCTTTATATCACAGACTCCAGGCTAAGGCACTAACCATGTTTAGTGTGTTTTTACACAAGAATGGGGCAGGGAACAAAGCAATTTTAGTGATAATGACATGGCCCTTTTGTGACTTTGAAGCACTTTTACAGCAACACAGACATTCCTGCGCTGACTGTGAAATACAGTCCTGTTTCCATCACTGTCTGATGCCAGCTGCTACAACAGAGAACAAAAAAAACCCAACAACACAACTGTAGTAAAATGCTGTGGAATATTTTGCACATCTAAATCTTGCCAGTCAGGCATCTCACTTATAGTCTAAACTCTGTAAGCTTAGGATCAAGTTTCCCATAAAGGCAACAAGGACTATTTTTCCTGTTCTGCTGCTGGATAAGTGATGGTATAAGTTCTTAAATCAGGAACAATTTGTCAGCCTCCTCCCCAAACCCACATATAACATGGCTCTAGACTCTGCCCCCTCTTTAACCATAGAATGATTTTTTTCTTCTTTTTCTGATTTAACCACACTCCTCTTGAAAACAGACATTCGATGCTCATAGAAGAAACAGGTCTTAAAGTCTCCAACCTTTTCACTAAAGCAGCTAAATGATTCATGACAAAATAAATAAAGTGCTGTAATAAAACCCAGGAAATGTTTCACTGCCATTGCTCTCTCTATCAGGCAGTTCATATGGGAGGACAGAATGTAATTTGCATGTGTATTAACCCATGCTTTTTTTTTTTAATTCAAAATGCAATAATTGATTTTTCAAATATATTATTCGCTTTGCTGATCAACAATCTGAGCAGCATTTTAAGTTTAAAAACATTACTTGTAACAACTTAGGAGGCAGACAAGACCAATTCTGTGTTTGCTTTCTTTGGTAAAAAAAGCACTCGTTTAAAAATCCTTTTAATGGTTTTGGAAATAATCAGACAACACCTTCCAGCTGGAATGGCTGCAATGCTTAGCGCCTCATTACTTTTTGCCTGAGCAGGACAGCTTCAAGACTGTCTTAGTCCCCCTCATTAGGATTAAAAGACACCACCCATACACACACAAATCCCCAAAGACCGAAACGAGATGCCAAAGAGACTACCGCACGATAAGAAGCTCAATTTCAGGCCAATACTGCATACAAACTGCGAGCAAACCAAATACTGGATGTGTATCTTATTGTTGTAGACCGGTGGGTACTAAATAAGAGCAACATCTGACACCAGCCAGAGCTATGACAGAGATGTAGCAGACATTTCTTCTGCTTCAAGAGCAGACCCAACAAAAGTAACATGAAGCAAGCTTGTAAGGAGGACAGTATAATCCTGGGCTGGACACAGCACTGACCAAAACACGTTTGCCATCATTAGCCACTTTCTCTTCCTGCTCTCACCATGTCTGGACCACGAAGGAAGGGCTGGTGGTCATCCTTATTAACAAAGCTGAACTAGGAAACTGGGAATGATCTTCCCTTGCCACTTATAAAGTGTGAGGTGTGTTAGTGTTCAAAGAAGAGACCAATTTCCTTACGTGTCTTCTGGCAAATTATTTACTAAAATATAAATTTGTGACAGTTTAGATGCAAGCCTCACAAAGGGCTATACCTAGAAATTAATTATGCAGCAATCAGATCCGTCTCCCACCTGAGAGAAAGGCACAAATCAAACACTCCCTCCTAAAACCCTGAATATAACACTGTTTCCTTAAAAATAGTGAACATGGAGCAAACAAGTCATCTGAGTCTATCGCCACATCACTTGCAGTAAAACCATGGATTTCTCTGCAGCAAGAAAAATACACTTTCTGAAACGGTGAGCTAAACCACTGGAATTTCTGGGGATTTTGGCCGCTGCAGAAGCAAGCAAGACAGAAGCCTTTAATCCTCTATCTTACAATAGCTCTTTGAATCTCTTCCAAAAATAAACACCTTTGCCAAAGCAGGGGGTGCTCTAGAGAGAGAAGTCACCCTATCCTTAGCTCAGTACAGTGCAAATCCTGTTTCACAGACCAATTGATTTGCCTGCTGAGAAGCCTTACCGTGTACCTGACTAGTTAAGGTCAATAAGAGATTAATGAGTCATTTTGTCACAGCTGAAAAGTGTGAAGCACTTTGAATCGAAACAAAAAAGATCAATTTCTTTAATAAACCGTTAAGGGTTAGGTAGGGGAGAGTGGTAGAGAAGTCTTTTGGTTTATGAGCTAGTTTTAAAGAATAATCAATTTATTTACCAGGTCGTTTCTCCACTGCAGTTCATTACAAGATGAACTTACATTTTATTGAAAAGGTGGGGGGTTTTTTGGGTGGTTTTTTTTTGCAGTTTATTACAAGATGAAATTACATTTTATTTAAACGGGAGGGGTGTTTGTTTTTAAGTAGCTAATCACATGTAAAGTTTTCATGAAGACTTTTAAACCGGTATGTTTTGATTGACTACAGAACAAAGATATTATTTTTATTACCATATTAGACACTCAAAGTCACCGTTTTATAAAAACGTTCCAAAGGAAAAATAACTAAGCCTTGCTAAATTTGCTTCGCAACACTTTCACTGGCCCCTGGAAACCCTTACCTTAGGCTGGAGCACAAACCACTCATCGCCCTGATTTTCGAAGTTCCAGGAATCGAATGGAATTTCCACCTCCCCAAGGAAGCTGTTGCGTCCAAATCTGTCGTAGTGCCAGACAGAAAGCTGCAGGGTCCTGGTTTCTAGCTGTGTGTGACTGATGACATACTACCAACAGAAGAAGAGAAAAAGAAACTCTCAGAATAAGCATAAATAATAGTTTCCATGGAGCCTTTTACAGCTCTAGCTCAATTTCGCAAAGCCCACAGCAGCTAACGAACGAAGCATGAAAGAGAGATTTGTTTTCTTTGCAAACAAGATTGATCTAGCTAGAAAGCTCATAATGTTAATGTTAAACCTAACTCTTTTCTTTGCAGTATGCATCCAATTGTAATCAATGTTACTATAGTGATTGTGTTTTTTCTATATTATTTACTGGGTATTTATGACTATAAAGGAAATTATGATGCTTAAAACTATGATCCTGTTAATTCTGTATGAGTTTATGTAAAAGAAGCAGATCAACATCAAAGTTTAGTTCGTAAGAAGAAACCCCACTGGTTCTTTCATGCCTAAAGAGAGTCTGCTGTGCGCTACTTCCTAGAAATAGCATCCTCTCCTTTTCAATTGTATCTTTGTAACTTACAAAAAATTGTTCTGAAAACAAGATAAACTGCATCTGCAAAGCATGCACAAAGCGTATCAGTCTTAGTAACCATTGTTGGTTATGAAAGCTATTAAAAAACTCCTCTGAAGAAACATCATATTCTAGCAAATACACAGAAAATTATAAGCATCTGGAATTCTAGCTCTGCACACTCTGCTTTTAGCGAAAGGCCCATTAATTCCCTGCAATTCACCCTTCTCCTAGTGTTAGCTGAAGAGACCCAGAGGTCTTTTTTTTTTTTTTTTTGCATCAGGAACAACGTCTGGACACAGACACGTATTCTCCAAAAGCTGAGACAGTCAAGTCAGTTGGCGAACCACACAAGTAGGCTATTCATGTATAGATACATCTACAAATCTTAATCCTAGATGCCAATGGCTCCACTATGAAAGATGTCCTATTTAGCAACAATGGAATAACAGTCAAAGAAGGAAGATACTGACAAATTTAATTATTTTTCTTTTCTTTTCTAGCAGTAGTTACAGTTGGGATGAACAGATGTAACTCTTGGTTACTTACCCACAATTCAAGTAAGCCCTCTTTGTTACAATTCGCATTTTTAGCAAGCTGCTAGGTCCTATCCTCACCGAGTTCTCTACCAGCAAACACGTTTAGTGCTATGTTCCTTGCTAAACAGAGTCTAACACATTTTTTTTTCCAATTCAGGCAAGTCTTAACTTTACCATAAACCATTTAAAAATGAGGCTATACAAGAGGCTCTCCCTTGGCAAGCTGTCTGGCCAGACCAAGTGTGTGTAAGTCTGCAAAATGCTTTTGTAGCCAGATTAAGCCAAGTATACTGGCCAGGGAACACCTATTAGCCTCTATTATAAGAAACTCATTTAAAACATCATGAAATTACAAAAAAAAAAAAAAATTCAGGAGAAACTAAAAAGAGTTTCTGGCCTCATGACAGACGGCTGGGATAACTCTCGTCAACTGACAGAAAGGGGAACCCCCAGGAGCCTTGCGGTCCAGGTACCAGACAGGCAGTGAACTGGGCAGAAACTCTGCCATTTTTTCGTTCACCACAGAGCCAAGGATGTGAATAAGCAGCTGATGAGGAGGTCAAAATAGTTCAGTCTCTGTAGTGGATGTGGGCAAAAGGCAAGGAAGGAAAGAACCTGGGTGCTGTGCTCAAGGGAGTAATCTGTCATTGTCTTTTGCAACAGAAAATGAACTTCACCACAGATTTTTAGGACAGCAGGTAGTGAAGTCGTTGTTTGCATTTTCTTATCAAAGTCAGTTCTGCTTAAAAAATAAATTAAAGCTTCTGCCATCGTTCGCATTTTCTTATCAAAGTCAGTTCTGCTTTAAAAATAAATTAAAGCTTCCAGAGAAATTCAGATCTTACTGCAAAATGTTATTTTCTCTTCAAAATCAGTTAGATGGGAAGTTTTAAGCTAGCTCTACTTCAGAATCAGTTGCTAACTTAGGGTGTACAAAATATTTGAGGTGCTTTTAACAACTCTGAGCTCAGGTTAGTTGGGAACATGAACAGTTGTGAAAGACACCTATGGAAACTAATCAAAGTTTTACCTGTAAAGGAGAGAACCAAACAAACCCAATTCCTCAATGCTGAAAGCCAGAAATTACAACTCATAGGATTACTTGATGTTTTTGCTTAAATCCCTTCCCTTCCCTTTTGAGGCATCTCTTCCAAATTCTAATCCCCATACTGGAACTCATATAGAAAATGCCTGTGAGCACAAGCAGAACATTCATCACAGGCTGCAAGAGAGACAGTGTTCTCACCTTCAGCGTTTCATTAAATTCTGGATTGGTGCTGTTACTTTTAATTTTGGTCTTGCGTTTACTTTGGCGGGACTTATCAGGCAGAAGGTATGCTTTGACATATCTGCAGATCAAGTAGTAAGTTATTAGCAAGGAATAAAAATGACCAGTTTGAGCAAGGACCTGATATTGCTGCATCAGCAACACATACGAGGAAATTAATTTTTGCAGTCTAAACAATGTACACATGTAACAGAGAATACGTGAAACACAGGAAGGCATGGGCTTTATCTACAAACATAGCAATGTTAGTCTGATCGGATCAGAATAAAAAAAGGCAGAGCTAAATTAATTTACTCATTGTCAGGAATGCAGAAAGCTTTCCCTTTCGTAGTATATGAATACTGACTGGTTACATCCAGCAACACATACACTGAAAATACAAGAGAATGAAAAACTTAATACCTTACATACGATAGAATTACACATGATTAGAAATACTAATTACTACTTCCTGATGAGAGAATTTACGTATTATACTGAAAATTATAATGAGAAGCTCAGCAAACATGGTCCTTAAAAAGTGAATCTATGGATGTGTGAAACCAAAGTTCTCTCTATCCCTCCCTCCAAAACATCACTCCTCTCATATACTTTAGTTTTGATTCTAGAAGTAAGAAATCAATTCAGCCTCCCTATCCCTTCATATTTTTTGCCCTTTTACTATTGATCAGGTTGATAATTCAAGTAATCTTATTGTTTCCCAAGAACAGGCACATGTTGTCCTAATAAACATATTGAAAATGCATTTCCCACAAGGAATCCAAAATCCACCGTCATCAAAATGCTGGCTTGTAGCAACTGGATGCTACGAGTTCTCAGGCTCGTATCACAACCCCAAGCTACATCACTGACTACAGCGTGTGACATGGTGGAGGACACCCCTAGCAGAGCCTAAAAGGAAACTCTTCTCTGTGCTTACGGATCGGTCCTTTGCTTCTTCTCATCTGCAACGGCCAGGTTTCTGCAACTTTTCACCAGGATGTTGAGGGCACCTGTTTTGTAGCTGTAGTTGATGTTGAGAAGGATTTCACCACTGACCTTCACGTTGCCATAGTCACCAGTTTCACTATATACACTCATCATGCTGTTAATGCTTGTCTGGAGGGAGAGAAAAAAAGGACTTAGAGTTTTAAACAAATTACTCTTTTCCAGAATCTGCTTTTTTCATGCAGCTATGGCCTTGCAATATCACCACACTTGTTAGGACTTGCTATGAAAACAGATATATCATAGAACAGAAATACCACCATTTGATGTAAAAGAGAATAAGAACTATAATTAATAAAAGCTTAAATGTCTAGACAGTCAATGTTTTTCCATGCAGGACTCCAACCTATTTATAAACATGACTAAATCTAAATTACCACCATTTAATTCATGCATGAACCGAAAAGCAGACTGGCTACATAAATTGTAAGCTCATGTAAGTTCCAAGCAGAAAAAAAGCACCTCTCCGGCTCAGCTGTCCACCTAATTTTTACTGAATCTCATAAGGCGACTGCTGACAGAACCATTAGAAAAAGTTATAAGCATGTTTCCCGTAATGGAGATGGTATAAATCCCTGTTTGTTTAAAGTGAAACTCACGTCTCATTAGCAATTCTAAAAGAACGAGTAAAATTCACTACCCACCATTTCTGCAATTTTCCTAAATCCAAAAAATTTAGCAGTGATGCCACAAAATTTTCTGCTGCAATGTAATATATCACCCCTCAAACTCTTTTTTTCACTCATACCGTGCAGAGTATTGCTATGAGGATTTCTTCTTCCAAAAGATTACAACTAGGAAAGAACTAAATATTTTTAAAGAAAACCAGAGCAATGTTCACATGGCCAGAACCAGAAGCACTCGAGAAATGTGGTGCAGGGGTTTTTTTGAGTCATCGATCAACACTGCTCAAAACTGTATCTAACCATCTAAATCCCAACACATAGAAACCTTGCAAGACACACGGGTACAGTCTTCAACAAAAAGGGAGAAATGAGAAAGAAACCTTAAAAGTAAGCTAAGCAGAGGATTCAGGAGAACTCACAGTATCACCGTCTGTTTCAGGCACATTTAAATATGTCCATTTTCTGTCAGAGCCTTCTGGGGAGTTCTTTCAAGAAGGCAGTGCAAAAGATCAAGAGAAAGAGCATTAGATAGCTACAATAAGAAAGAATAAGTGCAGTGGTAAATCTATACCTATATAGACAGGTAAAGGAAGTTTGTATTGCAAAGCCATAGCGATAAAGAAAGAAAAATGATATCACCAAATCAGATAAATGCTAAGTGTTTTCCATATACTGTGAGGATTGAAGGACACATAGCTCAAGGTAAATAAATAGAAATGAAGTATCTGCCATATCAAAATAAACAAATTACATTTTAGAACACCAGTTCAACAGATTTGGATTTGTATTGGATTGTATTTGGATTTGTCCTCGTTTATGTCTGCATCAAGTCAGTCCACACTTAAGCTAGTCAAAAGCTAAGCAGTCATATATGTGCAGGATTTGCGCTTCTGCAAGAAACTGAAATTTCTCTGTGGAGTTTGTAAGAATAGATAAAAACACACACAAATGTTTAAACATGTCACTTTTGGGGAAAAAAAATACAGTAATAGAATATTTTAGGAAACATTTTCCCCCTTCTGCTTGCTAGAGCAGTATCTGGAAATCTCACCAATGACCTCAAGGGAAACTACATCTTGATCTACCTCCTTCCTTATCAGCGGCAGCGAGGAAGGAAGAGCACAGTCACGGGGAAGAGCCACACAAAAAGATTTGGTCTGTGGCAAAACTCAACTCTCGGAGCACCTTGCCTAAAGGCCCTGCAGCAAAGAAAGCTGGAGCGATAAGCAGGCCTATGTCAACATGGTAAACAAGAACAGACATGAAAAACCAGAACAAGCAATCATTATCCATGAACTTAATTTTTTTACATCACGTAGGAATAATAAGCGGCAAAATATAGTGTGTTTTTGTATTTCTGCTGGCCTTCTTTATCCTTCATTTAAAAAAAAAGAAAAATGCTTTTCCTTTTATTCCTTTGTACAATTAGCTGAATTCTATGAACAGGACTGGTTAAAATTACTGGAGAATTAGCAACACACACCAACAAATGTGTCATATTTCCTCCTGTTCCTAACATGCCTCAAGCTAAATTCCAGTCTTTACCGTTTATGCATTTCCACCTCTAGCGTACATGAACATGAAAATGGGGATCTTTGGACACTGTTAGTGAACTTAACGGTCCCAGTATGTGCTACAATATGCCTAAATTATCCCTGTAACAGGAAAGTAACAATTTGTGTGCCCACTTCAGAAAACAAACAAGGTTATACCAACATGAGGAGATGGACAAGTTTTTCTCTACTGAATCCAAATATTCTTTTTCTTGCTCTTTAGGTCAGTGGGCAGCAAGGGATAAATGATTGGGAAAAAACCCCAACAGGAAGTCCTAATAGATAACCTGTAGTATAACCCTAAATAGATGACCTCTGACCCCAGAATTTATGCAAACACAATTTGTGAATTGCTTACAAACCATGAAGATAACACAAATTTAGTAGAAGTATTTGATATACTTTTTTTCCCCACAGACACTGTTCTGTGGCATTTACACTGGACATCATGTATGCTAAATGTAATGTCCTTAAGAAAACTACTCATTTTCCAGTTTCATAAGTAGTAAACAACCACCACACACAGAGGATGCAGAGCCTCATTTTAGTACCTCACTAAGAATTATGTTTGTTTTGCATCATATCTTATGGCTGCAGTAAGGCACTGGAACAATTCAGTCTTACTGATGTGATGTGTCTTGACACCACCACATTAATGTGTTTAGAAGAGGAATCAGTGGAGGATGCAGGGAAAACTAAATACACAGTTCATATATTAGCTTTGTGAAAACACAAAGAAAAATACTCTGATGCTGAGCTACAGTTCCTGTTCAATGTCGCTTTCCATTTCCATTTTCGCTCACTCACATTACAGGTAGACTTCAAGGATCTTTACCCTTTGACATATTTCTTCCTTTACCTCAAATGCTCATTGTCAGAGTACCCATACTGTACTTTAAATTCTCATATTTGAAAAAAGAAAGAAAAAAAAAGAGAAGAAACATGCAGTTAGAGCCTACTGTTCATTAATAACGTTACTTCAATGTGACTTAATAGTACACAGTCATTTGACAGGTAAGTAGATGAAAAAAATAAAAAGGCAAAAATAAGAGAGAGCGGGAGTGTTAGTAATTAGTAACACACACTTACGGGGAATAAAAAAGGAACATGTAAAACTGACCTGGCTCTTGCAGGGAGCAGCAGTTTGCCATTTGCAACTTTGCCATTAACACAGCATTGCAGTGACATTAAAAATCATGTCATGCTGAATACAGAGAAGCGAGAGCATTGAGATGTGAGATTATCTCAAACCTACAGCTGTGGAAAAGCTGCGGTCTGCTTAAGAAAAAGGTCAAAGGGAAATCTACAGCAAAGGACAACACCCAATGCGCAGACAGAATGCTGCCCGCAGTACACAGAGGGAAGGATCTCCAAATGCAGTTCCTCAATTAGCAGCCTAAACAGAGAAAGCACTTAAGCACCTGCAACCCTCATATCAATATTCAGAGGAAATAAAAGTAATTCTGTCTATAAAATCCAGGGAACCAGCAAGCACTGGAGACAATGAGTCATAGTCAACCTCGGGTAAGTGGGTCCAATTACACCAATGTCAACAGGCTACATTTGCTCAAGTCTAATTTGGTGCGAAGTGCCACAGGTCTCTGTTGTGTCTGGTTCTGTGAACTACACAAATTAGAAGGGAAAAGGGTCTGGACACAGCCAGATCTAAGATACCAAAATGCTCTGAACGCAATTTTCTCAGCCCTTTTTCCTCCCCAGGTAAGGCAAGCTTGGATTCAGCCAACTCCATCTCTTTAGGATCAAGAACTTAGGTGGCCATTCCCTGGGCCCTCCTTGCATGGGGACTAATGGGGATGCAGTCCAGGAAGAACAGTTCATTGGTTACTGTCATGGACCAAATTTTCCCTTCCCCTTTAGCACTTTTCAGATGTGGGTGGCATAGCAATCATGTCACAAAGAAGGAGAGAATCTGGGTTGGGCGATGGACAATGATGCCACGGAAGTGGCATGCATGCAAACATACAGACAAGCATTTGTGTCCCAAGAACCTGAATAATCAGAAAGTGGTCTGAGACAGAAGATCCCACCACAGCCTGGTTCTCTTCACTTCAAGTAAATTAAGATTAAGCGCTCCTCTGCAAAGCTGAGTGGTCATGTAACTGCAAACACCTATGGTTTTCCCTTCTTCACATGTCAGCTTGGTGGTAACCCGTGCATGTGAGGAAATCTGCTGATGAGTATGCAAAATGGTTTTCTCTTCCCATGCGCTGCAGAGAACAGCATTTTAGCTTTGAACAGCATTAAAAATATACTAGAAAAACTATCTAAATGTTAAAGGATGTTTCTCAAGTGCAGAATGAAAGATGGTATGCTGCTGAGTGGTATGAAGTTAAACTTCTTTTTGGAGGAACGATGGTCTTTCGTAGAAGAAAAAAGCATATATTTTTTCTACTCAAGATCTTACTGTTGATAATCCACTTAAATGTCCGCGTTTCCTTGAATAACGAGAGGCCACTATGTCATCAATATCTTCTTCTGTTTCATCCAGATAATCCTAAATGACAAACAAGCATTTTAGTCATTGTGTTCTGCTCTGTATTTGGTCAGCCTCTGTCGCTTAGTTTTGTTTCATATATTTTCCACTTTAAGACGACGGTGCAGGATGCATTCAAAATTCTACTCTCTAGAGGAATTTTGATTTACATTTTCCACATCTTTGCACAGGCACACAGCATAAGTGGAAAAGACACTGTTTGGGTTTCAGGGTTCAGTTGCTTAAGAAAAACTTAACACAAATACTTCATATCTTATTCTGGAGGCGCATACCTTTGCACAGCCAACAGCTGCGCACATAAGCAAAACCCACTCCCATGCCTACTAACAATGCCACGTGAATTACCTTATTCTACTTCCATTTGCATTCAGGAATTCAGGTTTGGAAAGCTTAGAGGGACATGGTAATACTTTTTCAAATCTTAACAAAAGAAATGAGTGAATTAAGGTCTGATACCAGGGGCCAGGGGATCACTGACACCGGTTTACCTGAAGACATTTGTAGCCGGAAGCCATTGACTGATTTCCTGCTTACAGTCCAGGTTCCGTGTTTTTATGGGACATATTTTTTACAAGCCAGCAATCCTGTCTTCCAATTATTATTCACATTCATATCAGTCACACTCACACAAACGGACAAACAGACAATTTGCATTACACTCGCACCCTTTCACACTTCCTTTGGCGACAGGCGATGATTTTGTGAACACGATCATTAACACAGACCCATTTTCTAACAGGCAGTGCTGAAAGCCCCAGGTCATTGTCAAACCACATGGGAAGAAACTTGTCCTGCCATCATACACACTGAATATATTTGAAAGTAAAGAAAAGACCCAGTTGATGTGCATGTTTTAAAAGTAATTAAATTCCTGTATTATTTTAATAATTTTTTTTAAAATGGAGGAAAAATCAGTAATTGCACAGCTTCATATATGTGCTTGAGTTTTAATAAGCAAGATTGAACAGTAACATTATTAGCTCATATACTGAAAAAAAAATCATTTTTTAAACACCGCAACAAAGTAAAATCTAAAAAGAAACTTAAAAGCTGATTGATAGTCCTGTTAAATTTAAGTAAAAGTTACAGGAAAAAAAACAACAAGAGAGCGATCATCTTATTAAGTGTAGCTTGAAAATTTCAAGCGTTTCCTTAAACCTTATGGGACGTATTTTGAAAGACTCTGCTTTTAGTTTTAATGGAAGTCAAATGTTCAACTTCCTCATATCTGCTTTGCAGCTATAAAAATCTCATGTGGTGACCCACCTCACTCTCTATTGCTTCGTCGCTCTCACCCTCTTAAACTAAACAGAGAAGTACTGTATTCAAACTCAGGAGTCTCAAAGACTTCTGTGCTAATCAGGAAAAACACAGCAGAGAAGAAATGCTGCTGGAGAGTTGAACTGTCACAGTTTATGGAAAGATCTGCAGAGCATTTGTCATTAGCACGCATAAAACTAGCTGTTACATCTCTTCTTTGCTCCAGTGTCTGAACTGAAATAAAATCAGCTGAAAGTGATGCAAAATTTTCTACTACTACTTTCCAATTGTAACTGCATATTTAATATTGAGCAAAGGGAAATCAGGACAAGCCATCGCTCAATTTGGGACCAAAATTTACATACCGAAGCAAAAATTCCTCTTAGCTTCATGTTCTTACAATGAGCCTCCTCTGCTGGTCTCTTCTCTTTCTAATCTATTCAGGGCACTGCCACCACTCCACAGAAAAAAAGAAGCCACAGATATTTTACACTCTAAGGAAAAAGTCAGTGGAAACCCAGGCACAACAGAGCTAACTATTTCAGGGAGACAGATAGAGAGCTGAATCTTTCAAAAGTAAAAACCCCAAACCCCCGAAATAAAAACAAAAAAAACCCCACCCCATCCTTCACTTCTACTCTCCTCGCTGACTTCAGAATTCAGATGATGTACCCAAGTTTAAAACTTGGCACAAGAATACACAATTTACTTTCTTGCCCACACAACAGGAAGAAGCAATTCTGGTAACACATGCAAAACTCTTTCCTTTACACTGTTGTATACATACCTGTGGACTTTAAAATAAACAACGTTCCATTTTTATCGCTGAATAATTACATGTAGAACAAAAAAAAGGTAAGGCAACATCTTCAGACTGGGGTGTTTCAAGTTCAGACACTCAAATACTAACAAAATAACAAATATGAACTTTTGCTTCACAAAAAGTCCTAATGACAGCTAGCTGACTACCAAATCTAAGCCTAAAAAAAAAAAATGGTTAACATTTAACCTATGGTCTTAATTCATTTTGCACCACAATGCTTATGCTTCTCAGGAGGTGTTACAGAACTGCAACTACATAATTGGTCAGTGTTATTAGCTTATTACAGTTAGAGCTAGTAGGACATTAATCTTATGGTCTCCAGTGGGGGTTATAAAATGCACATCATCCTATTACTTCTAATAAAGCAGCTGAGCATGTAATGAACACTACTTGGTCAGGAATTCAACACACACCTCTCTAGATAAGGTGCTCACACTTGAACACACCACTAGATTTAACTGGTTCCCCATGCTCCTTGATAAATACATACTACAGTATGCAGGTTTCTGGGGTTGGTCCTTTTCACTGTCAAGAGCAAGGCAAGTTAGAGAAGCAAAATACCCATTCAATTTTCCAGCTTATTTCTCTGTATGCATAATGGGTTTTCCTGCATAAAGCTGAGAGCAAAGCAGCTAAAAGCCTTTCCCCACACTTTCAGCCGATAAATTCCAGCAATCTGCTTATCCTATTAACGTATGGCATCTCCCACACCACTGTCGGCTCCCATCACCCAGAAATAAGAACGAAGGATCTCAGCTAGCTCCACCAGCTGGCCGGGAGAAGAGAAGGTAAAATTTTCTCAGACGGCAGAAGGTGTTGTTATTTTCATCAGATATCTTTCTTTTTGCCTCTTATATTGAGCACCAAAGAAGCTAAACTCCAGCAGGAATACAACCTTTATCTCAAAAGACTGCATACGTAATGAATACAGGGCAAGACTCTGAAGAACTCCTGTGAGTCAAACTATCCTAAAAAACCACAGTAACACTAAAGCTGATGAATGCAGTCAATTGATTTCATAAGACAGATTAAACGAGGACATGGGTACAATTAGAGATCTATGAATGCCGTTATGAATGAAGTTTAAAGGGGAATTAGCACCCTCACAGACCGCAGAGCAACTAAATCAAGGTTATGTCACACGAGAGGTCTCCCATGTTAGCAAAGAAGCTAGACAGCTGCTGAGATGCAATCTGAAATTTCATTCAGAGTCAGCAAGAGAAGAAGGAGAAAAAAAAAATAGAAAAAAGCTCTGAATATGAGGAAGACCAAAAAAAAATATATAAAAAAAAAAATATCAAAGAACAGAAAACCACTCCAGACTTGGCATCCCTGGCATCTGCCTCAGAGAAATTAGGTGATAACTACCACACCATGTACAATTAGAGCAGGAAACTAATATAAAGATATTTAAAGCCTGTAATTTATTATGTTATGCTTTTCTTCTGCATTTTTTTCCAACTTCTCAATCAACAACACATCCTTTTTCTTTACTACAATTAAAAAATAAACCACGTATTTTTGAAGTTTTTCTTCCACAGAAATCTGACGCACAGGAAGGGCTTGTTTTATTTCCTTAAAGATTAACCCAAACAAAGCAATGCTGCAGGCAATTTCTCTGAGTGCTTACAATTCAAGAAATGGATAGAAATCCCAACATGTTGTTTTCCACCAAGCCACAAGTATCAAGTGCTACAGGAAGGGCATCATCTCCCATGGCCAATGCTTTTCTCAAAAGAGCAGATGGTAGGGCAGGACTATGACAACAGACAAAATGCATAAACCATAACACAGAGGGTTATGGGTTTTTTAAGCTACAAGCACACATTTGGAAACTTCAGAACAAACTATGATTAGATGAACTATTTAAATAACTCCTTTTTTTCCCCCTCATGCATATTTAACAAGCTTGGAAATTCTTTTATAGCATTGATGCACATCTGCAACTTGTGTATCTTCAATATGTACATAAAAGGAGAGGGAAGTTGTGAATCACTTCAGGAAAAGCAGCCCACAACAGACATAGAAAAAGGCATGGAAATGTACGGGAGAAAACAGTGAATGGGAAGAAGAGGCAAGCAAGAGTGGCAGAACAGAAAGTTGGGGCTTCATTTGATAAAAAAGGAAAATTGAAACCAGACAAAGTTTAAAGCCTTTAAAGTATAGTATTTCTCAGCATCAAAACTAAAATTTAAGAAAGTATAGATTAACAGAACTTTGAAGCATGCGTCATATAGTGCCTGAAATTTATTTTCAGGCCAGATTTCTTTCACCTATAAACTCAAAAAACAGCAAAGCAATTACAAACTGCAACCGGGATTGTTCATTGGAATCATTCTATAGCCAACATACTCAGAAGATTAAGCTGTTTAAAAACTCATTAAATATCCCTGAAATAATGTTCTGCATTACTTATATTTTACATACATAAACATACAGTGCTGATTTCATAAGTCTGAACAAACAGGATTTCCACTAGATAAACATTTATGTATTTATAACTCACCAGTTCCTGATCTAAGGCACTAGGTACAGATTTGCTTCTTATGCTCAGAGTATCCTCATTTCCTTCAGAGAAAGATTCACTCAAATCTATCTCAGATCGGCTACGATCTGGAAAATAAATACAAGTAAAATATTTGCTATAATTCCTACAAAAAGTATTCTGTTTCACCTTTCATGCTTTAATAAATGTTGTTTTAAACCCGACTGTTTTTTAAGAAAAAACATCAAAACAATATTTTAGGTACCTGTCACCTATGACAACTGAACATCAATATGATAAATGGAAAAATACACTTTCTGGTGCTGCTCAGCCTTCTGGTCCATACTTTTTCCCCTGTACTATTTATCTGCTGTAATTGTCTCCCACGGATAATACCAGAGATCAAGTTTTTTACTTTCTCTGGTAGGCCCATCAGCCTGGAATATCCCCAAACCTGCCATCCAAGTGTTCACAGTGATTATCACATCTCCCATCACCAACAAACTCCCGCCCAGCTCCTGCTTTAGAATTAAGCAACTAGGGATACAGATGGACATAGGAAGTACTTCTGCCATTAATGGTGTTCCCTGTGCAGAAAGAAGGAGGAAACAAACAAGTCTCGAGACCTGCACAACTTTCAGTTCTACAGGTGTCTTGTCTACTCTAGAGGCATAGGACATGTTAGATGTCTTGGAAAAAGATTTTCTTAGTCCTCCCTATATAAATCTTTTGTGCGACTGTTCAACATACTGAGAAAAAAAGAGGGGGAAGAGAGCACTTTTAGATCCTGCAGGTGGGAATCTGGAAAGTTCTTAACTGTTCATCTTCTACCTGGGCTAGAGCTGATGTGACAGGAAAGCTCACTCTCCTAAGCTTAATGTCCTTTGAGATCCTTCAACAAAGAGACAATGAAGAGCCTGGGGCCTGTTCCCAGGTTGCCTGCAATTTTGCTCAGCATCCACCTGCTTTGGTAACACGAAACCAGTTCTTTTCTACTAGGAAAACCTTTATTTTATAAGGTAGCAGAAACAGGAGAATGTTCACTTCATAAAGAAGTAGCAGCAGTCTGTAACACCTCTGCCTGGGGTTGCACTGTACAATATTCTCAAAGAAACTCTGATGCTTTCAAGTTGAAAAATCTAAGGTGAAGAACATTATCTCCTTTGATTAGCTCTGTGGGATATGCCACTAGGCTTCTGCTTTGGGCTAAATTCAGCTGAAATAAAGTGAGCCCTGCTGTGTTTCAGAGAGAAACCTGTAAATCTGAACCCACTCTGTCATCCCTGTAAGAAGCTGACTGAGTGCCAGGGAGAAGCAGAAGAGTGCAGGATGCTCCTGCCTCCTATTTCAGATCGGAAGAGAAGGATCTCCACCCACTGTTGCAAAGTGGCTCTGACAGTACCTTTCTGGGCAAGCCTCGTTTAACTAACAGCCTCCAAGGAAATGAGGTGAATTACAGCTGAATTGACTGGTTCGGTGCATGATGTATAAAAATGAAACAACATGAAGTCGTGAGGGACTTGTTCTCTGACAGCTCTTTGTTTCCCAAATTTGCTTCTGGGCAAAGTGGGTGTGAAACGTAATGGCAGCAGCACAGTAGTATTTTATGCAGACAGCAGATAAGTAGTATTTTTTACAGTTGACCACACAGAGAATGATTTAACAATGTGAAGTTATGAATGAAATCTTGTAAAATTTTAAGAGCATGTGATTTACCTAATACTAACATTGTGTCAACATTACTGGGGTTCGGCTTACTGTTTTTTCAAATGTAAAACATGTGAAGTGGTATAAACCTGGTTAGTACAAGGGAAGAATTTTCAGGATGAATATGAACATATTTATGAAACTTACATCTGATCTTTCAATGTGCTTTAAAAACAAAAGGAGCAGAGTCACAAGAGTAGGAATAATCCTCTGATGATAAAGGTTGGCAGAAAGAAGGAAAAGACTTCATACTTGCCTGATGACAAAGATACCCTAGAAACCGCAATGGAAGGTGTTCCAGATGCTTTCCTGCAGTGCTTCTTTACTAAATCTTCAGGTACACTTTCACTTGCTGGAATAATCATGCCATTTTCTAAGCCAGTGTCCTGCCCAATAAGAAAAATGTACATCCCATAAATACAAAAAGTGAGCTTATTCACTATCAGTCTACAAAAGCGTCGTTTCTATTAGCTCCCAGAAATTCAAAACTCCTTTAGCATCCAGTCTATTACTGAATATATTTAGATTACAATCTGATCTGCTTTGCTTAGCACAGATAATGCATAAAATTTGCACAATAATGTGATTCATGCATACATTCTGAGTTTGCAACTGAAGAATCAGAGCAAAGCATCACGACTGAGAGGAGGGAAGTGAAACACTCAAATCTATTAAAAGTTCGCTTAGCTTAGAAATTAAAAAAAAAAAAAGAAAGAAAAGATAAAACCTATCGGTTTTATACCAGCATAATGATTTCAGTCAGGGTAAAACCAAATGGACTTGAACTAATTAAATTATGCCAGTATAACCCCCTAAATAAAGCAAATATGCTTGATATCATTATGGCTTTTTGCCCTCCTGTAAAGAAATAGCTAATAACATAACTCTATCTAAATTAAATGGACTGGCCTTTTCTAACCAAATCTAATGCACTTGAAATCAAGTCAGGCTGTGTGCCAACAAGAATATACACAAAACATCTATTAATTTATTCACAGGTCTCGAAACTTCCCTTCATATACATGAACTTATTTTTTACCAGGAAAGACGATATATTAGACCAAGTATTTGGAAGTGAGAAAAAAAAACCTGATGTGTTTAATAGGGCTCTGATTACAAATACTCATCTACTTTTTTCAAAACATTAACGGTAAAAGGCATTACCTCTGACTACAAATTTCACTTTCTTTGTGCACTTAAGTCATGACAACTTAGAATAACTTGTTAGTACAATCCTAATTTCTTAAGAAGGGTGACTGAAACAAATTCCGGATGCGCGGCTCAGCACAAAGCCAGGAGGAGCTGCTTGACAAACAGGCAGGCTCTCTGGGAACCAAGAGAGTGTCTGCTCCTGGCTAGATAAGCCCCATCCTTCTGCTTATTACAAAACAGCCAAGGGTAGCTCAGACGTGGACACCTACATCCCAAGAGGCCTAAAGGCAGGTAAGAGGAATCCCACCTTTCATTTCAATAGTGTCTAGCACATATTTTGTGTTATGCCATAATTTATGTAGAGCACCGTGTCCAAACCCAGAAAAAAACTAAAATCAGTATGGCCTGATTTTCTGCAAGTGCTGAGCTTGCAACGTTTCCCTTAGAAGTTAGTGGGAGCATGCTGAACCCTGTGTGCTGGAAAGCCGCATCCTTAGTTCACAGCACTTACTCAAGGCCTGAAGTGACAAAAACGTTACTTCCATCTCTTGTGCTTCCCACTTCAGCATCTGTAACTCATTACGCAGTGATAGACATCAACAGCAATTTTTAGACATAAGAAAAATGTCTGCCAAACCAAAAACATCATTGATAGAGCATGACAAATTGTCTTCTAGTAGAGATCTTCACTGGTCCCAGCAAGAATTAAGGAAGAAACAAAATCTTTCTGGGCTACAAATTGACCTAAGAGGACAGATGCCAGCCAAGTCATCCTGTCTGGCGTCAGCTCTACGTGACTGTACTTACCCTGCTATAGTCTGTGGTCATGCTGCGCGTGCTCAGTGCCGGGGACCTCGGGAGGGAAGCTACGGAAACATTGCCTCTGTTCACAGGACCCACGGCCCCTTTCAGATGGCCTGTGGTGGCCTCTGCATTGCTGCTATTCAGCGAAGGAGTGCTCCCTCTGGGATGGAGAGAGGAGTATTAAAGCGTTATTGCTTTGAGCAAACCAAGTCAACCCATTTAGCAAACCACTGCAAGAAAACAGCCATCGTAACAATTTACTAGAACAACATCGCCCTGGATGAATCATAGAATTCAATCAAGAAGGTTTAGGTTTAGGTTTAGGTTGGAAAGGACCTTGAAGATCATTGGGTTCCAACCCCCCTGCCATAGGCAGGGACACCTCCCACTAGACCAGGTTGAACTATGAACTATGTGATGCACTGCAAGGGAACGGTGACCTGACTTTATACACACACATGTTTTCAGCACTTCTACCAGAACTGCAAATAGCCCAAACGAGTGGATCTTCTCCTGGCTGGAGAAGCTGCATACGCTCATGTTAATTCTGAACTGCATTCGCATCCCAACAGCAGGTGCGATAACTCATGTAACGCTTCCTACCAGGCTGCTCCCTGGTTTAAAGGAAAACTAGGGTGACATGGGAGTTCTGGCCACTTCCACAGCTGATGTTAACGCCAGCACTATCTCCAGGATCTCTAAAATCCTTGGCTATCTGCTGTCCATCCTCTCCAGAAAAACAACAACTTGCTCACTGTCCTATTTATATTGCAATAATGACCCTTGACCCAAACTGGTCGATTCTTTCAACCAGCTTGGAAAGCTAGGAAAGCTGGACAAGTCTTTTTGCCAGGTTTTGCGTTAGTAAAAGTGACAAAAAAAGCCTCTGTGATCAGCATACCAGAACCCAATTGCTGTCTAATACCACAAAAGGCAGAATTTTTTCCATGGGACATTTTCTGTTAGAAAATATTGATTAGTCCATGTGAACATTGATGGTTAGAAAAGGTAAGCTGTTGCTCTTTTTTGACCTCTTGAAACAATGAAAATTATTTTTAAAAGTATTTCAACACATTTCCAATTTAAGTTTTATTTTCATTTGAACTTTGATTTGCAGTAAAAATACAAGTTCTTGGTTGATCTACTCTTCTTTCTCCAGAAACACCAGTTCAAACTTTTTCATTTTTCTTCACGATTTAGAGAAATCTCAAAAAGTCTTTCAGGGCAGTAACAGTTCTGCATGGGAGAACATTTCTACTACTATTACACCCTACATCCCTACCTAGTACTTAAAAAAATAAATACTAGTAAATAGAAATTGATGCAGGAATTGCAGCCTTTTCCATGTGGAAAATACAGTGTCAGAGGAAAATGGTAGTGCAAATTTGCTGGAGAGAGTTTTCAGAACTTACAGTACATTTTCAGCCAAAATAAACTTGTTTAATAAATATTTCATATCCGTAGGCATCTTCATTGTGCTGGACAATATCTGAATTTCACCTTCATTTGGTTTAGGCTGTCATATCATGTTTAGAGTACCTGCAGTAAAAATCTGCTCTACCACAATGGAAATTGTTATTAGAACTACTGCCGAACTGAGAAAAAATACTCTGGAACACAACAGCTCCTGTCTCACCACTACATTAGGCAGTGAGCACAGGCTCTAAATCCACATTGGTGGAATTAGTGAAAACAAGGAATGCAGAGGAAAACCCCAAACACCAGGGCTGGCTACAAACGTTGTGCAACCATGTTTTTGTCTCTTAGTGAGCATATGGTAATGTTTTTAACAATTACTATCCAAATTTTTATATTGATAACCATAGATAATGCATAATAAACTCGCTCTTATGCATGTGCACTTCATATACATGTGCTGCCACTTTTTAATTTGATGAGCTACTGATCAATAAAATCCTAGTAGCTGTGCTTTGGTTGACTTTTAGTCCTATCTGTTTACATAAAGATGAGTCTTTGGTGCCGACTTAGAAAAATCAAGGTTACTGATTGTCATCTGTATTTTATCAAAGCTGTTGGACTTAGCTGCACACACCTTAATTTCCAAACATGTCAGTGGATGGCAAGTAGCCAAAATGTTGAAAACCTGAGTTTTATTGCATGTCACACCACTTTTGATGGATTGTTATGACTTTCTGTTACGAAAATTGTTGTTACATTTTTTTTTTCCCCCCTCACTGTGTAAACTAATGTAAATCAAAGGAAGTGTTCAGAAGTTGTGGTGGGCTGGGATAAAAGATTTGAAAACATGTTACAAAGGGTTCTGCAGGAGTCATCAAACCTGCTAAACAGACCTCTCCTGTACTCTGCCCTTATTTCAGTCTGCTATTAGAAAGAGGTTCAACACATCTTATACACATATTGAGTACACAACAAAAGAAAAATGTTGTTACAACTTGACCATGCCAAGCATTTCCATGTGGTAGACAAGACCCCAGTATGTTGGGGTAGTGTGCCTGTGTAGATAAGCCTGAAATTCCTATACTATTTCTCCTAGAAGTATCCCAATGCAGCCTCCCAGTTCATTCGGCTGCAAAATCAGTAAACATTTTTGCTGGAGTAGAAATAAATGATTTGAAGAAATGAACTCATGGCCTGGGACACCCTGTTCCCAGCTCAGTACATTTTCTCTTAAACCAAAAAGTTTAGAAAGAATAAAAAAATCTCACTCGGTTTCCCTGCTGGTATGTGAAATGCTACAATTTTTGGCCATGCAGCTAAAAAGATGAGGGCAATTACAAAATATTATGTGCAGAAAAATCTAGGGCAGCTACAGTGTCACAAGATGTTGTTATATTCTTTTAATTTGCAACTCAAAACAGTTACGGAGGGTAGCCTGGGAAACTGTTATTTTTAATTATTACTACTCAGTTCTATAAATTAACAATAGACGAACCAAAGCAAGCATCCTCAAATATCTAATTAAAGTATTTAACCATGCATGTACAAGACAGGAATTGTCATCCCTCCGTTAAGAAATATGAGCTGCTCCTCAATCTTTCTGCAAACTAATATTTAGAAAGTGCCACATCTTCCATTGACAGTAAAATAATCCCCCTACCAAAAGCATCGCCTGGCAACACAGCTGTGTTACTATGTACTTTGACAAGGACACCGATTTGGTCAGGTGAGGATGAGAAGACGGGTAGAGAAGGAAGTTGCCATAATGACTCAATAACCCTAATTTAATAAATCCTGCACCCTGGCTCTGGGCGAAAGCTTGATTGATGCTTTACGTGGAAGTCAAGCCAGGCAATCAAACATAAAGGCTATTTTTATACAGTATTTCACTCTGTTTATCCTTTTAAGCCTGTAAACAGAGTTTATCAGGTTCATCAGGTGCTGAATTACACCACCACAAACAAAATTATTTTGCTTTATTTATGGTTAACTGCGTGATAACTTTCTTGCAGTCTGGCACATCAAAACTGCTGCTCAGATCTCTCACAAGTGTTCCTTTGTCCTTATTCTGGTAAACTATTAGCAAAGGTTACTTAGTATTACATAACATAGTGTTAATTAATTCCATTACATTAGTGTTATTACAATACATAGTGTTAAGCAGCACAGACACCAGATCCCTGAGTTTTTGTCTCTTACATCCTTCACTCATCTCTACTCAATGGAAAGAAAAACAAATCCAGGAAAACAGCAAAAATACTACTTCTGTTCTCATATGAATCTGGTTAGATACATTAGGCCTAATTAACTCAGTGAAAAAAACGTAGTGAACTGTGTATGGATCAAAGAAGAAAACCAGCTTTAAAGCCGATTTGGCTAGTAAGTGCTGCAGCATCCAGTGAAAAAAATAAAATTATGAACTTTTATGAAAATTATGACCACCAACTTTAGGCATGTTGCAGAACATCCAGCAATTGGGGTTTTGAATTTGAAATTTTGTAGGTAACAAAGGGTCGCAAGTTCTTGCTTATACAAGAAAGCTCATCTATGGGTGAATTAAACTTCATGATGTGCTTTTTATCTGATATCCCTTGTTCCTTTATACCTATTTGGAGTCTCCCAGGAACATTGTTTTAGAGCTAGAAATTTCTATTGGACCTTACAGCAAATTATTATTATTTTTCAATCCAGGTTGTAAAATTTCTAGGTGTATGCACCTGAGCAAAGGTTGTGGGTCTACATCCAGTATAGGCTATCCAACTGAACAAGAAGAGAGTGAACTATTTTTTGGCTTCATTTTGGTGAGGGTACATGAGGGAAATGTTGCACCTGTCATTTTATAATGCTATCAACAGAGGCAATAACAGAGATTTCTTATGCCCAGAAGAATGATAAATGGAATTGTATTAGAAATAACTGGGAGAATAATCATGGAAAGAGAAGGGCAAACAGAGCCTTTGAAGAAGAAAATATAATCAATTAACATATCATTACCAAAGAAAAACTTTAGAACAAAGGGCCTCAGTTCTGTAAAAGGAACACAGCTCATCAATTAAAAGCCAGAAAACAAAAAACAAGAAGAGAAAAGGAAGACAGATGAAAATAATTTTTAGGGGTTTGGGGGTTTTTTGGGGTGTTTTTTTTTTTTTTTAAAAAAACCAAAAACATCAGTTCTGCTTCTCAAACAGGGCTCAGATTAGTGCTGAGCATTCAAAGCCACAATGCACCACAGAAGACCGGCACACACCCCTAGGTCAGTCCAGGCACAAACTGTACCAGATTTCTGCTGCTCACCTCTCAGAGCAAGGCGTTGACTTGCCACTGCGCAGACTTTGGGTTTCAGCTTCTGAGCCTGCGTTCCTTTCACCTTCATCTTTTGCATTTGTAATTTCTCCTTTGGTAACCGCCCTAATTACCTTCCTGATGAAAAATATAAAATAAAAGGGAATAAAAGATTTAAAAAGATTTTAAAAGTTGTAAGGTTTTTCCCAGGAAATAGCAGCCTGACTAAAATATCATGATATGTGCATTCTATTAATTTCACCTGTCTGACCTACAGGCACTTCTGGATATAAGAGTCAATAGAGCACAAAATCTGGTTATTAAACTGATTCCAATGAAAAGAAAAAAGCATCATATTTTCTATAAACTGATTTTTAAGACACAAAACATTAAAACATCCTTCCTATTCAACATGGCAACTTCAAGCTTTGAACCAGAAGTGCCTTTTGTGAAAATTCCTCTCTTTATTTTGTTTTTTTTTACCATTTATACACAGCAAAGTATTCTTGACGAAGTATATTTTCCCCTAGCAAATTACACTATACATATTTTCTCTTAAAGATTTCTTTGCAATTTCTACAATTATGTGTATCAAAGCCCTCATGCTATTTTCCAAAAACATGACATCATCCCCTTATCCTGCAACATGTGGCCTAATAAGACAGAAAGGAAAGAAATGAAATAAAGTTTTGAAAAGTAATAATATTCTTCACAGACTTACAAACAACAACAGACTTTTATATTCTCCCATGACGCTAAGTGTCAGTAGGAGTTGGCTACAAAATGGCTTTGCTAAAACAAATCCACTCATGAGATATATGAATGTGGAACCTGAGGGAGAAAGAAGGAGCAAGGAAGGAAGAGGAGGAATAATGAACTACTACTAAGAAAGGCCACAAAATATTCTAGGAAAAGCAAGCCTAATTCCTGTAGGATTAAATTTCCTTTATAGGGAATGTCACCACCAGAAAATATCTCAGGCCACAAACTGAAAAAGGCTGAACACCACTAAAATAAACAACAGACAATTATAAAAAAACAATTGTTTCTCATAGGGGAATATGAATAATAGATTTGCACAAAGGATTTAAATGAATAGAGGATTAGAAAAGTAAATTTTAATGCACTCTTACTACAGC
Source organism: Anarhynchus alexandrinus (assembly GCA_008711295.1). Taxonomy (NCBI): domain Eukaryota; kingdom Metazoa; phylum Chordata; class Aves; order Charadriiformes; family Charadriidae; genus Anarhynchus; species Anarhynchus alexandrinus. The sequence goes on from VUYV01000070.1 coordinate 252,510, forward strand.
TACCAATTAACATGATTCAGAGCAACATCTAGGTCTTATTATAGTAGATTCCCCAAGCTGGTTCTTTTTTTAACTTAATTTAAGAAGTCAGAGGCGTTCTGATGCTCTTTTTCCCAATATTAAAGAGAGATAAATCACTCATGTTAATTTCTGGAGTCACTGGAACAGCTAATTCCACATTTAGCTCCCCTGAGAAGTAAAAAAGCTGCAGAAACCTAACTACCTACCCTATATTTAGGATCCATAATAAAATGTGGTCTTTCTTCCAACAGAAACAAAGTTTTCCAACTACTAGCCCATGGAGCTCCAACCATGATATCAATGTTCATCCGATTTTTTCTTCCCATTCACCCAATAGCCTCAAGTTACATCCAGACACCGCTCGTGCAACCACATATGCAATGCATCTGTCCATGTCCCCTGAGAGTAAGGGAGTGCTCCTCTAAGGGCACAGCCGAACTGGGGTTACCCACGTCACTGAGACTGCAAGATGACCAGCAATATATCTGTTTATTGACTGTCACGTGCACAAAATAGGGGCACTCTTTGACTGTTAGACTGCATTTATGCAGCTGGAAGCTAAAGGAAAAGTTGACTTGTAAGCAGAACCAACCAGTATACATAAAAAAACAGGCCCTCCAAATACTATTTTTCGCATTTGCTTCTTCAGCAAACCTGCCTTTCGGGACACACTGTTACTTCTGAGTATAAACAAGAAAAAATTCAGAAGTAAACTTGCCTTTTTTCTGCTACTTTTATAGCTGAAGAGTAATTACTGCTGCATTTCCTAGGAAACAGCAGTCTAATTCTAATAAGTACACTTTTAAATGAAGGCTGTTTCTAACCCTGGGAAGTTTGAGGTTGATGTGGAGCACTGGAGAAACTTAAAAGAAAATCCATCCAACCATATACAGGTGTTGTCTGGTTTATCAGTTTCCAAAGGAAAAGGCTTTACCCTATCTTTCTATGTCCACCGAAGATTGATTTATGCACAGTTGTGGAGGAAACTGATACATCTGGTCTTTTTTCTTCATTCTCTTGGGGTTGATCTTTAAATGTTCTTCCTTCATCCTTACTGGAAACTGTATCTTCAGTGGAAGGGCAAAGAAAAAAAAAAAAGTAAATGTTTGCACAAAAGAGGCAGCATATGTCAAACAATCTACAAAAATAGATTTTCCACTTTTCAATATTAAATGAAACCATATGATAAAATATCATGCAAAAAAACCTTGGGGGATTCTTTGGCTTTTCCTTAATTTTCCTTTTTGGCTTTTCCTTATTTTTCTTTAATAAAAGAAAATAAAACTTTAAGTAGCTTGAAATGTTTCTCCTTATCAACTCTTGTCTTGAACTATGCTTCTGAATTTATCACAGACTGGTAGGGGTTGGAAGGGACCTTCGGAGATCATCTAGTCCAACCCCCCCTGCCAAAGCAGGTTCACGTGGAGCAGGCTGGACAGGAAGACGTGCAGGCGGGTTTTGAGTATCTCCAGAGAAGGAGACTCCACCACCTCTCTGGGCAGCCTGTTCCAGTGCTCTGCCACCCTCAAAGTAAAGAAGCCTTTCCTCATGTTGAGATGGAATTTTCTGTGTTCCAATTTGTGCCCATTGCCCCTTGTCCTGTTGTTGGGCACCACTGAAAAGAGTCTGGCTCCATCCTCTTGACACCCGCCCTTTTGATAGTTATAAGAATTGATGAGATCCCCTCTTGGTCTTTTCTTCTCCATGCTAAATAGACCCAGGTCTCTCAGCCTTTCCTCACAAGAGAGATGCTCCAGTGGCTGGACCATCTTTGTAGCCCTCTGCTGGACTCTCTCCAGTAGTTCCTTGTCTTTTTTGAACTGGGGAGCCCAGAACTGGANAAGTGGGGAGCCCAGAACTGGACACAGTACTCCAGATGTGGCCTCCCCAGGGCAGAGTAGAGGGGGAGCATAACCTCCTTTGACCTGCTGGCAACACTTTTTAACGCACCCCAGGATACCATTGGCCTTCTTGGCCCCAACGGCACATTACCACTGACAACATTTAATAACCAAAGGACCTGAAATATAATTTTGTGGTGCATAGTATTTTCTGTGTCAAATGGAAGAATGTTTTCCTAATTAAAATGTTTGTTCAACTAGGAGCAAGGCATAGGAAAAATAGCTTAAATATGTATTTTTAATATATCTATCAAATAAGAAAGTAGCAAATCACAAGATACCCCATACTATGGGGCATTATGCATACTATCAAAACCCAAAGGACATTAGATACTTGCCAGTTTGACAGCCTCTGAAGCACAGTAATACTGGCAAGATCAGCATTTCGTCAAGCAGTATATTTGCACCAGGCATTTTTCCAATGGCAGTAAACCAGTCTTCTCCCTACAAACTGCCCATATTCATCACCTTCCTACTGAAAGTGATAAATGCTACAGCTGAAAACAGACTACCTAAATAACAGCTTCTGTGGGCAGAGTGAAGTAGTTAAGTGAAGACAGAAGCATCAGCATTCAGGAAAAACTACTATTTCTTAAACCAGTGGTTTAAGACATAGTACAGACATGGTACACTTGCTGTGCCTGGTGAAGATGGCCAGACTGTTTACTGAACCTGAAAGTGCAGGTGCAATTTATTGGAGATATCGGGGCAAAAGGAAAATCAAGTAAGAACTGAGAAGGACCAAGTAGTCTGGATATAGTCCATGCTCCAGCATACAGGGCAGGAGTTAACATTTATCTTTCTCCTTCAGAGTTGAAAAAGAAAAATGGGATACTTTTTACACACAACCATCACAAATAAGAGAGCCAAATTAAAAAAATGGCTGGGTTTAGATCTCTGCATACAGCTAAACTTCCTGGCAGGAACTGAGAATGAACTTTTAGAGCCTCTGCTGCTGGCTTTGCAGGTGGATAATACTGCCCACCTGTTCGGACAGAGAGATTTTTAGGAAGCGCTCTATCTCCACAGAGATACTTCTTCATTCATCTATACCTTACCTTTCCTATATATTAATCATTCACAAATCACTGCATAGTAATACCCAAATATGAAATTAAGATTAAAACACTGATTATACTTACACCTTCAACAGTGAAGAATAAAATACAAGTTAAACACTCTGGAAACAAGGTTTGAACGTGTTAAGCACAAAAAAATCTCTCTCTTGTGGTCCCTACCTGGGAATTTGTGTAGGATAGACTGTCTGACAACATCGGTTCCAAGAAGATTTGATTGTTTGAAGCGCTTTGCTCTCTCTTCAAAAAACCATTCTCCTGTCACTATCCGTAGCTGTCTATATAGGGAAAACAACAAAAAAGGCAGAGACACACACACATTAACAAACCTCACCAACCAAAGCTACTGCTTAAACCCTTAAGTCATCATTCAACCATCATGCTCACAAATTCTGGGACAACATTTGCACAGGTCAAAATAAAGAGTAAAAAGATTGATTGTAGAGCTTGGGATAGTAGAACATGTAGCAGAAAAATAACAACATCTTGCTTTGTAAATTAAAAGTAATTTTCAGTACACGGAAATTTACTTGGCAAAAAAAGTGTTTCAACCACATTTAAGAGATTTCCACAGAAAACATGTAACATACCATCTCCCTAGTCCTTTGGATAGTGAACTACTGAATCTCAGTTTTCAGTATTTCCAAACTGACAAGAGATGTAGAAACAAAAACAGTGGATGGAGGGAGAAAAAAAGCTCCCCACCAAAGCTCCTGCCAGCCAAGTCAGCAGTTCATGGATCCAGCCTGGTTATATACAGGTTGCTGCAAGCCTATATATATTTTTCATCTCTAAGCTTCATATGCTGCCACTACATGCGGTTTCTTCACATGATAGTGCTGTTATGAATTAGCTATTTGTCAGAGGTTCGGAGCAATGAACTTTTGTCTTTGCTACTCTTCTGGATAATGCTGCTTTTTCTCGTTTCAAATTCTCATACCTGTAGTAGCAACTAAGAAATCCTGTACTGGCATTACTGTTTTCCATAGGTATATTTTTATGCTGACTGCTAGCCTTTTCCTGAATTAGTTTCATTATGGTAAAGCATCACCATTTCTACTGCCTCACTACATACTGTTGATGGCAAAAAGCTACTTCTCAAATAAAAAGCAAATAAACAAACAAACAAAAAACATTAAAAACTGATTTAGCTCCAGAAATGTTCCTGCTTACTTTATGCTCAATACGGCAACTTATTTTCAAACCTATACCAGAAAAGAAATCATCTAGTCTCTTGGGCATGAAAATTACTACCGAGGAGTTTAGAGCACTGATCAATATCTTTGCTATTAAATTACTTCTGAGTCATGCCTGAATGGAAAGTCTGACTTGGGAAAATACTAAAAATTACAGAATAGGATCCTGTCATTGGTAAAAAGATCCTAATATCATCAGTTCTTCCTAACCTATTAATGAATCATGCACCTTTGCATGAGTCATTAAAAAAAAAAATCTAAATCCTAAACATGTGCCCACAAGCATAGAAATAGAAGATTATTGTCTTATCTTGTTGTTGCAGACTCCTAGTGACAAAGCCTTGTATAATTCATCGTCACAATCAGTCAGTCATTATGCAAGGCATTAAATAAAATCTATACACTTCTACTCAGAATTTTAAAATTACTTTTGTTAGACACGAACCCTGCAAAGGATTCAATGCATTAGAAACGATGCACGGTCTGGCTAGTATGAAAACCAGTTTTTCTCTGAATGTGTATTTTCACAATTCATTTACAGCACACACTTCTCTGTGCAGTTATTTGTATACCAAGGTTTACAACAAGTTTAATGCTTTATATCAAACTATAAACCTTTCAGAGTTTTGACTATGCCATCATATTCCATTGCGATATAAATGACATATTACATTGCAGGATGAACTACATAGTTCATTCATTTTTTTCCTCAGCTACTTCCAAGTTTGACCATAAAACTCCACAAGTGCTGTTTTCCCCATGGATGGAGATTTTATTCACCCCCAATATCTTACCAGCGATGCTTAACTTGATCAAGGTCAGACTGGGCACTCCCCACCCCCTTATCCAGACAAGCACCTTCACCCTTCTCCAAGCTCAGGACAGCCTGAAGGAGATGTGACATGTGCCCAGGGTTTCAGCAGCGTGGGAGGCTGCCCCACACAAAGCTACAGTCTTTTACAAGCAAAAACTTGTAATTATTTCCACACCCAACCGTGAACTCTGCCACCCGCCTGGGCTGCTGTGGTTCGTGGAGGGGCAGCCCCTCTGCCACAGGGTCACTGGAGAGCCATCTCCTACATTTTCTGGCCAGACGTGAACAGTGATGAGTGAAAGAAAACCTCTCTGGTGCTTCCTGCATCACAAGTGCCCAGGGGACCTCAGCCTGGGCAGAACGGTGGCTGAGACCAGTGTGTCTGCTTGTTTTATCACGTATTAGTCTTATAATCTGATGTGGAGATTCAACCTTGCAGTAGCAGGACCAAGGGCTTAAGGAGGGTCATGGAGTCTGGAGAGATCGAAGGAGCTGCAGCCAAGGGAAGGACAGTTGGGGCGGCTGTGGGAGGAGGCTGGGAAAGAAGAGGATGGAGGGCTGGTGGGCTGTGCAAGGAAGGATCAGCAGGGGGTGCTGTTGATAGAAAGATGAAGTCCTCCCCCAGCATCCATCCCTGAGAGAGGGCCTTCCCCTCCTCCTGTACTCCACTGTGGTTCAGGTTACCATGTGGTCTGTCCTCATTCATCTCTTGCCATCCCAACAACCTCTCCTACTCCTCACTCTGGGACCGAAGCAACCTGCAAGATGGGAAGGGCTGGTGCCAGGCCGGGGAGCGAGGCAGGAGTACCGTGGAGAAGGACTTTCTCTTCCTCATGTAATAGTAACCACTGACCCCATACTTATTTTCCTCGGAGTTGCACAAGGCTGTTCAGAGAAATGATAGGTTAATCTATCTGGGCAACAACAGTTGATCCCTCTATCTCCTGACAAAGCATAAATACGCAATCTACTTCTCTTAGTATTCTCTCTCTGCAGGCTGTAACCTGCCACCATTAAATCGCCCCTAATTACAGAGCTGGTCCCCTCTTGCTTAGCCAAGGAAGTTCAGGGTCATCGCTGCATGCTCTGGCAAACACAAACTGGACCCCCAAGGAAAGAGGAGGGTGCAAATGGTCTCCTTTGCAGGCCTGAGCAGGCAAGGGAGTGTGACAGCCGCCACACTGATGGAGCTGAACCATGTGCCAGTTCAGCTAACGATGGTAAACTGNTCTGCCACCATTAAATAGCCCCTAATTACACAGCTGGTCCCCTCTTGCTTAGCCAAGGATCTTCAGGGTCATCGCTGCATGCTCTGGCAAACACAAACTGGACCCCCAAGGAAAGAGGAGGGTGCAAATGGTCTCCTTTGCAGGCCTGAGCAGGCAAGGGAGTGTGACAGCCGCCACACTGATGGAGCTGAACCATGTGCCAGTTCAGCTAACGATGGTAAACTGAATTGCCCATCTTCTTCACCTGGCTGATCTTATTAAGCAGTAATAAAATCCACATTTTAAATCGAGGTGCCAACTCCTTGGCAGGGCTGCTTTGAGGAGACCCACACCCATTCCACTCTGACTTCACCAAGAGAACCAGGAGTGAGGTAAAACACAGACAGCCTCAACTGAGGCACAAAACACAGCACATAAAGGAAGTATTGCCTTGTTTTAGTCAAGTGCTTCACCTCTCTAGCCAATCCTGTTATCCACAGTGAAGGGGAAAAAACAACAGCCATCAATAGCCAGCCATTGTGAGCGTAGCGTGGAATGAGTCTAGAGGCCTCAACCTTCACTTCAGACCTTGTCCTTATTATCATCAATGTTACCGTCAATCTTGGGATCCTGACTTCAGTTGGCAGTCCACTTTTGCAAAAATGCCCTTACCTAACAGATCACCTCTATATCACATTCTAATGAAATAAGGGGAAAACCCCTAAGCTTTGCAGCTTTGAATTTCTAGTGCACTAATATTGGAAGTATTTTTCACGTATACTGAACAATTCACAGAAAGACTAGTGTTCGTGTTATTTTAATTATTCATACATGTCAGGAGTACCTATTAAAACAATTTTTGTTCTACACATAAATAGAAATGAATTCAGATTAAACGATTGCCTAAGTCTCTGACTTGAAGTTTGAATTTCATAATTGCATTTGACATTCTGAATCAAAAAATTGAAGAGCGAGACCTAAACAGTCTTATTATAAATGTTATTTTCCTGCATTTATAATTAAGACAAAGGGAGACTGTCTTTCCTACTGAGATAGTGCATCTTTCTTCTGTTTCTGATTCAGGACTTAAATGAACCCTTTTCTGCTAAGTAATTGTGTCACTGGGAAAAGAAACAAGGGCATTTACCCAACAGTGCATCAAATCTGTGCTTGCAGGTTTGTTTTTTGTTGGTTTAAAATCCAAGGTCCATACTGACTATAAATCATGGTATGTGCATGCATTTTCTTTGCTTTGCTTTCTCAGTTAGCACGTAGCATACAAAGTAAAAAATGCGTTCTACCAAAACAGTGTTTAGACTGGCCTTCCAAGGTGTGCAACAGATGCTGAAGTCAGTAGCTTTAGAAGAAAGAAGGAAAACAGTGCTATAAATTGTAATAGCAATTTTTGCACAATTGCTCTTTCCTATAGTCAAAATGGCTAGGAGAATTTTAAAGAAAAATCACGTTCAAGTAGCTACGGTTAGTACCAAATACTTCAGGTATCTGCTAAAGTCTTTATACATTAATTGCTGATCCACCTACTCATCATGTGAGAGAGAGTACATTACAGTTTCATGCTTCTTCTCCTTCTATGATCTTCTACTAAATGGATTAACTTCACTAACGTGCTGCTCAGTTTAAAAATGGAACATAACCTGTGGCCTATCCCTGCCAAAATCTCAGCTGGTTATTTTCCATTTTTGCAAGATACTTCATGGTTAAATGCCCAAATATAAAAATTCCATTTAAGATGGAAAGTCCCAATTGTTACTTTTAATCATTTCTTTTGGGAAAAACCCCACATCGATAAAACTGTTTCACTATCCATTTGATCATCCAGCCTAACCCACATCCACAGTAGAGGAGAGAGATTTAGTCTAGCTTCCTTTCCCTCTCCTGTTCCTCGAGTTATTTTACTTCCTTCTTGAGAGTAAAATTTGGAAAAAAATGGCAAAACCAAAGGCTGGCTAAAATGTAGCCTATACATGAACATACCAAAACACACACACACACCTTTCTATGTATTCAATTCCACAGAGTATTTTATATAACAAATCAATTCTAGAGTAATTTTTAATATGCTGTGAAGCTATCAAATAGAAATTTTTGACCCTATTAAAAGAAGGCAAACTTGCTTAGAAGTTACTAAAATGAAAAGAAATTATAAGAAATCTGAAAAGCATTTGCATACTAAAACACTTGAAATGCCTCTATTTTTGGGCTCCTAATGGGAATACATGTTACTAAGATACTGATGAATTTTCATGACACTTTAAGACAACATAATTATTTCAAAGATGAAGATAAATTTCCCATTACTGCTTTGTTCTGCTGTAACAACTTGGACCACCTAGACATTTTATCTTGCTGAAGAACTCAATCAAAATAAAGGCATTGTTCGCAGATATCTAGACACATTCGTAATGAGAAAGACAGACAGCACCAAGATGCAAAACCACCTTGTCAGCAAACTGCATGAAGAACTTATTTTCCCTCAACCTATTGATCATTTTAGATGCCAAATTTAAAACAAACTCATCATTTTATTTTAAGATGATGTACCTTAATGTAAAATTTCTCTTTTAGCACCTAAGTTTGAAAGCCTCTGATGACCTCAGTTCCTTGTATGCAGGGAATGGAGCAGAAATCTTCCTCTTTCATCAAGCGTGTCACTATGTACAGGCTCAATTTACCTCATTAAATACTACAACGTGACCATAGAATCATGGAATGGTTTAGGTTGGAAGGGACCTTAAAGACCATCGAGTTCCAACCCCCCTGCCATGGGCAAGGACACCTCCCACTAGACCAGGTTGCTCAAAGCCCCATCCAACCTGGCCTTGAACACTTCCAAGGATGGGGCACCCACAACTTCCCTGGGCAACTTGTTTCAGTGTCTCACCACCCTCAGAGTGAAAAATTTCTTCCTAATATCTCATCTAAATCTACCCTCTTCCAGTTTGAAACCATTACCCTTCATCCTATCACTACATGCCCTTGTAAAAAGCTTCTCTCCTGCTTTCTTGTAGGCCCCCTTCAGATACTGGAAAGCTGCTATAAGGTCTCCCCAGAGTCTTCTCTTCTCCGGGCTGAACAATCCCAACTCTCTCAGTCTGTCTTCATAGGAGTAGTGCTCCAGCCCTCTGATCATCTTCATGGCCCTCCTCTGGACTCGCTCCAACACATCCATGTCCTTCTTATGTTGGGGGACCCAGAGCTGGATGCAGTACTCCAGATGGGGTCTCACAAGAGCAGAGTAGAAGGGCAGAATCACCTCCCTCGACCTGTTGGCCACACTTCTGATGCAGTCCAGGATGCGGTTGGCCTTCTGGGCTGCGAGTGCACATTGCCGGCTCATGTTGAGCTTCTCATGCACCAACACACCCAAGTCCTTCTCCTCAGGGCTGCTCTCAATCCATTCTCCCCCAGCCTGCATTCATGATTGGGATTGCCCCAACCCATGTGCAGGACCTTGTCCTTGGCCTTGTTGAACTTCATGAGGTTTGCACAGGCCCACCTCTCAAGACTGTCCATGTCCCTCTGGCTGGCATCCCTTCCCTCCAGCATGCCGACTGCTCGACACAGCTTGGTGTCGTCGGCAAACTTGCTGAGGGTGCACTCAACCCCACCATCCACGTCACCAACAAAGATGTTAAATAGTACCGGTCCCAGCACCATCAAACACATAATCAACATAAATAAAGACTGTCTTGTTCTCTGCCCTCAGTAACTGCAGAACTAAGAATTTGACAGAAGACTTAGTTCTAACCTTTCTTGACCTTTAAATGCTTTATCTTGCAACTTTATATTCAAGCTGGTAATAACTCCCATGGCGGGGGGGACGGGGGGACACGACATGGTAATTTTCTCTTTCTGGACATTCAAGGGGAATATCCTTTTTCAGTAACTGTAAATTGTAAGACAATTTATATATAAACTTCAGTTTGTTATACTTAAAAATGCTGATTAACATCTCTCACTATTCACACTAAAATGTCTTTCCTGAAATTCACTAAATTTCTTTTTGAAAGTGTTTTAGAATGTAATTAATGTGCTGTAATGAGCTTCCCCATCACCATAAGCTGTTTTTCAGGCAAGTCTGACTTCGGAGAAATGGCAGATGAAATGCTTTAAATATTATTTTGGATGAGAGAAGTCAGATTCATTTGTTGCCAGATGAAGATGTTCTGGTTGACAGATGAACATTTATATTGTATTACTAAACGAACTGGTATCTCAGCCCTACAGCTACCATCATGCTACTATGTATTTTTTTTTAATTTGTTCAGAAAATAATACTGTGTTTTATCATATCCTTAAAAAAATTAGCATCTTGAAATTACCTGATCTTCAAGTCAAAGTCAGCATACTTGAAGTTTCCCATCATCTTTTTTAAATTTTTTTTTGGTAGCTGGACATAAACCCACCAGAACTGTTAAAGCAATGATAACATTTGATTACAGGCTGTGTGGCAGAATGTCCTTTTGCTGTACTAGAGGTATCCCTGTATTTCTGTGCTGAGTGGATAGGCAGGACTCAAGATGCTCAGAAGGAAGGAAAGGTCAAAATGTATTAAATGAAGCAACAGGCAGAAGCTGGCTGACATTACTTACAGTTTTCTTTTATTGCCACAAGATGTTCTTTGTTTCAGCAACTATTTTGGATTATCTGTGTAATTCAAGGGATTTCTGCAGTAATTTCTGTAGTATTTGTCAATCTCTCTCTCTGAATGAACACACTGAACACGCAGTATCAGACCCTCTTCACTGACACCAGATGTAACGCAGTAGGCTTTCCAACAGCTCTGAAAAACTTGCTTCTGAACATATTCCTGCAGGTATAACTGGTGACTACATTACAAGACTTGCACAGGTTACTGCTATCACCGTTACTTTAGGCAGCACTTAATAGGCATTCTTGAGGACAATTTTGGCAGAACGGACGAGAACTAGTACAGCACCAAATCTGGAAAGAATTCATGAAGGCCATGAATCCTTCTCCCTGCCTTTTAAGGGTCTCACAGTATGTGTGATAAAATACAGATACGTTATAACAACACTATAAGCTGGCTCTGCTAATGGAATAGCACAGCAGGTGCTGGAGTCTATACAGATATAGACATAACCCTAGTCTTATTCATCAAGGTTGTTAAAAGAAAAGGACAGGGACAAAGAAAAAAAAGTTTCCTAACACATTTGCAAAGCCACTAGCATGGTGAAACAATCCAATTTGAAGACACGAACACTGTATGCAGATCAATACTACAGAGCTAAAAGCTTTTTCCTCTCCTTCTGCCTTTTGTTTGCTACTTACATAGCATAACTGTCTCTTAACACTGGTTTCCCGTTTTCTTTTCCTTGCCATCTACCTTTTAATCATGCCAAAGGCCCTATTCACATTAACTTAATCAGCTCCTCCTTCAAATGCCGTTAAAAGTAATTTTCCCTGCATTTCTCGCTTAAGTGAGACAGAGGAAAGCAGAACTGAAAGAATTTAAATTACGCACAATGATTTAACTGAAATACCTATCTCACACTTTCATCTCTATACTGCCCACACAGAAGATAATCTCTCTGTGTACTCCTAGCAACCTAAAAGGCATTTTGCAGATCATTAACTGTCATTATAATCTTGCAAAAACACTACATACGAACAAAAAGAAAGGACAGAGATTTCAATTTAATAAAGATACCAAATGCAGACAAAACTTCAGCATTTGCAAAGTTTAGCACTTTGCAAACAAATTACACCATGGTTTGTAATAACTCAGAAGCAGGCTTCAATTGGAACTAATTTTCAAGGTGATTGCTAGGACCACTGCTTGGCATACAGAATTGCAGCACAATCACAAGAAGCAGGGATGGCATATGTTTTGAGAAGTTACCTCATCCATCTTTCAGCCCCAAAACAGGACCGTTACTGATATCATCATTCTTGAGAGAGGTTTATCCAACCCATTTTTAAAACCAGATTCGGCAACCTCTCCAAGTTATACCAATATTCATAACACCTAACCTAAATCCTTTCACTGCAATTGAAGTATCACGTTACTTTTCTTATCCAAAGCGAGTACGTAGAACAGCCCGTACGCCTCCTCAATGCAGCTGCCTTTTGTAGATTTAAGACTCAGTTATTTTCAGTTTTCTCTTGCCGAGGCCAAACATTTCTGACTCCTTCCGTTACTCTGGCCATACTGTGTGCTAGGCTTGTGATCGTTATTTTCTGCTGAACTTTCTCCAGTCGGCCAACGTGAAGCGAGCTACACAAAACTGGGCAGAGTCCTCTACGTAAAACAGGATTGCATCACGTATTTTATAGGCCCTAATTCTGCTTGTACATCCCTGTGTGATGCTGGACTTTTCTACGGTGGAAAATACTGTTGATTCATATTCGGTTTTTCATTCAGTACAACAGCCAGATCCTTTCCTAAGGAACAGCTGCATAAGCTGGTTTTATCCTAATTCTATGTTTCTGCAGCTGCATTTTTGCCTAAATGCAGAACTTCTACACACCCGTAGGGAGCCACCATTTGCTTTTCCTTCAAACCACTTCTCTAAATTGTAAGCATCACCATGAATCCTAATCCTGTCCTTCAGCATGCCTGCAGCACCTCTCAGTCTTATGTCACCTGCAGGTGTAACTGGCAAACTCATCTGCTGCATCAAAGTCCTTAACTAAAATACTTAACAGTAAAAAGCCAGGAAATATTCTGCTTTATACCACTACTTGTTTTGGGGTTTGTTTTGGGGTTTTTTTTGACAGTGAAATGTCCATAACTACTCTGAGAACAGCACTTCATAATTTTCCAGGCAGGTCTGCAATCACACTGGCAGAATTTATTCCAGGGCATAGCTCTCCTTGTTTATCAGCTTATTAGAATGGCATGAGAGAAAGTATCGAAAGGTTCACTTAAGTCAAGTTATAAGACACCAACAAGATCCTCCTCTATTCACAAGGTCTGTCACCCTATCAAAGCAGGAAATTAAATTGGTTTTGACATTATTTGTTCTTGAGCCAGCTCTTACTCATCACCCTGTTATCTCTCGGCTTTCAAACGGCACAGCAATCATTTGTTTCCGTATTTTTAGAGAAATTAAAGGTAACTTGTCAGGGTCAACAAATCCCTTGTTCTTCCTTTCTTCATTTTTAAAGAGTAGTATTGTGTTTGCCATTCTTCACTCTGTCACCTCGCCTGCACCCCATCATTTGTGAAAGACACAGCACTGGCTTCACCTCAGGAACCGGCTGAAGCAAATTACAAGAGGCTTAGCCAGGCCCCTACCAATTTAAAACCATTTCACGAAATCAAGCACTTGAACATGTTTCATCTTAAGAGGTGATACATTGTCCTCAGGATGTTCCCCACTGGCTGCAGAGAAGGTTAAGGCATCTAGCTAAAAACAGCTGTTAGCCTTCTAAAGCTAAAGTTAGAAGACACAAACCCTGAACTCCATGTCCTGCTGTATTAATTTTTCACTAACCGCCTAGGTAGCCAAAGTGTGAAGTAATTAGCAATTTGGGTTCACTCTCTGATACAATTTACAAAAAGCCTTATCTTCCCAATCTCTAGTTCTTACATCAGGATACAATTCCTGCGTGGTTATCATACTGAGTGAGGCTCCAAAATCCCATATTACCATACCAATCAAGTGAATTATTCTTCCAAGTATACACCAAGTAACTATTTTTGAACATATAACATCTCATTTTCTTTATTCACTTGATATCCTGTGTTAGAATACTGATTCTCTGCCTTTCATCACTGTGATCTGCTACCTTCCATCTCCATGCTTAATATTCCAACCATAAGAAATGTGAATTAGTCTATCCCCTTTTGTTTTACCTCCCACCATAGCACAATTTACTTTAGAACGCTCAGTAATAGAGACATCATAAATACAGCAGAGATGTTCTCTTACTATAAACACAGAAAAAAGCAAGGACAGAAGCACGGATTGAAGTGCTTGGACTCACAGTTTTTGCATTCTCTTTCCTTACAAATCCACCGACCAGGTCAGTCAGAACACACAGACCTCACCTGTTCTTAATTCCGTTCTGTTAATATTGAATTACTTGATTCTTACATTTACATCTTCATAATGTGAATAGACTGTCACTGGCTTGTAACTGATTTTCTGTCATTTTCAGAGTACTTCCCACCAACAGCTTAGTATCTGTGATGCTTGCAGCTCTCTAGAAAGCCAGCTAGTTGAAACTGGCTTGCAACTGGAAAAAAAGATACTGCAAAATAGTGCAGCAAATAAAACCAATTGATAAGCCTCTTCCCTTGTGTACTTGCTATGCATATGCTTTTGCGCTAAGGGGATGTAAAACAGTGACACCAGCACAAAATTACTTACACAGGGGTAATCTCTAAACTTATTTATGAAAGCTGCACAACTTACGCAATCTTGGCACACACTGAGCACTTCCACTGCCCATCAGTTCCCACGACGCGACACTTATTGCAAACTCGAAGTTTGCAGGTTTGGCACAGGTCTCCTCTGTCAAAGATTAAGCCCAGGCTTTTCTGACAGCGAACACAGACCCTGCTGTTGTCCTGTTGACAATGACGGTTTCCACCTTTCCTTCTCACTTCCAGAAGCTCATTTTTCAGTTTCCTAGAAGTAGGAAAATAAAATCTTTTAATTTGCAGATACAACTCAGTGATCTGTAAGAACTTTTTAACAGATTTAGTGCTAAAAACTGCAAGACACAAATAAGTACAATAAAAAATTATTTTTATATATATATTTGCTGTATTTTTTGACATACATATGACAAAGAATAAAAAATCTGTCCTCCACTTCTCAGACCTGCATTCAAGAGGAAAATCTTGTGGTAGATCAGTATAAGTAACTGCAGACAGCTGAGCAGTTCTGGACTATTGGTAAACCTTTGCTTGTCCCTCATCAATAATTCAATTCATGCTGAGCCCAGGTCGACAGCAGCTCAAAACTGGGACTATCCTGCGCATCCACAGAAGAAAAAGAAGAAAATCTTTCCTGTAATTAGTACGCATTTAATACTATGCCAGTGTAGAGTTAGCTAGGAATGCATATGCAATTCTACACTGGCTCTTCAAAGCCTAAAAAAAGACCAAACCAAACCATCTAAATAAAGAGTGGTGTTATGTTGTGATGGCACAATTAAAAAAAAGGAGAATGTCAGTTTAAATAATGTGACTTGCAGATTACCAAGTCTGCCACTGACTCTGCAGGATAAAAATATTTGCATTTAAGACCTAATATTGAAGGCTGCAATTTCAATGGTGCATGAGTTGGGTCCTTAATGAGAAAATAACCATAAATAATATGTAACTACTATATTTCCAACAACAACAAAAAAAAAAACAATTTAAAGAGAAAGAGCCAGGGAAAATGACAGGAGAGGTAGTTTTCTATGCCTCTCAAACCCGGGACTCAAGCAGGACCCCATCATAACCCAAACCTCTCGCTAATAGCTCCTTGTGTCTTGATTCCTGACCTCAGCCCCAGAGCTTTCCCTCCCATGCCACAGCCTCTAGCTCTTACCCATCCTCCCACCCACCCTGACCCACAGAACCATCTAGGTTAGAAGGGAATATTGGAGGTCACCTAAGTCTAAACTCACAGCTAAAGCAGGGCCAACCAGACTGGGTTGATCAAGGCTTTGTCCAACTGAATCTTGAGTAATAGAGTAACTCCAAGTAAAGTATCTACAGTGTCTCCTAGCACCTGTTGTGTTTGGTTTTTTTAAAAAAAAAAAAACAAACAGCCTTCCTAATATCTAACCAGAATGTCCCACATTTCAGCTTGTTCCCATTGCCTCTTGTCCTTTCACTGTGTACCTCTGAAAGGACTCTGGCTCCATTTTTTCCATACCATCACACTAAGGACTTGTAGATGGCAATCACGTGTCACCTTTGCCTTCTCTTCTGAAGGCTAAGCAAATCCAGTTCCCCCCCCCCCTTCCAAGTCGTGTGCTCCAGCCCTCTAATCATCTTGATGGCCCTCCATTGAACATGTTCCAGTATGTCAATGACCCTCATGTTCTAGGGAGCCTCAAACTGGAAACTGTATTCCAGATGTGGTCTCACAATTGCTGAATAGAGGGGATAATCACCGGCCTCAACTGCTAATGTAGTCCTCTATGTAGCGAAAATTGTTATGTCCTCTCAACACTTCTCAGCTGAAGGTCCATCCACTCAACCCCCAGGCTGCTCTTACCCTCTCATCCATCTCAGCCTTTTCAGTAAACAACCTACAGGTCCCCTGCTTCCTCAAGGCTCTTTCCTGACTTCCCTCCCCACCAAATCCTGCCTATCTTAAGCTCTTCCATCCTTTCAAACCCTTCCTGCACTCCACTCTACATGAGAATACCTCCTCCCCAGGGCCCCAGCTCAGCAGCTGTGAAGTTTTTTCAGTTTTACATGCCTGGGTATTGCTGCATCCCCATTCCCTCACCCTTCCCTACACTCTCTTTCATGCACTGCCATCAGCCAAGAGCCTCCAGAGTGCCTCTATCGTGAAGCACTCCAGCTCACTGAAATCACAATCTTTGCATACACATAGATGCTTTAAGGGGGATTAAAAAAACCCTGGCTACCAGCTTCACCTAAAGATCAGTAAAAAGGTGTGTCAGGAAAAAAAACACTTTAGGAAGATAAAACCAATAAAAGATTACAGGTTGCAGCCCAGCGAAGGAGACCGGGAACATTGCTTAGGCCACCAGGGACTAAGCTCTGACAGAATGAGGTTATTTGTGGGTACATTGCCTTGCTAAAAGGTTGGCTAGCATTTTGCTTCCCACTGGGATCCCATGAACAACAGCTGCTTTGCAGCCACCTGGCTTGCAGATGCTCAACCTCTGACAGCTTTTGAAAAAGGGCATATCCAATCCCTCCAGGCAGCAACCACAAATCCTGTCAAGCATTTTCCTCTGTTGGCCTCTATCCAGAAGTGATTTCTTCATTCTGCTTTGGACCCTTCTCCCACATTCAATCCAAATAGCCTTTCTTTCATGCCGTAGCCTTCAAAAGTCTGTCCAGGCTTCACGAGCTTTCTTGGTACTTTACTAACTGTTCTTGCAGTTTATCGATTGCATCTTACATCTACCTACCTCCTGCAGAGATACACTTACTTACAGGTCCATGTCGATTTTCCTCTTCTGTCAATCAGCCAGTTCCAAATGCAGATGAGTGACCTGCACTACAGCAACTGTCAACTGCACTGCAAAATTGCCATTGTGCACAGGAAAGGCAGATGATTGCCACTTTTGCCACCTTCTCCTTGGATCTACCTCCTAAACAAGCCTGCCTTCAAACAGCAAAAGTCATTTTTTCTGCTTCTTCTGAACCAAGAACTAAAGGCAAAAAAAAAGCCCAGCTACCAGAATGCTCCCGACCACACTATTTTAAGAGATACCACATCTATCTACTTGAATAGCAAATACACCTTTCAGTACTTGTGAAGACATCTAATTACCACTGAGGCTAGGGTCACATTTCACTAAATATCAAACAACATTCGCAAAATGCTTGATGATTTACTGTCTCCCCTCTCAGCAGTGTGAATTTATCAGAGACAAAGTACTGTGCTTACATCGCCCTTTTATTTTAGTACAGCCCCTTTTAGAACCAACTGATCTCAAGGAAATTTGTTAAGATTGGATTGTGCTTTCCCACATGGAAAGGTATTGCAGCACTATCCAGGTTCACCTCCAAAGCCCTCCCTGTCACAGCTGAGTGTCCTTCTTCACCAGGAGTTCTTAATCTGGCCAACACTTCATGCTTCTGTCCCTCTCACCTACGTTTTGTCTTCCTGGAGCTTACTGAAGTCATCCACTTGCCTCTGCGCCAGGTTCACCCAATGAATAGTGTTCAGAGCTGCAATGAGCAACACTGCTGTCACAAGACTTTCGAGCATGCAAAATGTGGACCCAGGAAAAAGAAGGTGAAGGGCAGATCCAGTTTGCACTGTCCACCTGAATCACCACCTTCACCTGCACCCACCAACTTCTGTTATACCTTCCCCTTGTGAGCTGACAGCAGACACGCAGTCCAACTGGAGCCCTGGACTGCTCCTTGCTTCCTTGTGGCCTCTGGCATCTCAGCCACTCCACTCTTCCTACTCACTTCTATACGTCAGCTCCAACAGTTGGTCTAACTTACTGGTACAGAGGTGACAGCTATGGTTTACGTCTAAGTACAATAAACACAGATTCAGCTTTACTCAGCTTCTCCACACAAAACTCTCTACATCTGTACTGGGTTTACATGGCAAGGTTTTGGCAGCGGACAGGCTTCAGGGGTGGCCTCTGTGAGACAAAATCAGGGGCTGTGCCTTTGCAGGCAGAGCCGGTTCCAGCTGGTGCCAATCGCCAAAGCTGAGCCTATCAGCAAAACTGCTGGCACTTCTGTGATAATGTATTTAAGAAAGGGTAAAAAAATTCTGCACAGCAGCTGTGAGACAGAGGAGTGAGGAAAATGTGAGAGAAACAGCCCTGCAGACACCAAGTCCATGAAGACAGAGGAAGAAGTGCTCCAGCTGCCAGATTTCCCTAGAGCCCATAGAGAAGACCATGGTGAAGCAAGCTGTCTCCCTGCAGCCCACAGAAGACCCCATGCTGGAGCAGGTGAGCATGCCCTGAAGGAAGCTGCAGCCCATCGAGTGCTCACATTGGACCAGGCTCCTGGCAAGAACTGCGCCCCATGGGGGACCCACACAGGAGCAGTTTGTCCACTGTAAAGTTGTAAAAGTTGTAAAAGAACAACATTAAAGCATACTGTCCCAAATGTTGCTAATGTCTTTGGAAGTTTTTCTACAATTAAATGCCCCCAGTGTTACACGGTTCATTCTAAAACCATTCAACAAAGCCCTACTCAGTAAGCTCTTATTTTAAAATATGCAGAAGAAAAGAACAGCTAGAACTTGCCAAACTGCTTGAAGCACAAGCTCCTTCCCTGCACAAGCTTCATCTTTCCAGTGCCAAAGTCCACAACACAAAGTCACAGAATAGTTGAGGAAGGCTTGGAAGGGATCTCTTGAGATCAATGTAGTCCAGTCCTCCTGCTCAAAGCACAGTAAGCTATATAAAGCTGCCCTGGATTTCTTCAACTGTTTCCAAGGATGGAGACTCCACAGCCTCTCTGGGCAGACTTGTCCAGTGTTCAACCACCCTCACAACAAAAACAGGTTTTTTTCTGTTCAGATGCAATCTCCTGTACTTCAAGTTTGTGCCCACTGACTCTTGTCTATTCACTGGCTACCACTCAGAAGAACCTGACTCCATCTTTAACACCCATCAGGGGTTTATACACATTTATAAGATCCCCCTAAGCCTTCTCTTCTCTAGGCTGAACAGTCTCAGCTCACACAGTCTCTCCTGATAAGAAAGAAGCTCCAGTCCCTTAATCATCTTTGTCTTCCTTCACTGTACGTGCTCCAGTATGTCACAGAATGGCTGAGGTTGGAAGGGACCTCTGGAAGTCATCTGGTCAAAGTCCCCTGCTCAAGCAGGGCCACCAAGACCCAATTGCCCAGAACCATGTCCAGACAGCTTTTGATTATCTCCAANGGATGGAGACTCCACAACTTTCTGGGGCAACCTATGCCAGTGCTCAATCACCCTCACAGTGAAAAAGTGTTTCCTGATGTTCGGATCAAACCTCCTGTGTTCCAGTTTGTGCACATTGTCTCTTCTGCCAAGCTGCTTTCCAGGCAGTCAGTGCCAAGCCTGTACTGGTGCATAGGGTTATTTCTCCCCAGGTGCAGGACTTGATGTTTCCCTTTGTTGAACTACACAAGATTCCTGTCAGTCCTTTTCTCCAGCCTTCCAAGGTCTTTCCAAATGTCAGAATGCTCGTGCGGTATACCAACCACTCCTCCCAGTTTTGTATCATCTGGGAACTTGCTGGGGATGTACCCTGTCCCATCATCAAGTCATTAACAAAGACCATAAAACAGTATTGGCCCCAGTGTTGACCCCTAGGGTACACTGCTGCTGGCTGTCCTCCAGCTACACTTTGACTTTGATCATAACCCTCTCAGCCCAGCAGCTCAGCCAGTTCAGTCTGCCTCACTGTCTATTTACATAGTCTGTACTTCATCTCTGATAACATCCTCATTGACAAACTGGTGGTGTCAAAAGCCTTGCTAAAGTCAAAATAAAACAACATCCATTGATCTCCTCTCATCTACCGAGCCAGTCATTACATTGCAGGTTATCAGGTTGGTCAAGCCTGACTTTCCCTTGGTGAATCCATGCTGACTATTCCTGTGGACCTCCTTGTTTGTCATGTATCAGGAAGTCATTTCCAGTATTTGTTGCTCCATCACTTTCCCAGGGATTGAGGTGAGGCTGACCAGCCTATAGTTCCCTGGGTTTTCCTTCTTGCCCTCTTTGAAGATAGGAATGACATTTGCTTTCCTCCAGTCCTCAGACACCTCTCCCAATGACCATGATCATTCAAAGATTATAGAGAGTAGCCTTGCAATTACACCTGCCAATTCCCTCAGCACTCATAGGTACATCCCATCACAGCTCATGGACCAGTCCAGCCTGTCCAGATTGTTTAAATACTCCCTAACCTGATTCTCCTCCACTGACGGCTAATTTACCTTGCTTTGGGCTTTCCCAATTATTTCAGGGGGCTGGGATACCTGAAGATCTGTCTTAACAGTAAAGACTGAGGTGAAGAAGGCATTGTGCACCTTGGCCTTTTCCACATACTTTGTCACTAGGTCCCCTGTTCCATTCAGCAGCAGGCCCACACTTTTCCTAGCCTTCCTTTTGCTGCTGGTGTACTTGTAAAATATTTCTTGTTGCTCTTCACTTCCCTTGCCAGATTTAACTTCAGGTGGATTTTGGCTTTCCTAATCCTATACCTGCATGCTCAGACTCCCAGGTCACTTCTCCCTACTTCCACCTTCTGTATGTTTCCTTTTTATGTCTATGTTTTGTTAGGACCTCCTTGTTCATCCACGCAGGGCTCCTGCCACCTTTACTTGCTTTCCTGCTTGTCATGATAGACTGTTCCTCAGCTTGGAAGAGGTGATCCTTCAAAACAAACAACACCCAGCCTCCCCCCCTAAAAAAAAAAACAAACACTGAACCAAAAAAGCCCACCCCAATCAGCTCTCTCAGAACTCTCTTCTCCCCAGTACAGTGTCCCATGAAACTCTTCCCAGCAAGTCCCTGAACAACCCAAAATCTGCTCTCCTGAAGTCCAGAGTTGTGATTCTTTTTGCTTTCTTCCCTCCAGTCAGGATCTTGAGCTCCACTCATGGTGACCGCAGCAAGGCTGTCCCAACCTGCACATCTCTGACCTGTTCTTCCTTGTTGCCATGTTTATGTGAATATGCTTGGTATGGGCCCCCTTCCATCCCATTTTCTTGATTACAATGTTTCTCCGGTTCACCTCACCCCATCAAATTTGCTTGCCAACCTGGACCACCACTTCTTTACCTGATCACTGGTCATTCTCCCTCTACCTCATCTTTTCCATGGTCTCCTGTCGAAACTGAGAGTTTCTAGACAGTAGAACTGCCAGCCAATGTTCAATAGAGGTAGTCTTTGAGACACAATTGTATTTTCACTTTTTATTCAGTTTTTGCAAAGAGTTGGTCAATCACACACCATAGAACTAAGGGGGTACATACAATTCAGTTTCAGTTTCTTTTGGGACTTGAACATCTGCAGGCAAAACAACAACCTGAACCTTGCCCAAGCGCCAGGGTGACTCAGAAGATCAATATTGTTAATCCTTGAATCTCAAAAGTGTTAAAACACTAAGCACTAGCACGAGCTTATTTTTCCTACCAGATTTATTTCCAGTGGCTCGTTTTTACGTAATAAAATCAACAGTGACTTACTGCATTTCAGGAACTCCACAGGCAGTGTGATGCCATCATTTTGGTAATTATCAGTGTGTCCTATAGACTGCATCCATGTGTCTAATGTTGAAACAAAACCTTCACTGACCTCCTTTCATTTCAGCCTTCTCCCTCCCCCTGCAACTTTCAGGCCCTTTTGTGCTTAATTAGAAGCATCATTGGGCACAAAGTCTGTGTTTTAAAGAGTTCCAATTTAAAATAAGGAAACGTCTATCAACCAATAAACCAATAAACAGTGCATTTTTAAACAAAAGCTTGCTTAGAAAGCAACACGTTGAAAATGTTACCAATATTCTTTTAACATTAGAAAGACATTATTCCTACTATCCAGCAGCGGTGACTGAAACAGTATTTTCCACTGCTTATGTGATACAAAATCTTGAATTCTTATCAGATGATAGTTGATCTGCCAACAGCATGAATTCTGAAAAGTGTCTGTTTTCTTGTTTTTTAATAGAGTTGCCTTTGATGACTTTCAGGGAACCAAGATAAAATAAATCAACTCACAGCTGCTCTTTTCACTTAGTCAAACAAATAAAATAGAAAAATTAAAAAAGCAAGCAAACAATGTATGGATGGATATACCGGATATGAACTTTCTTTTGGGATTCCCCGTACTATTTGGTGAATTGAACTACCGATTGATGGTAAGAAACATGCCTACAGGAGAGCTGGGGAAGGACTTTTTACAAGGGCATGTAGTGATAGGACAAGGGGGAATGGCTTCAAACTGGAAGAGGGCAGGTTTAGATTGAACATTAGGAAGAAGTTTTTCACTTTGAGGGTGGTAAGGCACTGGAACAGGTTGCCCAGAGAGGTTGTTGAGGCCCCATCCCTGGAGGTGTTCAAGGCCAGGCTGGACGTGGCCTTGGGCAACCTGGTCTAGTGGGAGGTGTCCCTGCCTATGGCAGGGGGGTTGGAACTCGATGATCTTCAAGGTCCTTTCCAACCTAAACCATTCTATGATTCTATGAAATGTCCTAAGGGCCAAGGAGAGTAGGAGTAGGTGGGCGAGTCATCCGAAAAAAATCCACCAACATAGTGGCCTCTAAACAACCACAGCCTAGCTGCACTAGTTACACAATTTTGAAAAGGGCTAACAAGTGCAGCATGTAGCTGGACTGACTTACCACCACTCTTTAGCCCCCAAGACAAGAACCAACTGTATTATAAACACCCAATTTCCTTTTGCCATTCTAACATTTGAGCTCTCTTTAATTTTGAAGGAATCTAATTAACCATGCAGTTAGATATTTGTAATCTCAAATATTAAACAAGAATTAATCTTTATCAATCCTCTCCTAGTAATATGAAAGAGAAAATAAACCCAGCAGAAGCCAATTTAATAAGCTGCTGGAGAAACAGAATCCTATCACACGCTGAAGTTTCTAAACCATTTATTACAACAGCTGTTTGATAGAAGATAGCAATTAAAAAGAAATTTGTTACCACCAAGGATAGCAGAATACTTAGCCATTCCTCTAACTGTGAATTTATATTAAGATCTCTCTACTGTCCGAGAAAATATGTTAAGTGCATTGGAGAAGAGTTCTGTTGTAATTAGTATTCCAGGTAATACTGAATGACTTAATCTAAGCCTTTCCAAATGGGGCCTAAAAGGCCCATATAAAATATCAAAAGCAGGAAACAAAAAAAAAAACCAAGCAAACAGACAGACTTAGCCAACACTGAATTTGAGAAATGACTCAGATCCTAGATTAAGTCCATCTAACAAGTATATATGAAAACCTGATGCCTTGAAAAGATGAGGAAAAAAATGCAGGCAGCAAGAACCACAATTCCACAAAGGCCAAACCAAGAAGCAGCAAGCAGTCATAGCTCTTGACACAGTTGCCCACCACCTGCAAGAGGCACAAAAGAGGCCCTAAAAGAGTCTGACTCTCCCTTACTGATGCTAAAACTCACAAGGCAGTCAAAGGCACTCGTTCACAAATGCAGCCTCCAGAGATGGAATATTCCCAAATCCTTATAATCCTGCAAAGAGGAAGAAGCAACGAGAAGCCTTAACAGATCGATTTTTTCTTAATAGCATGCTTTACCCTAGAGAACATTTATTCCCCAAATACAGGAAAGTAGAATAGCTGTACTGCTGCAAGAGGTAAGACAGTCGTTGCTCAAGCCCTTCACTTAAATGAATGCCATCATTTCCTCTAACTCTGTAAGCACAATCCACTTGCTTTGAGTCAGGTAACTTTTTTTTTTTCTTTTCCATTTCAGTAGGATTTTGGAAGACTTTTTATTTTTAAATATTTACGTCATCTCCTCTCTCTTTTTTGAAAAATCACTGTCAAATGCAATGGTATACATGATTCCCCAGTTTGATTGTCAAATTTCTCCTGCATCTTCCTTCTCCCCCCTTCAAATAACCTTTTTCATCTTAAGATGTATAGTGGAAGAATCCTGGTATTCCTAATTTTGTTTTGCCATTCCAAATTTCCAGAGTTCAAAGAGTCATAAAAAATTACAGTTAAAAAAAACAAACCAAACCAAAACACAAAACTGCCCTCCACCAACTATAATGAAAGACATCAGCAGGAAAAAAGTTTAAAAATAAGAAATTGCTCCAGTCCTGCACCTGTTCTTAAGAAATTTGTTTCCTGCACAGATGAGCTGACACATCCTATTTCTGAAGCTGTGCAGCTGTTAACTTAAGAGAATTTTTCAGTGCAGGAACTGGAATCAACACATTTCTGGAGGCTAAGGGAGAAAAGAAATTTCCTCCCCAGACTGATTCCCCAGTACCTCCTCCAAATTCAACCAGATTCCCTCCACTGTTTGACACAATATTTGGAACATAACAGTTAATATTATTAACATTTCACAAAAGGATGGGCTTTTACCAATTTCCATTGAGATCTCCTTGCAGTGTAAGATCAAGCTATTTGGGTACTGCAAGTATTTTTTAGGTTCTTATTTTATAAGCACAGATTTTCACATTTTGCTTATGTAACAGATCTGTATGATAAAAACTGCCTTAAGAATATCTGAGTACAGAGGTATATTGGTGACTACAAAAGGAAACAGGGAAAGGGAAAGAACGAATTTGCAAAGGAAAAGAGAACCAGCGTTATGAATGGCAGAACGGAGCCCAGTGAACAGAAGGAAAGGAGACATGGGAACTGAAATTATATTGGATACTATAAGGAGGACAAACTTCCACAGCTGAACCTTTTTCTGAGTAACTCCCTTATCCTCTCAACTACAAACTGTTACTAAGATTTAAAAAAAATAAAATGCAATTGCTTGTTGGTTTAATAGTCTTTGATAAAATAAATTGCACCCAGGGTATGAGAATTAATCACCATCAGAAATTCTTTCACCAGTGGACTATCTTCATACTTGAAGAACACTGGAGAGCAAAACAGGGATCTCTACCCTTACAGTACTGGCAATAGTAACTCCTTTTGATGGAAAAGTCTCTGGTTCAAAGAATAACAATGTGTTAAATTCACCTGACAAATGAGATATAGCTGCCAAACAAGAAACCTCCTAACTTCCCATACATGTATGGATGAGCAATATGCTTTAACATAAGGACTCTTTCCTTAAAATATTTATAAGGCAGTTTTTCAAAAACAGAGACCACACACAATGCTATATACTATCTTGCAATCATTTTGTGCTTATAAACACATCCAGATATATAATCAGCAGATAAGTCAATCCCCATTTCCATTACTTGAAGTTCGTTTTTTTTTTCCTAAAGTACTTGCCTGTAGTTACCACACGGTGGTATCCACGCTAACAGTTTCTGCTATATTGTAATTAAGTTAATACCCTAAATTGATTCGGTGGATCTCTTTGGGCAGATATGGAGATGCCATTTTAGTTAACTGAAAAGAGAGGAATGCCAACTTTCATCTTCAATATAGAACTGGGGCTCGTTCAATTCTTACACAACTTGCGGCAACC
This sequence comes from Anarhynchus alexandrinus, assembly GCA_008711295.1. Lineage (NCBI taxonomy): Eukaryota > Metazoa > Chordata > Aves > Charadriiformes > Charadriidae > Anarhynchus > Anarhynchus alexandrinus. Next base: position 278,534 of record VUYV01000070.1, read on the forward strand.
GAAATACTGAGGGAATTATTCAAGTAATAACCCAATAAAGCCTTATCCTTGGAAGAAACTGGCATGTTCCTTCTTTGTTTACTCAGTTCAGCAATTATTACTCTGGTGTCTCCATTTCTAAAAGCGCGGTAGTCACAGCTTTGCTTCCTAAAGGATGAAAAGAACCTTAGTATTTTAAACACCGTCTAGGAAAATAGTCAAGGTAAGAAAGCAACATACATTAGCATTAAGTGTCACGCGTGTTTGCTCTGTGGTAGCATAATAATATTGAGATGAAGAGCTAGCTCCAAACGCAAAATGCTATGACCATCAGACCCCGTTCCCTGTGTAGCACCACAGCTGGGGAGGATGCAGTGGGGCTGCTGTTGGAACAGAAACAAACCAACAACAGTTCGATGAAACACGCTTACCACATGGTACACCCCACTTTCGGCAAATATGTTCTTTTGATTTAGTATTGATTTTCATGACTTGTGACACTAAACATTAAATGTGATAAGGATTTTCATAAAAAGGGTCTTAAAAGAAAAAAACTATTTAAAAATAGTAAAAGGATGGGGAAATATGGAAAAAGATACATGTTTCAGTCCAAAACATTCAGTTCAGAATGTCTTGACTGACATTATCTGGATATAAGTTTCTCCCAGCAACTCACATGTTAAAAAAAACCCAACTTTTTCATCCTTGGTATGGTCAAGTTCACTATTTTTACCTATTTTAGCTCTATGTAATTTCATGATTTCACCCAAATAATCTTAGCATTTGAAAACAATCTTGATGGTCATTCAACTAATGTCAAAAGTACCATAGAGCAATGTTTAGAACACTGTAGGTTATTTGCACAAATAATCGACTAACAGCTTTAAATCAATATTCAAAGGAAATTTCCAGTCACACAAGATGCACACTTTAAGGTAAGAACATAAACCCTAATATTAAATAAGCAGGTTGCTTATTTGTATTATCAAAACTAGACCACAGAAAGAGCACCTGCTGCCTTCTGTGTTTCCCTCACATGTAGGTGAAATATTTGTACATCAAATAAAAATACAAGGACAGCCACCTGCACTTCAGAACACAAGTATGAGCAGTGACAGTGAAAATAACTCTTAACAATTTTGTTATTAGGACATCCTCCTACACTTACTATTGCTTTCATGTTGAATAGAAAGACCCTTTCAAGTTACAATGGCTTTTGAAGACTAATAGGAACAGAAAAAACAATTATCAAAACAGATTCAGAAAGACTGGAATGCACTAATAAAAATTCTTCAGTACTCTGTACAAGTAAGCATCTTGCCAGAATGAAAAATGCCTTGAAAATAAATACAAAGGGACCTGTTCTCCTGCAAAGTACTTCAATAAAATATATAACAGATTGCACCAAACGGAATTCTTAAGACAACAAATGTTCCTCTGAAGTATACTTATAAGCCATAATTAAAGATATCCTCGCCAAGCTGTATTCAGAAAGAAAAATTATGAAGTCTCCTAGGAAGCAGTTACCCACCCAGTTCTTTATAGTTTGTATAACTTGGAAGTCTTTTATAGAATACATTCCACCATTATCAGGCACAATATGGTCTAGTGACAATTCTCCAAATATACTCTGAATCCGAAACCAATTGGTTCATATACAGGTGCTAGAAGTATGCATAAGCATCACATTGCATCGTCAGATTCTCTTCATTTTCAGCCTTTTCTTAGGGTGCTCTTTCCACTTGCACCAAAACACAGATAGGCCAATACCACCTCTTGCTTTACTGAACCACATCCTCCAGAGGTGCCTTGGGTTCTCAAACTCAGTAGGTTTGGCAAAGTGACTTCCAGTAGTGCCAAAAAAGCAGAAAATTAGGGGTTTTAAGACATTGTATTTAAAAAAAAACAAAAACAAACACAAACCCAAAAAACAACAACACCACCACCACCAAACCAAACCAACAAAAAAAAAATCCACCACAGAACCTCAGGAGTTTCAACTTTCCACTTGAGATTGGGAAACAACAGTAGTAGTAGAAAAGAAATCTTTCTGGGAGTTTGAGAAGCTAGTGATCTGATACACTGCTGCGCTTCATACTGATGCCTTTAATGGCATACTGGCATATCACACATTTCCAAGGCCACCACCTTAGAAAACTGAAATACTTACTTTGAAATGCTCATCCTATTACAAAACAGAGCACAATGCCTGGAACAAACAGTGCTCCATCTGTTTTCTTGTGTTCTGTTTTCTTCTTCATCTGACAAATCACGAACACGATGAAATGATTAATTTGCCCACACCACCATAAAGAAACACCTTTCCTTCCAGTCTTGCAGCAGAAACAGCAACCAGTTTTAGCCCACTCCATTTAGATGAGCCACTGTGTTTCCCCAGTTAAATGGGCAGCACACCAGTAGGGGCATTGCACTTAGACTTGGTTGTCTCCAGGTAGAAAGACTTACAAAACCGGTTGCTAACTCTGCACGGATTTCCAAATGGTAGTTTTATACAAAAGAAGCCTCAGCAGGTGCTGGACGTACATCTCTGCAATGCACAATGTCTAAAATGCTTTTTGGCAAATCAGAGGGCAGAACAATGCAGCCTGGCCTTGGAATACACGGACAGAAACCAGCAAAGGCTGGAAATCTTCCCTTTGTCATCCATGACACTCAGCAGCCTCCCCAACCGCAAGCGTTGCACACATCCACGCTAAGCTTGTTTCTTAGAACCAGCGCTGTATAAAAGTTTAAAAGGGCAGCGGGGAGAAGCGAGAGGAAGCAGCAACAACACACTGGAAAAGCATATGAACTTTTGCAGAATGGATAGTTAGCTGAACTAACTGAATTTGAGTCATCTAAAAGAGCTGACTCTCAGCCTGCCTCCACACATTGTTCTCTGAACTTTGATTTTTACCTTTTTTCCTCAGAAAAGAACACATGGACTCTCATAATACATTGAGTTTCTACTTCTCCCATCAGCGACTTTTGAGATCCATACTTGAGAACTTCCATTTTATTTATTTATTAGTAAATCTAAGTCATTTGAAAAATGAAGTGTCCCTCCCTCTCCCTATTCTGTAAGTGCTGCAACAGAAAGAAAAAGGTCACTACCTCGTATTTGCCCTGTGATGTATGGACTCCTGTACAGAGGCAGACACCTACTTTCTCTCCCTGCGACATCTTTCAAACTTCCCCTCCCACAGTCAGCTCTGAAGGCACAAAGCATACAGCTCCTCTCAGAGGAAGAAAGTTAAGGAGCCTTACTAAAGCTTTCCATTCACAGGGGGCAAATTCAGCCAAACTGGGCAAAATCTACCAAATCTGAAATTTAAAAAGAACCTTTGCCATGTATTATTGCCCTTGTTATCTTCATTACTTTTTTTTTCCCCCTGAAGCAATGGACAAAATCTTTTGTGTACAGAGGACCACATACCAACCAATTTTCTTTCATTCTAATATGCTTTAACTGTGCCGCCTCCCACCACTCATCCTTCTACCAGTGCATCTAGAAAATCTTCACTGGGTGCCATAGAAATATCTGTATCACAGAATATATTTTTAAACAATAATAAAAAGGGTTACCTTATCCTTTTATCTTCAACTTTTTTCAGATATTCATCTCTCTTCAATACTCCCAATATTGTTTCCCGTTCATGCTCCAACAAGAATGACAAATTGATGATCTCCAAGTGCTTCGTCATGATTCTTCAACAGCCGCTCTTTCAATGATTGCTTTCTCTAATCAATTCTTCCAGTGATTTATTTGCACGAGTCCAAAGGCACGTTTGTATCAGAGCTCAAAGCTCCACACAGTCAAGAGGTATTTTAAAAAATGCTTCTTTAAGTTAACCAGGTGTCAAGATTGCATTGCTTTGCCTTCCAACTATGCAAGAAATAAAGGTTTCTTCTTTTTTTCTTCCTGAAGAAAGCCAGTCATTTTCCTGGTTACTGAATACCCCCGTGTCCTGGCTGATGCTCACTGGCACGCCACAGACCTTCAGACTGCATTCACAAACAGCTGCAGGATCAACTTCCTGGCATAATTGTAGTTTGCAGCCACAAAATAGCTGGGTATATTTATTTCAAACTACCTGAAAGTCAAAACAAACAAGTGTAGGTGATTTTGACGTTACCATCACAGTCTGATTTGAGAAAGGCTTAATCTAGTAATGGTTTGAAAGCCACCAAAGAATGGCTTGCAGACTATCAGGTTATCTCAGGAGTTACTCATACGTCATGCTTTCTATGTTGTTGTTTATTTACTCACTAATGTTTGATTATTATGCTCCCACGAGGGCTCTGCAATTATCCTCCTACTGCAATACATTTAAATGACTATATTCACCTTATAATACTTCCAAACTAACAGCAATAAGCACAGGGGCAGGGGGGGAGGAATGATTCTACTTATTTCCCTGGGATTAGGTTAAATAAAACACTGGACCATTATGTTTATTCTTAAGTTCTTGAAAATGGTGTTTCAATTAATACCATAAGGCCAAGTTACTTGTAAGCAAGAGGAAGAAATCCAAGATGTGAATTATCCTTTGTTGCTATCAAGGCGGCTAACTTCTTTCTTGAACTGCCTAACAAAACGCCTGGTGAAAACAGTATTTTCACCCCAACTGGATCCTAACCTCGGTGGGATAGGGAGCATGGGGTATTGGCATAAAACTTACAGTGCCAAGTTCAGCAGTCAGAGAATAAGCTAACTTGCTTGGCTGGTCGAGGTGCTCCAAAATTCTGTTCACAAGGTTTGCAGGGGTACCATAGGTCACACACAGCACTATTCTGACAGGCTTTTTTTTTTTTTTAACTAAGAAAAAAAAGCCAAGTTTTATTGAAGAATGGAAACCCAACAGGTTAAGGGGAAAGAATAAGCAATACAATTAGAAATTTAGGACAACAAAAGGGTTAAAAATGGTCTCTGACAGCACCGTTTTTGTCTTGATGATGTACTACAGGTCACCAGGGTTCTTGCAGAACAGTGCAGTCGCACGACAAGCAGGCTGGCAAGAACACTCTACTTTGTAAGACATATTCTGGTATTGGGAATTTAGGGAAGAGAAAAACCACTTTGAAAGATTAACTTGACATCTGGCCATATTTTCTGAGCTTTTTTTCTTTTAACTCTAAAGAGGTTAATACCAGTGAAGCTATATAGGGAAAAAATCAGGAGGGCCAAAGCCCAGCTAGAACTAAACCCGGCTTCTGTTGTCAAGGGCAACAAAAAAAGTTTCTATAAATATATTAGCAATAAAAAGAGGACCAAGGATAATCTCTGTCCTCTAGTAGATGGGGCCAGTAACGCAGTGCCCAAGGATGAGGAAAAGACTGAGGTACTTAATGCTGTCTTTGCATCAGTCTTCAGCAGTAGGACCATTTGTTCCCTGAGTACCCAGGTCCCTGAGCTAGAAGACAGGGATGGGCAGAATGAAGCCCCTGTAATCCAAAGGGAAATGGTGAGGGACGTGCTTCAGCACCTGCAGGTGCACAAATCTATGGGGCCAGATGGGATCCACCCAAGGGTACTGAAGGAGCTGGCGGAAGTGCTCACCAGGCCACTTTGCATCATTTATCAGCAGTCCTGGATAACCGGGGAGGTCCCAGCTGA
>VUYV01000070.1:285359-311110 GCA_008711295.1 Anarhynchus alexandrinus
GATGATCTTAAAGTTCTCTTCCAACCTAGATGATTCAATGATTCTAAAGTTATTGCTCGAGATTGGATAAAGTCATGACTGCACCTCGAGTACTGCGTTCAGTTTTGGGCCCCTCACTACAAGAAGGACATTGAGGTGTTGGAGCATGTCCAGAGAAGGGCTACAAAGCTGGTGAGGGGTCTGGAGAACAAATCTTATGAGGAACGACTGAGGCAACTGGGATTGTTTAGCCTGGAGAAGAGGAGGCTGAGGGGAGACCTTATCACCCTCTACAACTACCTGAAAGGAGGTAGTAGAGAGGTAGCGGCTGACCTCTTCTTCCTGGTGACAAGTGATAGGATGAGAGGAAATGGGTTCAAGTTGTGTCAGGGGAGGTTTAGATTGGATATTAGGAAACATTTTTTCACTGACAGGGTTATTAAACATTGGAATAGGCTGCCCAGGGAGGTAGTGGATTCGCCATCCCTGGAGGTGTTTAAAAAAAGGGTAGATGTGGTACTCAGGGACATGGTTTAGAAGTGGTTTTGTCAGGGTAGGTTAATGGTTGGACTTGATGATCTTAAAGGTCCCTTCCAACCTCAGCAATTCTATGATTCTATGAATACTCCTGTCAGAATATCCAAAAACCACAAAAATTCCCTTTGGGTAAGCATGTAAGCATGTCGACTATCCTTGAACGTCCTGGAAGATTTTTCTCTCAATACAGGGATGCACATATGAAAACCAAAATTACTGAGGTGACATGCCATAATTGGAAATCCAGTTATTTAATTTGCTACCTGGAGCATAGCATCAAATACGTAGACTCCAGAGCAGAACTAAGCACTGGTAAGGGTGAGAAGATTACAAACTGACAGATTAGATGGACTTAAAATTTAAGGGAGTGCTACACTCTCCTGTGCCAGCTGTAAATCAGCTGAAAGATCATTCCATTAAGCTTCTTACAGCTTGCACCAGTGAGGAAATCCTAAACCACAGAACATACACCACTGGCAGCAGTGGCAACACTTGCAGATAGAAAGCAGGTAGGACCTAAATCCCACACGAATGGAGATCCTTCTGAGCCACGGATCAACAGGCAGTCACAGCAACCCCTGGCTATGCTCAGGAATAGGTGGGGAAGAGGTTGGATTTAGGGGGCCAGCACCAGTGGTGGTGGTAAGAGGTTTGAAGGCATGGAGAGTGGAAGCACACAAGAAGATGTTAATGAAGGAGAGAAGAGAAGAATTATTCTTACTGCCCACAGGCACAACCTGACACTGCAACTGATGTCCGAGTTACCACTGTCTTCCATGCCATATGAGACTCGCTTAGAAAGATCAAAACAGACTCACTGGACGGTGGTCTGGTCAAAAAAATTCTGGTATCTCATGCTGACAGCTGACCTTTAAGGTGAACTATGTGGCTCCTGAACAGAAATTATTATAGTCTGGTGTGACAAACAGAAGAAGACAACAGAAACTACATTACAGTTTGCAATATAGAGAATAATGCAGAGTATTATAATGTTTACCAAATGAGTATTATAATGTTCACCAAATAGACCCAAATTACATTCACGTTACCCACATCAACAGAAAGATGTTTGTAGTAAAATCTGTTCTTGTAGAAAGACTATAATCAATTGAAGCTTTATTCTATTCACAATGGGTTTTGTTCCTTTCTTTCTATTTTTTACTGAACATACCTGGGAATAGATCCTTCAGTCCTATTTATGACAAAAATCTTGTGGGTTTTAACTGTCTTTATCATGTAACAGTGGGATTTGGCAACTGTCAGGAAATACAATTTTACCTGCTTATGTGTTCAACCAACTCTACGTAGGTTAAAATATCTTGTGAATCAGCAAAAACATTCTCCTAAAGAGCCGGGATGGCAGCCTCTTTAATGATCTCGTACTCAGTATTAGGAAGACATAGAACCCACCAATGACAGTGTTAAAACCAGCATCCTCAAATTTCCCATATTGCTTTGGCAGGGGAACACAGTCTCCAGCGCAACACCGAGCACACTGGCAATACAGCTTTTGTGTTCAGGGCTGCAGTAACATATCTGATGCTGAAATAGCCCAGTTTTTCTGTCCGCCAGCTATCCAACATATGTGTACCAATCAGCTAATTGATATGAAGATTCGGACCCACCTCACCTTCCAGATTTTCTTCCGCACTACAGAATTGCTACTGAAAAATAATAGATTCTCTAACCAAGCACTGCCTAGCTGATGAAGCTTCGGCAAATATCTCAAGAGAAGCTCATATTTGTTCAGACAGGATTCCTTCTAAACACGTTACACTCATGACCTCTGCCTAGGTGATATTCTCTACCCCAAGCCAGCTGAAGTACCAACAGCAGTTAACTTTGCATGAGCCAAGATTTCCCAGTTCTTAGATAACGTTACTCTTTTAGGACCGAACATGAGGCAGATCTAGTCAAAATTCCCTTGTCCCTGCATCCTGCTTCACTCCTGCCTGATTAGACAAATTTTGCAATGAAACTCTGATAACACTGCCTTTATTCTGCCATGGGCTGGTACAGGAGGTACCAGAACATCCCCTACCTTGCAGCAGCAGACTTTCTGATTTAGCTCCCATACTTTTGTGGTAAGTGGTGGGCATTTCTGTTATAAGCATAGTTGTTAAACAAAAAGAACAGCAATAGCAAAACCAGCAGGAACACTTGCTCTATGGAAAAGGAGACTAATAAGTAATGAGACACTGTTTTTAACAAACTACCACTTAAGACTTCCCTGCTTTAGACAACACGTGATTAGAGACCAGTCCTGTAGTTCACATAAAGATTTAATAGGAAAATTTGCACTTCTCCTTTCCTGCACCACTTTTTGCTCTTTCTCTAAAAAGCCCAGAATAAATCAGATGACAAAAGCTGAATTATGAACCAACTTAGGGTTTAAAAACAAAAGAAGCCAGCCAGCTTTTAGAAAGTGACAATGATCCTTTTAACAGACTTTTGATGTTTTATTAAGCAGCCCTGTGGCTGGTTAGGAAATTTAGTTGTTTTCATCCGAAACTGAGCGAAGATTTCACACAACAGAGCATTTGGGGAACACTAAAATTCAGATTAGGACACATGGAAAAATGCGAAGCCCCCTATTAGGATGGGGTTAGTTCTAATCTACATTCAATTAGAGCATTAAATTCCTAAGTCAGAGTAATGCAACTATCTAACATTGGACTTGCAAAGGAACTAGTAAAGGAGGAAGACTGAAGTGACACAACGGCAAGACAGTATGTGAGCGAGCCTCTCGAGTATGTGGTTGATTTCCGCTGCCTCATGAAAAGGGGGAGAAGAATGGCTCATTGGGACTATCTACATGCTTTTCCCACTTCTCCTATCCCTGTGGAAAGGGATTTCTAGAATGGAGTCTTCATCTCTGAAGTTATTTCTAATGTATCTTACCTCAACAATAACAGACTCATTAGCACACAACAGCTCTTGCAAAATTATAACTTAATAATAAGGTGCAGTTTATCATGCAGTATACCTTCATCCACTGTATGTAGGTACCATGTCTATCCACAGAGCATTTGCTCACCCTCCCAAGACAAAAGAATTACATAAGACTTAAGGAAAAAAAGCATTACAGTGGGGAAGAACATTTTTTTTTTCTATCTGCTAGCACAGTTGCTTGTGAAATACAGGACCCCCAAAACTGAATCTTCATGTGGGATGTTAGTTACAAGCTACAGGACATACAATGAATCCACTGCAATCAGCTACATTTGTAGATACCACAGGTGCAGTGACCACTGCTGTCACTGCCCCATGTACCTTCCTGAACCCAGCAAATCAACAGCTTCATCTGCACTCCAAACCACTTTCCCCTCCTTTCTCCCCCATCTTCTCGGGAAGGAGGCGAAGCATCCTGCTCCCAAGAGACAGAGCTGAAAGGAAGAGAGATGAAGGGAGCGGAATTATCCTCTTTTCTTTAAATGGCGCTATTATCAAATTGCTTGATGCAAGAAATTACTCCCACCGCCAAGCCATTATGTTTACTTAGCCAGAAGCCAATACGTGGAACAATTTAGTGACTCAGCAACAGAGGCAGAATTTTCCACGTGCACTGACTACAGTGGTACAGGAACCACAGCATCACCTCACGCTGCTTGAGTGACAGAACCTTCACCTACTGCTGGCAGGAAGTTCTTTGCCAGCAGTGTGTTTTGGACTACACATATTTACTAGCACGGGTGTATATGGGACAGGCTCAAACCGTATTTCCATACTGGTAAAGATATTCCGAGCAACTGTAGCCGAATGCAGCGTGGCGTTGTGGACTGTAATTGACTTGTGCCACGTGAGAAGCTGAGATAAGTCATCTCTCAAAAAGGCACCAACCACTGTCTGAACCAAAGCTGCACAAGGCAAATGGCAATGTCTGAAACTCAGCAGGAGTGGGACTGATGGCACTGCTGCCTCTGAGACATGCTTCAGGTGGCCACAGTTCCCACCTTCCAGCTCAGCTGATGGCACTACGTACCATGGCGTGCTGAATCTGGATCCAACGCACCCAGCTTTGACACTGAAATGAATAGAGACATATTTCATATATGCAATGCTTAAAACACACCGGTACTATGTGTCCTGAGTTCACTCACATGGGGGTCTAAAATAAAATTCAAAACTAGGATGGCATCACTAGGTAGCCACCAAAACATGCTCCATGTTGTCTTTTATCTTTTCTGAGGCCTAGAGTTGTAGGCAAGCCTATGATGGAGGAAGGGAGGCAAGGACCGCCAACATTAAGTCTAATTAAAATGGCAGGAAGACATTAAAAAGGTTCTTGTCATACCAAGAACCTTTAACAAATGCAAAGCTTACTGTCTTGAGAGTGTAATGGCCAACTTGTGTCTCTTCCTGGTTTGACTTAAGCATACTGCTTGCAGAATGCCATACACAGGAGCAAGAAAAACCAGCTTCACTTCTCAGAGACGTGTTTGCAGAGTGCACACACCCAGGTAAGCAAACTAAGTGCCAGCAGGTGCTGAAGCACCAGGAAACGCTTGTTGCACAAAATCAATAAATTTTCGAGGTAAGGAAGAGCTACTTAAGACACTGAAGTCAAGTGGCAAGAAAAGCAAACCAAACCGAATTTGTTGAATGTGATCTCGGTTAACGGCACATGGATTAGACTGAGAGAGAGCTCTAGTCGGTATTACAATGCAAACAGCAAGCAGATTTTTGACTAAGAACAAACTTCATAAATCTTCCAGCTCTTATATCTAAAGATCTTTGAACTGGCAAATCATATATTGCATTAAAGAAAGTGTCACGTATGAGTGGCAGCAACATTGTTTGAAAAGACATTAAATACCATCATACAAATTTGCATTAGTGCACTGAAATGAATATAAGATGAGAGAAAAGCTGGAACTCTGATTCTTTAAATCTACCTCTCTAAGTCATGTAGTACAAGCATGTTTGATTTCATAGTAACCAGGAAAACTCAGATTCGTTAATAAAACAAAAACAATGGATGCAGAAGCCGCTCATTTTTTAGGTCAGGCACAATTCCAGCTTTCTGGTAATGTCTTGGCAAAGCTGTCATATACCTACACGACTGCGGATCTCTCTCCAACCGCAGTCAATGCCTTCGAGGTGTATCTAGTTTCTAGCACTAGCGCAATAACATTTCCAAAACCAAAATCATAAGCGTTTAAAGACTAAGGAATAATGTTAAAGTTCATGAAGTCTACAAACTATTCCACCTGACTGTGTAAGGGAGCAGTAAATCAACATGCCTGATTATGCAAATAAGAGAGGTAAGACTAAGCTCAGCACTGCAGGTCTGAGCATTCACTAACCCACACTCCTACTATAGGTCTCCCTCTGCTTGTTTTTCAGCCCTTATCAAAACCTTCAAGAACATGAAAAAAGGCATTAAAAAAAAAAAAAAAGCCATTTTCTGTTTCCTTGCTGTAGAATTTTAGGCTCACCCAGCTGCCCAAGCGGTCAGGTTACATATCGCATGCGACAGGGAACACCACTGCCCAGCGAAACCTCCCTACAGAGTACACGGCTTGGCTGCTACCCCAACAACCTTGTGTTGTTTTTCAAGTGCACTACGCCAGGAGAAAGGCAGCGTGTGCTCAGGCAGGGGAGCAAGTGCAGAACAGACCAGAGGTAGAGAGTACACCAGACAGCGTTCGCTTGTGAACACAAGCCCATGCTCCCCAGAGATCCTACAAAACAATGACATGAGAAAATTTAACCCCTTAGGTGATGCTTTGGAATAAACAAACATCTACTAATCTCCTCTTCTTACACCACCTTAGCTAATATACTTACAAGCAGGAGGCAAGGAGCGGGAGGAATGACACGACAGGGTGGCAACCTTTTTCTTTTGTTTTGCTCATCATTGAGTAAACATGGCTCGTTTTCCCGGCTAAGCATATAACCAGAAAGGATGATACCTCCCAGGGTAAGAATGGAAATAAAATTAAATGCCTCAGCTTGCAAAAGTAAACAAACCAAACAGATCTGAACCAAAGAATGAAGGAAGGAAAATTTTTTTTGCTATGGTTAAGCAAAAAACATCTGTGCAATGTGAAATCATCCATGAAAATATGACTTACGGCTTGAGTCATCTCAATCTTATTGCTTAGTCACAGTGTGTATGAAGGCAGTATTCATTCAGCACTGAACTTTACCTTAATATGTTTATTTGCTGTGTCTCTATACTTTCTGTGACGAAATGGAAAGAAAAGCAGTGAACTGAGGTCTAGAATAGAACAGATTTATTGTAAACCAAGTTCTAATATGCACCTTACATACACTTTCTTTGATAGCTGGATAATTTATAAATTTAAGCAAAACTCACAGTTATGAAATTTAACTAAGATAAATTGAAGTTTATCAACTGATTACTTTTAAAAATTTGTAGCACCCTTTCCCCACATTAAAATTGGCACAGCATTTGGGAGTAAGAAATCAATTCTTGGTATTGGGTTCTCTTAGAAATAGAAAGCAAGTACAATGCCAGCAAGTTTCCTAATACTTCTTTCTAACCACTAGCATTTCTTACAACTATCAACACAGTGAGTTTAGGAGAAGTTAAATTAATACATATTATGTTATTACACGATGGCATTTGACACCAGGATGCACGGGACAGGAATGAGCTAGCATACCCAGGACACCTGAAAGCCACCATCAGCTCTGTTACTGGTCAGCAGCTGCTGCTGCGCGATCTAGTCATGACCTATCTCCATCCTCCTTAAACGCCCTGTCTCCTGTTCACTGGGACTGGAGGCTGCTCTGGGCAGCAACCATCATGTGTAACTGTGTGCGAGATCCCCGAGGCAGTGGTCAGTACTGCAGCACTATTACAGGATGCTTCATCTGACATGAAGTAGAAAATGCACGGTAAAACATGAGGATTATTTTCATTACTTAACAAGATGTTCTCACAAAAAAAAAAAAGTATCTGCAGCAAATGGTTGACTGAAATATCAGTAGGTTTGCTTGATTTTTTTTCCCCAACAAAAGTTTCTCATCAGAGAACACCAACAGGTACGTTCCACAGAAATGGATGAAGATTCTTCAAAAATTTCAATAGAAACTTGTTCATAAGTCTTCAAATGTTTTCACTAATTTGCTGAATTAAGAGTACTCCAAAGAAAGTGCCTTGACTTTATCAAACATTTTATTTTGCAGAAAACCTCATGACTATCAATCTGAGGTTTAGTCCACTTGATACAATTCTGTCATTGACCTCTCTTTCTTCATGAATGAAGAAAAATGACATTATCTCTGAGCTTTGCAAGAGGGCTGAAGGAAGATTGATGAGGAACTGCAGCCAGGCTGCAGAGTCAGAGAAGAGGGAACTAGCATTTAGAAGAACAGCCATTTGGAAAACCATCCACCAAGCAGTGAAACCCCCTCTGGGTTTGGGGAAAAGGGAACCCCGGAGCTTGCGTGTGAGTGCTCTGAATGAAGAAATGTGCATGTGGCATGTGAGAGTGTAGGAGGCAAGAAATCCAGTTCTCCATTATTTCAGCATGTTAAGTGCTCGTTTGCGTGTCTGCAACAGTATGGTGTAGTAACATTCATTATCCACTAGGTGTGATAATAACTTTCTATTTGATTTAGCAAAGCAACTGGATTCAGGTTTTAATGAAAAGAAATAAGTTTGTTTTCATGCACACCAAAGGTATAATCATACACGATATGACTTATCTCTACAGAGCTGTGAAAAATCTTCAGGAGATTCATCTGCCCAGCGTGGGGAAGTGGGGGTGAATGTTGGACCAGATGATCTTTAAAGGTCCCTTCCAACTCAAACCATCCTATAATTCTATTCTCTCTCTCTTATTTATTCTGACCTGGTCATCCCAGCCCCACTCTATAAGCAAGAGAGAGAAATAGGCATTTCTAGGGCATGACTCACCTCGTCTTCATGAGAAGATTTTAAAAAGGTTAGAGGAATCCTGGTCTAGAAGCATCCATTTCTCTCCACTGACTGTGAAGGGGATGCAGCATGACTCCCTCAAAGACAGGCATACAAAACATGTGAGCAAACGCATCCTGCGTCTCATTTGCAGTATTAAATGAGATGTTCACAAGGACACTTGTCCAGAAACCTACCAGTGGATATAAACAGCTTAATCAGAAAGAGGGATGAGCTTGGAGTGTTGCCATGTTTTGTTTTTCATTAAATACAATGGTACAATGGTTTTTCTCTACAAACAGCAAATAAAGCTAACAGGCCACTTAACTCTTGCCATGAAATGCATCAGTATGTTGTCCCAGTGTGTCTACCTCAAAACGAGCGTGGCTGGGAAGACTGCATTTGTAACCACATCAGTTTCCAAAATTCTTGTGGCGGGCAGGAAAAAAAAACCACAAAAATCTAGTTAGAAAATGTAATCTCACTTTCACAGGTTACACTGCTATCAATCTGAAGACTGTTGTGCATCAGCTATCAGATCCTGAGGATCGCTTTCAGCAGAGCAGAGAAGGTGGTGGAGTATGTAGAGGTTTTCCTTTGCTTCCCAAGGTGGGATTCATAACATAAATGTCTATCCAAAACAGCTCAAAGTAACAGCACTAGGTCTGTGGGGAGCAGCCACACATATTGTCCGTGACTGAGGACCAGAGCTTAGATCAGTGAGAAAAACTACACACTGCCATCTGATCTTCCAGTACCCCAATGAATCCAATCAGTAACTTTAGCAAAAGCCTATATAGGCTGCCTCACAGTAGCATACACAGGATCAGCATCCTTTTTCATATGCTGTATAACAAGCACAGAAAAGTACCACATTCCTCCAAAAATACTGTTCATCAAATGAAGGGAACATCTGGGATGGGTTTTCTTTGCCATTTTAAAATGCTTTGCCCTCCCAGCACAACCCATCCAGTTCCTCAGTTGTATCTCTCCTGAGAAAAGGGCATGCAGCTGAAGTTGCCGCTGCTGAACAGACTGTCTGGCTTCAGTCTGCTTGGCACAAAAAGCAACAGTGGAGATTCGCCAACACAGTCTGAGGTGGCTAGTGGCCAGCAGGCAGCAGCCAGGCACAGGGCTGGAGAAGTAAAGTTCAAAGCTGCACAATGGATCACTGCATGGGAAGTGCTCCAAGCTAGAAGGAAGCAGATGTAACTGCTAAAGATGACTTTATAGAATGTGACAGAAGATACAGATTTCCATTGCACAAATACCTTATGAGACCTGAGGTCTCAACCAGTCTTTGTTAGCAATCTGAATTTTTCAAACGTAAAGGCTACCTAATGTACATTAGGCTGTGATACTTTATGCTAACTATGAGAAAAGGATCACAAGCTTTCTCATCTATCCTTCTGCCCATGATCTGTCAAGGTAATTCCATACTATAATACTAGTGGGTGCTGTACAAAGAGCGGGAAGACACAGAAGCCCTCAAGAAGAAGCACCTACTCTGACATAAACAAACCCTTAATCACTTCTTTTCACTAAACATTCTATTTGTTACCATACTTTAA
This sequence comes from Anarhynchus alexandrinus, assembly GCA_008711295.1. Taxonomy (NCBI): domain Eukaryota; kingdom Metazoa; phylum Chordata; class Aves; order Charadriiformes; family Charadriidae; genus Anarhynchus; species Anarhynchus alexandrinus. The sequence continues at coordinate 295,338 of VUYV01000070.1, forward strand.
ACCTCTCTCCCTCTTTCCAGTTAGATGCATAATTCCAGTGGCACTACAAGAAAAAGAATTCAGGAACCTGGAGGTGAGCTTCCAGAGTTGCTACCTGTCCTAGAGCTACTCTTCCAAGCTTTCAGAAGAACAGGTGGTGGGCACAGGCAGCATACTACTGGTATATACTAGCTTTTAAGTGAAATGGCAAAAGAGAAATTACTCAGGAGAATGACTGTGCAGAGCTGCGCTCACAGGATAATTAATCATAACCTGACCTTTCTGTAGCAGCTTTCTGCCTCCTTTTGGCCAAGATTTACTCCAGCAATCTGCATAGCAAGTGTTTTAGCCTTTTGATTGCATTTGCAATATAGACGGCTTAAGCCACTTGAAAAAATACCAAAATGTACCATTATGTGAGGGCCAAACTACTCACGTGTCTGGGTTTGAGGAGGAAAGTATAGTTGATGCACATTTCCAGTAGGATGTCTATGAAACATCTTTCAGAGAGGGACAAGTCATCTCCGAGATGGTCCAGTGTACACAGAGTAGGCAGCCCAAGTTTGCCAGCGTGGAAGGGATGGTGACCTCTCCAAGATCCATCATCCATCCATCATCTCCAAGATGATGGGGACATCATCAGGAGGTGCTAACAGTAATATCTCTCACTCCTGCTACTGCCTCTTGCTAATCCACAGCAATCAGCCCATCACAACCTGACCTGTAAAGCCAAGTTCCTCATTTACCAATACAGGTTTTAGAAGTTAAGGATACGTTTATGGAAGCCTGGTTAATAATTCATCAGTGTGAAGAGAGTTACATTTTTCCAGTGATCAAATGCTGGATACCCACATTCCACAGTTGAGCATTTCTCCTTGCATATCATGTGCAGCAACTATAGTTTAATAGAGGCCCTCAGGGAGTATATAGGAGCGATAAAGACAGTTTAAACCTGGGACTATTGAAAGGTTAATGAGATTTATCTATTTGATCCCTGACTCACGCAGCGATTTGGGGTAGGTTTTGTTATTTTCCTCACGTTTATCAGTATATCAGCTTGTTGCACACAGCTTACGCTCTTCAGCCTAGCAGACGCTCTCAGAAGGATTCATGCATACACCTTGTCTAAGGCAGACTAGCTTATCTGCCAAGAAAATCTGGAAAAAAGAAATGCCTTCCCACATGATAAACCCAGACGGCTGAGGAAGACAAAAGGACATAAATTTTTCCAAGTTGAGGTCAAGTGATCTTCCCATTCCATTGGTATTGAAACACCGCTCAGCAGCAAATACTGCCCCACGTTTCCACGTGTAGACTATTGGGTGCTGATTGTAACCATTTGGGTCCCCTCAGAGACTGCAGAGGAAGAACCTGTCAGGACTGGAAGTCTGTTATTTTACGAGAGAAGAACAAGCTTCCTCAATTTTAGAAGAGTGCGTGGTTTTGATTCTATTTACATCTTCATTCTTTCCTTTATGATTATTGCAAATCAGCATGCTCAAACACACATCTTTTCCTCTGTTCTTTAAAGCCCCTACAGTAATGTTTCCAGAAACCAGAGTAAATAAATGCAAACGAAAAAGAGGTCTTGACAAAAACACTTTCTGATCATCTAAAGTTAATATTCTATAATAACTCCTGCCCCTTTACCACTTGTGAATATCAGTACTATGCCAGCCCTCAGCAATTAAGCTTGTATGCATGCACAAAAGCCCTAGGCAATTGTTACTATATTGTGAATGCTATTCCTGGAGTTCTTCAAGAAGCAAAACAAAAACCCCGAAGCCATGAAGTCCTAGGCACAGCCTTCAGTACTGCATCAGACTTTCAAGTGTTCAACACCTTAAAAATGTGTCAATTCTGCTTACTTGGCAATATGAGAAAGTTTAAAAAAATATACAACCATAAATGTTATTTTCCACAGGACTCCTGTTCCACTCAAGACACAGGAAAGATAACAGTAAGGCAGCTGCCCAAAATTTCTTCCGTTTCACCGTTTAGCATAGAGCCCATGCCTCTTTTGTGGCACATTTTCTCACGCCCGAATACAAAATTAATTTAATTATTTTTTTCTATCATACTTGTACACATGTATCCAAATACCTTACAAACACTGATCTATATAGTATTTTTGATGTATTATCTTAAGTTTTAGATAGAAAAGCAAAATCCTTTAAGTTAATGATAGGACAGGAAGGGAAACTTTTTGCTAATTTAATGTATCTTGATGGCTGGACACTCCAGTTACAGACAGACTGATTTTTCAAATATATTGAGCATCCGTAATCCCATACGATTTTAAAGAAACTTGTGGACTCCCAGCACCTTTGAGTATCAGGCCCTGAAGTATAAAATACTTCCCCTTGTAATAGAGAACAAGAACCCTTCACTCATCTTCTTCTTTCCTTGCAAAGGCTTCCCTATACCCTCCAAAAAGCCACAAAACATCTTTTTTTATGGGGAAAAAAAATCCACGTTTTTCCATTACATATTTTTATATATATACATGTGCACACACACCTTTGCAGTACTATAGAGAGATGCTTTTATTTAATATAAAGTGATAGTGATGCAGGTAAACTGGTAAACTGGAAAACCAGTTATAAGCAGCATGATTATGTTTCAACGTTCAAATTTAACAGAGCATCTAAAATCAACTGGAAATCTGAAACCGTTCTCTGCAACATTTGTTTTAAAGCAGCAGGACTATTGTAAAACTAATCATTTCCAACAAAAGGATAGCAAGAGACACTAAGAAAGTCATTCCCAGAAGCTAAATGGCCTTTCCAGCTGTGAGATGACATCTTCTTGGAAGACATTAAGGAATACGTATTTCTATAAGCTTTTTGAATATAAGCTTTAAAAAAAGAAGATGCAAAAACAAAACAAAACAAAAAAATCAAAGCAAAGTTGGAGTGAATATTATTAGGGTTGTATAATGCACAAGATGAAGCAGTAAAATCCAGCTAGTAACATACATTACAGTTTCAAACCGCTGTTTGAAAGCGGAAAATATAACCAGAAGGTAACACCATAAATAACATAGCTTTGTCTTTGCCACACATGATCTACTGAACGAAAAGCATAGCCTCGTAAAGAACACACCTCAGGCTATTAAAAGCATATCAAAAGGATAAAAATTCACCTCCCCTCTGAGGGGATTGCATTTAGTAACAGATTAGTGAACCTTTTACTTCTCAACTGCTTCAAACTTAACCGAAAAAACTACAGACCACCCCAAGAACAACAGAGGCTAGCCTGATCCTTTTATAAACCTGCACTTTCTCTGGAGAGGTAATTCAGCATTAAACACTAGTGAAAAATAGTATCCGAAGACAACATTGTCTTTACCGCTTTAATCCATTACAAAGAAAACAACAAGGTTTTGCTGAAATAGTAGATTAGACCACCCTTAGAACGGGCAGTTCCTTCCCGTTTTAAGTAATGAGTCCTAGAAACTCTTACTTTTTAGCACATATATTTAGATTCACAGCCTTCCTCCCTCCACTCCTTCACCTCTTAAATCTATAAATAAACTACCTGCAGCAATACTGAATAGTCTCTTAAAAATGGAGGCACGGTACGTTTCAAAACAATTCCGAATGGCAGATGGAAGAAGTTTCTAATTGACTTCAGTATTGTTTAGCAGCCCGTTTGATCGCGCAGCTCTGCGGTGCGGTCACGCCAGCCCATAGGTCAAACACAGCGTGAATTCAAACATTCGCAGAGAGACCACAGGATGCAGAGCTGTTTGCATATAACATCCTCAGGGAGGTTTCCTGCCATAAGGAAACATGTGGCGCCCAAGCAGGGAACACCACTCCATTCAATGACAACAGCTTAAGCTTTTCTTGAATTAAATTAGAGCTTGGGCGCTTGCTTTGGTGCGTAGCAGGGGGAAGAGAAAAGGGGTGCAGGCTGAAACGTACTTTCCTATGAAAAGGATAAATCTTTAGATCATTGAATTTTATGACCAAGACAACTAACTTTGATATATTTTGGCTATGTTACCCGGTAGATTTTGTAAACTAATAAACAGATACACTTAAAGTTTAATTATACTACAGTAATCATCACTAATCTGGGGAAAATGAGTGGATGATCTTGCTCTACTACACAGTTCAATGTTGCTAGTGGTACACCAATAGACTGAGTGCACGAAGATACTGAATTTCAATCAGCTGCAAAAATAAATGAAAAAAAAAAAATTTGCAGGACTGGTGCACACGCAGAGTGGCGATGACACTTTTACTTTTTTCATGGTACAATAAGATTTGAACGTCCCACTGCTGCAGTGGGCTATGGACACTACAGAAAACCTTAGGGAATGATTTTTTTAGTTTCACAAGCATCGGTACAAAACGTTATCCCAAGATGCGCTCCACTCTGTTCATGAAAATCCAAAGCACGGTTAAGCCTCTCATGCAAGGCTTACTCACAATTCTTCCAGTGTCACCTGAAAAATCACATTTTCTGCATATAGCTTGAATGCAGATGCAACATGAATTCCCACAAAAAGGAATTAAGTTATTTCTTTATACCAATGACCTCATTTCTCTGAGGTCAAAAGCAGCAACCTTTTTTTGAGGGGAATTTTACCATCAGAGATGCAGACCTGTCAAACCTCATCTGTAAGATTCATTCAACTCCCATCTTAGGCTCCTTTATTGTTATGTCTCCTTCACAGCAACACAAGTATTTTCCCCCAGTTTGTGAACTTGCATGAACTGGTCAGCTCATCACACACCTAGCAGATGAGATAATAGGGGAGGATAAAAATCTATTGTGCTGCACCACAGCTTAGCATCTCTCCTGGCTGTAAGCCACTAGGAAGCCCAACCCCCAGGTGTAGTTTCCTTGGGGAGATCCAGTCCTCCCAAATGACCCGACGTGCACATGAAGCATCCGTCCCATGGCTCAAGGCAGAGGTATGTGTTCCTGTGACACAACAACAGACACAAGGCTGCACATCAGAAGAAGAGCAAGCAGAGGTTTGGAGATGGCCTGCGGCACGGACACCTTGCCCCCACGTGAGCAAAATCTGACTTGTTTCACTGGACCGGCCTAGCATCTCCCTGGGATTGTAGGCAGATCAAGGAAAGGCTGTCTCTGGCTAATCACTGAGGAGCTGGATGGGAGATGAACTCACCTGTGGGATGTTCTTCTCATTGTTTGTCAAGGGAGTAAGACCAGGATACTGAAAAATAGTCTGATTAAATAATAATAAAAAGCTTAATTGTTTATACACAGTCCAAATGTTTGGAAACAGGGAAGTCCTACCCCTGAAGGCAAAAGAAGAGGCACAGTTAGATTTTCAGGTCTCTAGGTGTGGACTAAAATTGGTTTAATAAATGAATCCGCTGATCCTAGATGTAGTAAGTGCAGGCCTTATTGCTGTTACAAACCATCTGACGAGAAGATTACTCACGACCTATTGTGGAGACAAAGGGAACAGAAGTATCTGAATGCTTTCAGACACTGGAACGTACCCTCCAGCCTGGAGAAACAGATGAGAAATCAGGATTAAGGGACCACTTCATTGCTAGACACAGATTACTGGGATTAGTCATTTTCCATGCTGCTGCATAATTGGGTAAGTAGGACTCAGACTGCCAAATTCACCAAAATGCTGAGGAATACATAATACTCATCTTATATGTGTTTACATCTATAAAACCACATGAAACTATTCTCAAAATCCATCTATGAATTTACGTGCTCTGACACCTTGCTTGTATTGAGCTTTCTGAAATTTTCATCCAGTTTTCAAATATTCTATTGTCCTGTAGTAGCAGGCAAAGCTTACTACAATTCGTTTAAAGGCATTTAAAGATAAGACAGGTTTAATATTATTTGGCACTAACTCTTCAATCAGATTGTGTCTCCTCAGTAATTTATTATAGAAACTTCTAAAATAAAAGTTCTGTCCTACACGTAATTTCCATCTAAATTATTAAAAAATCCCCAAATTCTTGGGAAGTTTCTTAAATGCTTTTGTTCTGTGATACATTGTTACATAAATCATCAGTTCACCACTGCTCACTAGAATCTCTATCACTGTTTAAAAATATGAAAAGCGATAATCCTCCGAGAGGAAGAGCAGACTGCTACTAGGAAGAAACTGTTTCCACCGCATGTAAACCACAGCAAATCTCTTCACTTCTCTCTACTTCAGCTCCCACCCTACACACGGAGAACCCCTTCTCTTGCCTCAAGGAAAAATACATCACGTATCGTGAGGCTCACTGGTATTATGGCTATACCAGACATTTCACTAAAATGCACACATTCTGTCAAATTGCTAGTGTCTTCCATTTATTTGTGGCAAATAGGGTCCCTCCTTTCTTGGTTTGCATATAACATCAGGTGGGCCAGGAAGCCTCATTAAAAACTAATCAATATTTTTTTCCATTAGAAAAGATCATTTTCCTAACAACTTTGCCAAGTTACCTATGAGAGATGAAGTTTTCTATGATACCTACACTGATGTTTCGGGACATATTTTAGCTAAAGTTTCTGAAAAGAGCAAGGGAAAAAAACTTGCTCTTACTTTGTCACAGGTGTAAAAATTTCCATTTTCACAAATTCACATACAAGTTTTAGGACAGGGACTTCAAGCTTAAACAGTATAGGGAGCATTTTCTAACAGGGAATATCTTTCTGCAGACACTGTTAAAATTTATCTGGTTAAAACCACATTTCAAGCTTGTGGAGGAAGGCATAGCTCGTACAAGTTTGATGAAGACTTGCTAGAGCTACCAAATAGATGAAGACAAAAATTTCCCAAGTGTCAAATTTGGGCTCATTTGGAGGAATGGGAAGGAAAAAAACCCAAACAAACCACAAAATAAAATAAATATAAAATGAAAAACGCCCTATATATCCATATATGTATATACATACTGGGCAACCTGATCTATAAGAAGTGCTGGTTATGCCACTTTTAATACATCCACTAATCAACTAATTCCATGTGCTTTTACCCTTACCAGAAGGGAGGGTCTTTCAAGACTTTTCTATAAACATCTGCATCACCCCTTAAGCAGTGAAATTCAAGTTTCTGGAACAACTGAAACTATTTGCTTCGCAAAAAGAAGGAACACTACACACCAAAACAAATAATTCATTTGATGACCTTCTTGTCTAAGTCAATGCTATAAATTGTTTAAAAGTTAATTAAATGGGTAGATTAAACTGCTTTAAATACAGGGATCCAGCTCCTCTGGTAATATAAACGGATGCGGCTCTGGTGAAAGAAAAAGACTTGTCATTATATTTTTGGTTGTGTTCAGTTTGGTTCAACTCCATTCTTAGTTTCTCTCAAACGCAACACTTTAATACAATGTTTTATTGCAATGGTTAGAGGAAAAAATGAAAAAGGTCTCAGGTAGCCAGGGAGTTGCAATAAACCAGCACAGTCCCTGAGCACATTAAAGCGTACTCTTCCTCTGCTAGAATCACTTGACACCTTTTCAGCCAAAGTCCACCAAAAAGCGTAATTGGTAAAAATTCTGAATCCTGAACATCTCAGGTATCACACAGCATTTAATTTCGACACTGTCGGTATTAACCGGGGGTGCAGCAGTAATAAGTCAGGTGGATCAACGCTGTGGGATTCCTTAAATAATGACAGAAAAGTTGTATTAGTAGTCAATGCAAAGAATATGGTCATGGTCTCTTAATTTAAGGATGAAGAATTTTTATAATACAAAAGTAATTGGCATCTGGCTAATTCAGAAACATTTGCTTGAATGCCGATTCTGACCAACTGAAAGGTTCTCCTCACTTTTAGGGAGCCGTGCATTCCGCCCATTTTCTTTTTGCACTATCCATATTCACTGGTAAACAAAGAAGATCATACCACAGGGAGTACACTTTAATATTAGAGGTATTTTCCACTGATATTTTGAGATATTCTTTCAAAAGACCAAGTTTCTGTCTATGTTATGTAGCTTTTAAAATGAACCACAAGCTGCTTAGGTATACTCGGTCCTTCAAAACTAAACAGAGAAACCCACTGGGAGGCAAAAAGAAACTCTTTCTAAACAACACAACACAGACTGTTAATTGTCACTGGCCTCCTGCTTATTCCTTCCTCCCCCTTGAGACATGATATTGCATAATCCTTCTGCTGCTACTCTTTTTCTATTTTGGTATGCACGTTAGTATTACAGTACAGGAAAACACCTTATGATCCCATGAAAGGATGCCACAATTATTTATCCCCAGGAACACAAACATAACACACTTTTAAGACCTCATATATGTATTTTTAGTGCTTTTCTTCCTAAAATGTTGTTCAAATATCTGCTTACAATACTGAATGAAGAATATCTTGCTATGTATTTTATCCTTTATGATTTACAGGTCTTTTGATTTTCCTCCCCAACACAAAAAAATTCAAGCAGGAAGATAACAGTGGGGGACCTTACACTGACAGTGAGGCTCAAGAATATCTGCAGTAATAGACAGAGAGCTTTCAGCTTTCTCTCACATAATTTATGCACTAATAACTGAGCATCACTCCATTTCCGTCCTCAAGCATAACTGTCTGAAGACATTTGCATAGTTATCTAACAAAAAAAATTTGTTTGTGAATTAACTTGAGAGAGTTTTCTATGTATATGAACATACACATCTTCATTCATCTTGAATAAAGCTGCAGCTTTCATAATATACAGACTACAGTGACATTCTAATGTTGAACTTCTGAGTGTCTTTTATTGTCTTGACCCATTTCATGCTCGCACTGTCCTTCTTTGGAAGTCAAAGTGACATGATTCAGCCACCTGGGGGTATGCAATAGATGCCAGCGGGTTCTCTGCCCACCATCGCTGCATTTTCACCTGATGCAGTGAGAGGACAGGAGGGACAGAGGACTCTGAAGCCAAGAGGGAAAAAACACTCTTATTTTTCCTGGCGTCAGCTTGCACCTAGGTAAGTGAAAAGTATCTCCACGGTAAAACCAGTGACAACAGGACAACAAGCAGCTCCACTCCATTTAGCAATCCCTGGTTTGTTACTGATTATTTTGTCATTTGAATGACAAAAAGCAAGCACATGCCCAGCTCTGTGAGGCTGCCACGTGGTGATATGTTATTCTGTCCCTCTTGCCATTCCTCTGTTCCTCAAATGTCACAATGAAAACCTCCAGCCTGGTCTTATTCCCTCACTGTTAACAAGAACCAGAAGGTCAAAAGGGAAGTTTTGGAGAATGTCAAAAATAAAGTCAGTTTCAAAAATGTGCAAGGTTATACATCAGGTGTGGTCTGCTTCCAAGCAGAATCAGAAGGATTGTATCAAGTCAAAAGACAAAGAGTATCAAATGAGACTCTGATTACTTCTGGCTTTTGCGCACAGGGCAATCAAAAAGCACGTACTACACCCAGTACTTAAAATAAGCTATTCCACCATAAACAGCTTGTGCAATTAAAGTTCTCTCTTTTTTTATTGATTCATGGGGTTTTCAAATTTGAGATCAGCTGTTTGCGGGCTAGCGATACAAATTAACACACACCCCATGAACAAACTTGCAATCCATGCTATACTGTCTGATGGCTATGTTTTCAGTACCAAATTAAATATGATGTTGTCCAGATTTAAGGTTAATGAACAGTTATTTTTCCTAACATTTATTTTTCAATTAAAAGGAGAAAGGTCAGGCTAATAAACCATCATTTGTGATACTGCTATGCATTTTAAGGTGGCATGCTACAGACATAGCAAGTCTCTGAATTGATCCGCAGTATGTTTAAAATTAAGTTAACGAAATTGATCTATCTCTAGTAACAGCACTGACTTAGTTCCATCTCATCAGAAGCCAACGCGTGAATGAGTGCAGAGGTTCACTGAATGAAAGCCAGAACCTTCACGATGGGAGCGGGCACAGGAACGGGCCAGGAGAAAGACTGCACTTGCTCAGAAAGAGGGCTTTCAGCTGGGTCATTTCAGTAAAGCAGTAGAAGGCAAAGACTTTTAAAGCAAGACAAAAGAAAACCCACAGCTCTTCTTTTGCTTTTACCCAGGCGCAAGTCCTTCAATCTTGAGTCTGGGAGAGAAAGAGCAACCTTCAGAAGGTGGCAAACTGTTTGCAGAAGATTTCTACACCACTATCTTTGAACCGGAGATCTTAACTCTTAATTGTAAAAGCATCAAATATGTAAAGTACTTCTAAATATCCCCAAGGCTTAACTCTGTTCTGAAAAGTTATGAACTTAAAGTCAGTGCCTTGTGACTGATTAACAAGTTTTACTGCTTGATGTTGTGCATCCCTGATTCACGCAGGGAGGTAGATTGTAGCTGAGTTTCCTTTCTTCACACAAGAGATACACTGCTACCAGAGCACCCTTCAAAGCAGAAGCAGGATCCTGTCCAGGCTTGTGCCTGGATAATGGTCCGGCATTTTCCAGGCTGTTGTAGATGGTCAATTAAAACCATCTACAATCTCACTCGAAGCTGAAGGATGTGGACAATGACCACAAATACTTTAGAACATTTTTTCCCCTTTTTCCTCAAACCCCAACTTTATTCTGAAAAATGACAACATTAAAAACACCTGTAGCAATTGTCAGCATTATCCTTACTAAATTGTGAGAAGGCTTTTGTAAGTACCAATGTTTCATGTCTTCCATCAAGCCTAAAGCTGAATGCTTAATTGCTTTTACTTCCAAACACAGTCTTTTCATAATTGGAAACATGGTACAGCAAACTAGTATTAAAACATTTGCACAAAGTTCATCAGAAGTGAGCTCATAACTTCAATTCAGATATAAACAATATTACATTAATTATTTAAACACGTAATTGAGAATGTGCGCTTTCAAAACTCATGTCCCACAAATCATTTGGACATGTTTCTGCTCCCTTCCACAGGAGAAATGAAATGTCATCCGTAGGGTCATGATTCAAAGTGATTTCAGGGCAAACTGAAAATTCCTGCCAAATCAAATTCTGTCTCATAAAAAAAAAAATATCTTAAGAAAAGGTTTGATCACAGGAGACTTGTACCGTATCATGGATGATACTGTTTAAACAATTCCCTTAAAGATTCTCAGTCATAACCAAAATAACCCTCTGCCTAAGACATTCAGGAAAAACAGGAAATCTGAAGGAATATTATTTCTAGTGTGAAATGCTGACAGCCCAAATACTGGGAGAATGCGCAGAAATTTGCCCAAAATGACCTCCATTCAGGTTCTGCCCTTAGAAAAGCCAAAGCCAGACAGACCTGTACTAATAAAAGCACAGGGTTTACAAATATACCAGCAGCACCATGGCACGCAGAATCCCTCACACCCTACACTTTCAGGGCACTCCTGACTCACCCCGGCGCCAGCCAGCTGACACGTGTTTGCACAGGTTACTCATACTTCTCCACCTTTCTTTGCTGCCATAAACATTTCACAGCAGAAACAGAAAATACCAAGGAGGTACAGCCTTCTCCCTTATTAGTTTTCTGTCAAAGCAGCTGTTCTATAGTTGGCAACTGTGAAAAATGTTACAGAAACAACCACTAGTATAGACAAAGCTGTTAAAGTGCCTTCTGCAATGCAACATAAGCGCTGCAGGCAGCCGTATTGCAAGTTTTTTACTATTAATCTCCAATGTAAAACCCAAATATGTTTTGGACATACGGGTTTCAAGAATACTCACTTTCATCATATTCCAGTCTTCTGGAGGACTTTACACAAGATGAGGTTGTTCTTTACACAAGATCTCATGTTCTTGCTTGTCCATGTCAACACAGTCCATAATGCAGTTAGCACTATTGCTGCACTAATGCCTACAGCGAATGGATGGTAACTCCTCCACCAGATCTTTATTTAATTGAATGTGTGACTTATGCTTCTCTTAGCCTTCTGAAGTCACACATGCATATAAGCACCTGACATCCTTGGCATCATTAGCTTGTTTATTATCTTAAGCAAGTTTAATACTGTGAGAATGGAAATACAGTTCCTTATTTCCTCCATTTTTCCCTTCCCCAACCCATCAGGCACTAGGGATTTTGTGCAAAAATTCAGGAAAAAGAATGAGATTTTTAGAAGCCATATTTGATACATCTCTTCTTAAGTCTGACCTTTTCTACAATTCTGCGATGCCCCCAGAAGTAAAGAGACAAGCTCAGATTCAACTAATATACAATTGCTCAAAAAGCCATCAACTGTGCCATGTAGTAACTGCAAATGAAAAATATCATCTCCAAATGACAAATGGCTTGCTTTCAAACAGTCCTGTCTCCCAGAAATCTGTCTAATAGCAGAATCCTTGGAAACAATGTTCCCATGGTCATGGACATTTGCTTCCATGGTATTCAGAAAATACCCTGCAAGTTCTGTACCATACATATAAAAAAACCCCAAACATTTCCTTCAAGCTCCACTCTCCTGTTCAACCCCCCGGAAACGCATTGGTGCTATATACAATTCCTTTATTGTCCCTATCCCTGTAATACATTGTATAAAAACCTGGAGATGTTCCTGCTGCAAACGTGTTTTTCCTCCGATCTGCTGATACAATGGTCCGGCCACAGCGTGCGAGGCTGCACAGGCCAGAGGGATCAGTCTAACCCAGAAGCTGCCAGAGTCCCAACGGAGAGACAACGCACTGAGCTGCATTCAGATCACAAGTTATCCCAACGTGTAATGCAATCACTCCCAAAAGCAGTCGTCCTCACATGAAACGGCTGTGGGGAAAGTTAATTTCTCAAAAAAAAAAAAAAAAAAGCTATGACAAATTCATCTGGAACCAAGACAGAGCAGCTGAAAAGAGAGCTTGTATGTCAACAGTGAGGGATGCCCCAGATAATTTAAATATTCCAGAGATGCACTGAAGTGAAGATGCAGAGCAACTCTCTTAAAAATAAATAAAGAAAGAAAATGCTCATTTAAGGAGATTCCTGTTAATACTCATTTCTGGAATCTGGTACAAACCACAATGGAATTCTGTTTCATTTCCGATATCCATTTACGTTTCTAAGCAATACAAAAAGCATACCCAGGGAAAAGTTACAGTGAAAATAAAAAGGTACAGATTAGAGTAATTGAATTATGAAGAGATTTCAGTGCAGGCTGAGGTAAAGCCAGACAAATTCAGCTCCTGAGCAATTGGTTCTGCTCTGAAGCTGTGCCTCAGCATATGGAAAGCCACACAGAACGGGGCCACTCAGTCACATCCAGGACAGACTAAGATACAAGCTTAAAAAGACCTTTTTGTTTTTTTACAGCAGAGCCAGGCTGTTTGGAACAGGAAGAAGGCAGAAAGCTTCGTTGGCATATATTGTATGTATACATTATGTTCATTGGTATACATTGTATGTATATGTTTATATGGTCCTTCTATATAAATAGATGAGACAAACTACGCTAAACATCCAAAAAGAAGTCTGCACATGAGCTTCCTGTGCCTACCACAAATATACCACCTACCTACCTCCCTTGGACTCAACCCCATGCTGTTCTTCAAGGTCTACTCTTCCAGCCATTCTTACCTATTCTGCTTTCCTAAGTTTCCAGGCTCCGGGACAACACATCAGCGCGCTCATCCCTGGTACGAAGGAAGTTTGATTAGAAGGCAGAGTAAATGTAGGCAAGGCAATAGCAATAAAGAACTGAGAAACAAAGCACTGAGTCACAGAGCAATCCTGCACTGCAGCTGTCTTCAGCCAGCGCTCTATCAAATGGATTCCCGTCCTCCCTCCCCACCCTGCAAGACCAAATGGCTTACTAATAGACAGCAGTTAATCATCAGATATGAAATTCGTCTCTCTTGATAAGGAGATTTAGAGGAGAGAACATTATGTAATGAGAACATGTTTTGTAGACAGGCAAACAACTAAATGACTGCAACATCACACTGAAAATTGTTTAACAAGATCCTTCATACCTACTGTTTTTCCACTTTAAAAAATACAGCTACAACCCAAAATTCACATGGAATTCTGGCTAAATAAGCATTTCTCCATCCCAAAAGAACTTAAGATTTCAACAACCATGAAGTCTGTGTAAGTCAAAACATGCTGATAAGTATTTCTTAACGGTAAAGGCAGTGCTGAAGGCAGCTTAGAAATATTAATGTGTTAAATTACTTCAAATGTTTAAACACACCGACATTGTCTGGAAATCATACCCACACCTCCAGCCTTACAAGCCACATTTCTCAAACCTTACTCAGATCCATGAACAGCAATTCTCATCGCAATTCTCACCTTCTAGAGCTTCACTATAATCACTTAGATGCAAAACAGAAGCACAGAGCCCCCTGGATCTAATTGCATTTGGGGAATAATTTATATTAGAGACACACAGAAAAGCATATAACCAAAGGCTAACCATCAATATTATCGAGTTTTACATCAAGAAACCTTGGGGAGCAAAAGGAAGGAAGGAAAGAGTATATGGAGAGCGTGCTTCCAGAGATGACACAGCTTTCCTGATTATATGCCTAATAGAGGCAATAGGGTTCATTATGATCACCTGTTCCAGCCTCCCCTACGTGGAGCCCATAAGATCTTTCCCATACTGAGTCCTGTTAAAAATAGATCTGCCTTTAGAAAAAAATCCTTGGCTTAAAGTTTTTTAATGATGAAAAACTTTAAGAATTTATTAGTCTAACGGGTGCTGTTACTTTAAAAACCTGCAGTCCCTCTTAGTCTCAGGATGTCCAACTTCAAATTTCCAACACTGGCTGTTTTTTGGACCTTTTCTGGCTTGAGTTAGGAGCCCATTATGCCTCACCTTGGCATTTCTAGGCAACGATCCAATCACTTCTTTCGTTCGTTTGGATCCACTCAAGACAACGTATGCTCCGAGAGGCTGCACAGCCAGGGGCTTTTAAATGTTTTATATACTGCAGTGGACTGCACCTTGCACACAAATCTCCCACCTGAAGTGCATACAGGAAAACAGTGACACTTGTGCACCTCACAGGTCATTTTCCCACCTACTCCTCTGCCTTCTCGCATTCATGGAAAGGGCTACTCCCTGGCCGACTGCCCATCAGCCCTCCCGAGCCTTTCCAAAAATCATTAACTCTGGGGCACAGAAGCCCTTAACTCACTGTTCCTTGTGGCACAACTCCACACTGGGTATGCTGACATGCATTTTGGCTAGCTGCACTCAGCAACTACCAAGTAACCCAAACTACTTTATATAAGTGCTTCCCAGTCTCCATCGTTTACTCCTTTCTTTGTATAGTCATATAATAAAATGTAAGTATGATAAGTAGACTATATTTTTCAAAGCAAAAACCTGGAAGAAAACTTCAGGTAGCGCACAACCGAGCGCTGATCTTCACCTGAGCGCCACAGAGCCACTTACCTGCGTGGTGATGAGGAGGAGGACAATTAAGCACCCGTTCCTTATCATGCCTACCGCTGAACAATAACCCCAAACGGCATCGCTGCCGGGCAAGATCCCCCACCGTCAATGCTCACAGTAACGGATGGCAGAAAGCATTAAAAAATAAAACCCGACCAGACGTGCAAGCACCTCTCGTCGGGTTATTAACCCGCTCTGCGGGAAGCACCGGCTCTCCGCGGCAGGAGGAGGAGGGGAGGGGGGCACAACGGGGCCAGCGCAGCCCCGGCTGCGGGGAGGGCTCCGGCGGGAGGCACAGCCCCGCCACCGGGCAAGCCCGGCGCGGCCGCCCGCCCGCGGCACTCGCTCTCCGCCGGGACCGCGCCGCAGGCTCCCCCCGCCTCCTCCTCTCCCTCGAGTCCTTCTCCCGGGGGAGAAAAAAACCAAAACCAAAAACCAAACACCCAGAAGAGTTGCTATTAAGAAAGAGGGACTTAC
>VUYV01000070.1:311434-326908 GCA_008711295.1 Anarhynchus alexandrinus
TGCCGTGCCCGCCCCGCAGCGCCCCACGCCGGCGGGAAGCGGCCGGACCGGGGATGCGGGGCGGGAGCCGGAGCCGCAGCCGCCGCCGTCGTCCCGCGCTTGGGGGGAGCGGGGCGGGGACGCCGCCCAAGCGGCCCCTCTCCCCTCTCCTACCGCTTCCCCCTATCCGCCCCGGGGGTCCCCGCTGTGGGGTCCCGCTCCCCCTGCCGCCAGCGCCGGTCCGACGGGGCCGGGGAAGGGTGCGCATCCCGCGGGCGGGAGTGCAGCGCTTCTGGCTGCGGTGGTTGCGCTTCATAGAATCATAGAATGGTTTAGGGTGGAAGGGACCTTGAAGATCATCGAGTTCCAACCCCCCTGCCATAGGCAGGGACACCTCCCACTAGACCAGGTTGCTCAAAGCCCCATCCAGCCTGGCCTTGAACACCTCCAGGGATGGGGCATCCACAACTTCCCTGGGCAACCTGTTCCAGTGTCTCACCACCCTCATAGTGAAAAATTTCTTCCTAATATCTCATCTAAATCTACCCTCTTCCAGTTTGAAGCCATTACCCCTCATCCTATCACTATGTGCCCTTGTAAAAAATCCCTCTCCAGCCTTCTTGTAGGCCCCTGTCAGATACTGGAAAGCTGCTTATAGCTCCGGTCTCCCCAGAGTCTTCTCTTCTCCAGGCTGAATAGCCCTAACTCTCTTGACCTGTCTTCATTGGTGAGGTACTCTAAACCCTTAGTATCATCTCCTCATTTTCAGTGGTGTTTTAGTTGTCTGGAGCTAGCAGGTCAGGACACCAGTCAGTGATTTCTCAGAATAGGCTTGGAAAGGGGGAAAAAAGGGGTATTTACTTTACAGTTTTACGATTTTTTCAACCATAGTAGCTGTATCTGTTCTGTGCACTGGGTGAGGGACGCATCCAAAGGGTAAAATAGTGTGTAAGTATATAATCAAAAGCACTTGTCCCAGCTGTACTCCCTACAGCTATTCACAATAGCTCTCAAGCTTTATGACCATCACTTTTAATGGTTCAAGTGAGCTAGATTTATCAAACAACTACAACTGTTACAAAATATTCCAAATTTCAAAAGTAAGCAAGCAAAACAGCATCTTGATTCATCCAGATGAACTGAATGATTCATTCACCCTCATAGGCATCCTCGGGCACCTGAAGAGCTCACATAGCAGGCATCTAAGGAAGATAAGGAAACTAATTTAGGACTTACGTGTATTTCCTAACATGTTAAAATATGGTTTTGAAACTGGTGCAGTAAACAGAGCTAGGCCACGTGAAAATATTTAAGAGCTTTTCTTTTCCACAGCTGTAACTGACTTTAAAACTGATCTAATTTTATCACTTTCAAAAAATGTCAATGCATGCAACCAAAATCTCCTGCTCAGCTTTCGCACAAAAATTTTTAGCATAAAAATCGCAGTTTATGCACAATAGCAATGTAATGTTACTTGTTATCTTCAAATTCCTAGTGTTGCATTTTTTAAAAAAATACAGCGCTTGTATTATTCCAGATGATGCATACGTTGGGAAGTTCATACTTAGGAGGTGCAATGTTTACTTGGTCAGTACATAAATACAATCCCTCTGACGGCTAATTTGAGTTTGCTACGTGTTATCCTCACAACATCCTTCTTTGACTTGTTCAGGAAAAGCTATTGAAGGGATCTGCTCTAAATTAAATGCTCAGGTATGTCATTTGACTGTAATTACCAGACTAACACATTGGTCTCTGTAATAGTGTGAATAGTTATGAAAAAAGATACACAGGTGAATATATTCTGTAAGGCATGATTTAATTTTAAGTATTAAACCAACAGCTTCAGATTTATGTGATTTTTCATCTTATAAATGTTGTTGGGAGAGGAGCTGGTGAAAGGAAGGGTTAATATCCCTTTGCACAGCAGCCTGAGAGCTCAGATACAGTGTTACCACCCAGGATACCCAAGTACCAGGAGAATTTCCCAGAAACACCACAGACTTTCTGCGTTTCTGTTGGGATACAAAGCAGCTGTTCTTAGGGACTGGAGAACCATATTATTTTGGTAGCACTGCCCCACGCCAATCCATATTTATTAAGCACCCTTTGTGATCCATAACAGACCACAGAAACTAAGGGCTTAATAAATCAGGATTGCAGAATTCTGTGGCGTGTTTAGAAGAAAGGCAAAATATTCTTGCTACTATTTCATCAGTAACTTCAATCTCCATCAGTAACACCTGCATCATTGTAAAGGATTACCCCACTATGGTCCCAGGCTGCAGCTTTATTAGGAAGGACTCGTAGTACTCGTGGCGCATCTCCAGAGTGCTATGACAACTCTCTTGTCCTCTGGGATGGAGGTTTTCTGGTCGGTTTTCTTCTCTGGATATGGAACTGCCAACTCCACACACCAGAAATCAAGGAACTTAATCATTTATTGATATCCTGGTTCACACAGCCACACCACCTTCCAAATGTGAAGAACTTGCACATATTACACAGAGTTCAGCTCAATAACTTTAATTAACAAAACCTAGTTTGCTTTCATTTCAGGTAGCATTACAAAGAGCTCTGCAAGCTTTTATTTATCCTCACCTTAATCTAATCTATCTGTAAATATCAGAAAACTAGGATATCGGTGCAATTTAGTAAACCAAAAAGTTTTGAGTAAGAAATTATGTGGCATGAAGTAGAAAAGATATTTTTTCAAAAGGACCCCTAGGTGTTAACAGCGAGAGCTGCTGTGGGATAACTATTTACATTTCACTCCTAAATAACACAGGTGCTAGGAGCAGAATTTGAGAGACAAAATTTTAAAGGAGAATTTTGTCAAGGAAGCTGAGATATGCGAGTACTCATTGTCCAGCTGAGCATTCCTTGGGCCATTTTCCAAAAGTATAATTGCAGCCATAATGAAGAGAGAGGAGCGTGCCTTTTACCAGCTCTCAGTGCTCAAGGTTTTGAGCTGTCACTTGGTGGAGGTCTTCATAAAAAAACCCAGAGATTTTAACAATGCCTTCCATCAGTCAGAGCGTTATCAAAGCTACTTCAATCGAAGTATCCTATTGCTGTGTATTTTTTTCAGTGGTTTGAGATCTTGTACGTTCTGCATTTTAAATGAAGAACTTTTTGGCATTTCTGTAAAAAGGCTCCCTGTTCAAATTTTAATGGGGCTTGTGATACTGATGTGCTTCTCTCCACTGCCAGTTAAAAGGGGAAAAAAGTCAGATTTATGTTTTGAAAAAATGCCTGCTGTGATGCACTAATGAATAAAAAAGCAAAATAATATTTCAAGAAAAACAGAAACTGCTACAGAAGCAACAGCACCACTATGTTTCTTTAAACCATTCATCAGCTCGTTCAGCATTCCTTCTTGAAAGAGGATAGATTTATTTGATGCTATTAGGCCTGCTGTTTTAATTTTATTACAACATATTTAATTTCATTTGAGACTGTTCCTTCACAATTCCTGCTTGATGAGTGTGTGACATACGGGGTTTGTTAGAATTCGACATAACCCTGTCAACTACGTTTTTTTCGGTGTGCATCATGAATGTTCATGAGACCAGTGCAACCAAGTAGCCATGGGATCCGGATCCAGCTGCTTCTCTTAGGATTTGGGGTTTGTGTTTCTAACAACAGTATTGGGTCAATCACAAATCAGACGTTCTTGTCGCTGAGCTTACTTGCCCCACCATTTTCACTTATGTGACATGAAGAGGTTTTCTTATCACAAAGCCAAGAAACTTAGCTCTGAGAGAAAAGTAAGTAATATTTTTCAAGCTTCATTCCAGTTATTCACTGTTGTCTTGGCCTTCTCCTCCTCTCCATACAGAACAAGTGATGTCACAGGCAGGATGAGGATGCAAGAAAATGTTATACAAGAAGAATGAAGCCTTCTCTTCTACAAGAGGGCAACATTTTGAAAAGGCAATTATTTAATTTATTATATAATATATTATAATTTATTTAATGTTAGTTACTACACAAACAGGAAAATTATATGTCACAGGCTTGGAAATGAAACAGGGAACTGATGTCATTAGCTGAGACAAGGCCATTTCTGTCTCAGCCAGAGAAAAGATTTAGAAAAGCAGGTATTTACAAAAAGCTTTCAGGTAATTACAGTGTCTCCTGTTCGTGCACTGGATTAACATAGTGTACCAACTGATCCTCAAATTGGTCTTTCATCTATGGAACTATTCTGCTGCAAGCAATGATATTTGTTAATGCCAACACCAAAGATTTAAAGCATGCTTCATACACCAATGCTTTCCATTCTGGTCAGCAACTGAAAGGACATTTTATCTCAAACGAATTGGTTCAACTTGTCCTTGACAAGACACACTGCTTAGGAAGCGAGAAGCTGCATTCTGCATTTGAAACAGGGTTTGGAAAAATAACTAAGGCGGTAAACATATCTTCATAGCAAAAAATACTTCAATTTATTTTGTAAAAGAAGTCTTCTCCCTTTGGAAAACTCAATGACATGGCAAGAGTCACTAATTTGTCTTTCACTTGCATTATGTTTTGATCAAAGCACCTGCTCACAGTTGTAGCCTTATGAGGTAATTTTTGCTAAGAGAAAAGCTGTCATCTTGAATGAAGTGTTTCTTCAACATGTTTAAGTGACTTACAAACACAGCCTAACTGTGTTGCCTTGAACACTATAAAAAGATAATACTTTCTATAGGCGCTTTTCTGTGCAGACATCCACTTTTCCCTTTGTAGAAAGCACGTTTTCCAAAGTAAGCTCTGCTTCTTACAGTCCTTAGGGCATAATCACACCTCTTTGCTGGCTGTCCCTCCCTTCACACACGAAGAAAACTGCTAGTCCCCATATTTCCAGTTCAGAGACACCCGTTAGTCCAAAAAATTAGTTTCTTTTCATGCTTTTCTGTGGTATGTTGGACAGTACTCTGGACAATGTTTTTCATTGTTTCAGCTGGAATGATGAAAAGGGATGTTCAACGTCTCTTTCCTTTTAGCTGGAATAAACATTCATTGCCTTAAAGCAGGACTGTGACAGGCAAGAATCATTAAGATTTCTTGCTGCCTAACAGTAGCTCCTAGTCCAGGTATAGATAAACAATTACTATAGGAAAAGATTATTTTAAAAAATTCTTTTGATACCTGGGGAAAATGAGCTCATGTTTGGTTAAGAGGCTGTTTGTCTAATAGTTTGCAGCCACTGAAAGGTGAAACCCACTATTTACTACCTTTTTCTCTGTTCTTCAACAATGTTCTCCCTTGCTCTGCTGTCTGTCTGACCTCTTAGCAAGTCAGTGCGGAAAACTAGCAGAAAGTTACTCCGGTTTTGTTGCTGCTGATTTAGTGAGCCACATCCCCAGGGTGAGGAGTCAGCGGAGGACCGGAGCCTCTGCCAGGGAAGGCAGAGTTGTGCTGCTGAGGGAGGAAAGCGAGGGGAGAGGGGCTGGACCAACTCCGTATGCTGGCACTGAGCCTTCACATCGGCTCAGCTCCCTTGTGGTGTTTGCTCCACCTTAAAAAGCAATGTGTGTTTGGGTTTTTTTTCCAAACAACAAGAAAAAAAAAATAAGAGCACCAAAATGTAAATGTATATATGTGACATTCTTGCTAGTTTTTAACTCAGCATGTAGTGGTATGGCATTTTACATCAGCTATATTAAGAACAATGTCAGGAATGCATCCCAGTCCTATAATGGTTATTTTCATCTCAGTAAAGCAAATATTAGCTTCAAAGATAAGTGCTCTGGTCATGGTAAAGAACCACATGTTTTATTTAACTTTCATGCAATTAAGGTCTTGCATTCAAGAAAAGCATAGCAGCGTGCCTGCTTTTAGCAGCTGAAGCTGCAGCATTTCTAAATTATAAAAGACTGACATTAAGAGGTTTCTATGTGTAGTACACAGCAACAAAATTCATAGACTAGATGTTTTTAAACAAATACTGTTTAAAACAGTTCTTATTTTTACTTAAATGTTTATACATCTTAAAACCTGTCGTCTTCAAACATGCATGTTGTAGGAGGTTTTGGACACAAGCTCCCATAATTTATAATTTTACAGCAGCGTTATGATGACTGCTTGAATAACATTTAAAACAACACCATATTCTGTGCATTTTAAGATATTATTTAATATCATTTAACAGGTGCAAAGGAAGAGTTAGAAACATGTGAACAGGCAGTCTTGGCAGACTGATGTTTACACAATAAGCTTACCAAAGGTCATTTTCTTTACCACATATCATTACCATTTTCAGAAATCTTGACAAATTAAAGAGTTGTATCAGAAATAATTCAGATTTATGAGCCTTCATAGTCATACAAATAGCCTCACTAAAATTTTATTTATTTCTGGTTCTCTGACTGCAAAGGTTACCCATGCACCTAAGTAAACAAAATAGCAATTGAGAATTTCAATGTAGGGATCACCCATTGTTCATGAACCATCTGTGGTGAAT
This sequence comes from Anarhynchus alexandrinus, assembly GCA_008711295.1. Classification (NCBI taxonomy): domain Eukaryota; kingdom Metazoa; phylum Chordata; class Aves; order Charadriiformes; family Charadriidae; genus Anarhynchus; species Anarhynchus alexandrinus. Next base: position 317,868 of record VUYV01000070.1, read on the forward strand.
TTTGATTTGTAGGAGGAAGTAATTCAATAAATTTTGAACAAATAGATCTAGAACCATTCTAAACTGAACCCAGCCAACTTCTGGTTTAAAACAAAAAAAGTTAATAAACTCTTGCAATTTATTTGTTTTAAGGTATTTAGCTTTAAATTTTGATCACAAGTAATTCCCACTAAATTGCCTTGCACATTATTTTGCTAACATTTTTTGAAAAGTAAAACGTATTCTATAATGGCCATTTGATCTACTCGGGAAACCAAGTCTTTTCCAACCACGCACACAATTATATACTCAATTCCTAAATCCAGAGTTATGGCTACAGTTGGTCCAAAAGATGTTAATACAGAATAATGCTTTATCATAGATGTAACAAATTAGTAATACATCCTAAATACAGTGTCCCTGGCCTTTGACTGGTTAGACATATTCTCATTTCCTTATCTTACTGGAACAAAAGCATCGCTTTCAGAACAAGAAAAACAAGGCATAAGATGGAGAATGCCTAGTCATGTCATTTGTGCTAGGTTTTTGCTTCATCGTTCTGCTCTTTACCTGTTCCTGATGTTCCTGTTTTGTATTTGTGAAATCATGAGAAAAATGACTGAAGTGGAACAAATGATAAACAGCACACGCATCTTCCTCTCATGCTCTGAGAAAGTTGATATTCAAAGGTCTTCACATAATACCATCCCCCCTCCTGCCTTTTTTGTGTCTCTAATTCCCAACTATTACTGAATAAAGCCACGCTGACAGTTATTCTGTAACACTTACAGAGTACAGCTACTGGTTTTGGAGAAACCCGTGGCCGTCAGAAGCAGAGGGGGAGCCCTGGCCGCAGCACGCCGTGGGTGGTAGGTGTGCTGGGCTGACCCTGCCCGGCTGCCAGACCCCCACCAAGCTGCTCCATCACTCCCCTCCTCAGGGCTGGGCGAGAAAATAAGATGGAAAAGCTCACAGGTCAAGATAAGGACATGGCGATCACTCACTAACTACTGTCACCGGCAAAGCAGACGACTTGGGGAAAATCAATCTATTGCCAGTTAAACATAGAGTTGGATGGTGAGAAACAATGATGAAACTAAAACCACCTTCCCTCCAACTCTCTCCTCTTCCCAGGCTCAACTTCACTCCTTCGTTCCCAACTCTTTGACCTTCTCCCTGACAAGCGTTGCAGGCAGATGAGGAACAGGGGCTGTGGTCAGTCCATACCAGCTCCTCTCTGCCACTCCTTCCTCCTCACTCTTTTCCCCTGCTCCAGCGTGAGGTCCCTCCCACGGGATACAAGTCCTTCACGAACCTCTCCAACATGGGTCATTCCCACAGGCCACAGTTCTTCAGGAACTGCTCCAGCATGGGTCTTTTACCAGGGGGTACAGTCCTTTGTGAACAGACTGCTCCTGCATGGACTCCTCTCCACAGGCCACAGCTCCTGCCAGGAGCCTGCTCCTGCATGAGCTCTCCACGGGCTGCAGTTTCCTTCAGGATGTGTCCACCTCCTCCAGCATGGGATCCTCCATGGGCTGCAGTGTGGATATATGCTCTGGCATGGTCCTCCATGGGCTGCAGGGGGACAACTTGCATCACCATGGTCTCCTCCACAGGCTGCACGGAAATCTCAGCTCCGGCTGCTGGAGCACGTCCTCCCCCTCCTTCTTCACCAGCCTTGGTGTCCGCAGGGCTGTTTCTCTCACATTTTTTCTCACTTCTCTCTTTCACAGCTGCTGCACGGGGTTTTTCACCCTTTCTTAAACATGTTATCACAGAGGCACCACCAGCTTGGCTGATGGGCCCAGCTTTGGGCAGTGGCGGAACTGTTTTCAAGCAAGCTGGAACCAGCTGTGTCTGCCACGGGGGCAGCTCCTGGTGTCTTCTCACAGAGGCCACCTCTGCAGCCCCCCAACCTCTGCCAGCGCCTTACCATGTAAACCCAGTACAGAAGGTCTGTGCCATTATTTGGGACATCTATGCCATCACAGAAGGAAATCAAATGGGAAGTCAGATTTCTGTGTTAAGCCAAAAGCATGGTGTTCTCTCTCTAGGTAAGGGTTTGCTTTTTTCCTAAAAGTGACAAAGACAGAATCATTCTCAATGACCACCTATTGATATCATCAACAAGCCTAAAACCCCTTATCTCTTCCTTTGAGGCTAACATTTATATTTAAAAACTAGAGAGATTAATTAGATATGTCACTAAATTTTCTTACATTTGGTGCCAAGGAAAATATTGAAGAGCTGGTTGCAGAAGAGCTCTTCTTCATGTCCTCTCCCCCCTTTTTTTTTTCTCCTCAGCTTCAATTTTGGAGAGGGCAGCAGTTTTTCTGAACATGAAAATCCTCCAAACATCCTTAAGGGCAGGTAACAGTGACTCCTGAGGTACTTCATTGCACTGATGAATTACTGCCATGCACAGGAGCATTCAGTTCTTCAGACAGTCTTATTCTACATTTTTGTTAGTGCCTCGTCCTGTCTTCATCAAACACTTTTTCCTCTTTACTGCCAGATATACCTGTTGGTAGTAGTTGGCTGCTAGCTCCAGCGTCTGCATGCAGTATGGACCAGTGCAAGTTGTTTTCATCATACATTGTTTTGTCCTGTCATGAAAGCCACAACAAATATATTGCCTTCAGTGAGCAGGTGACCAGTTCCCACAAATTGCATTTCATTTTGAAATTTGAATTTCTGCCAAAACTGTAAGGTCTGAAATGTCAGCATTTCCCATGAAATAGAAATTCAAATTGTCAATCAGCTTTTATCCCACATGAAATACAGTTCGTACAGTTGCCTGGGCACAAGGACATGACACTGCTCTGTCTGCTTCATGCTAGAATAAGTTTCAAAGCTTAGGAAGCGAAGGAGGCAAGCGCTCTGCTCCCCTTCCAGCTCAGTGGTTTCTGTTTGGATAGTTATGTTGCGTAGGAATAATGCTGCTTATTTCCTGTAGTAGAGGGACTCCAGCATTAGTTGGTGATAAGGCTTTATAAGAAATTTAATCCTAGGGTTGCAAGAAGGGGTGTGACTTTTTTTCTATGCTAGAGTATCTTTCATTTTGCCAGGCGGATTCACAGCTATTTGTTGACCAGCAGAGGCATTTTGAAATTCAGGTACACTGGGCTTTGTGTTCCAAAATGCTCCACGCTGGCTGTCAACTTCTTATCCCCCATGTGTCCTTCCCCCCCCGGCTTTTGCTCCCTTCTTCTCTGTCCGTCTGTCTCAGCCTATTCTGTCCATACCATCTTCAGATGTAACACTGTCCCTCAGTTCTGTTTCTCTGATGGTAGCTTTTCTTTTTAAGCTGGTGAGGTTACTCCCCACTGGTTGCTCTCTGGTTGCCTGAACGCACAAGAGTTTTCAAGACTGCTTGAGAAAAGAAGAGCTCCAAGAGCTCTCTTTTAGTACTAATCACCACAGATTCATCTGCAGCTACCTGTTGATATGTTGCAGCCCATTACAGGGGACCTGATCCACCAACCGTGCAGACCACTGCCCAGTTAATCAATGCCCCAGTTTTGCCTGGGCAGGGTGCCCAGGGCTCTGGGAGGCAGGGGATCTGAGCATGGGAAAGGGAAGGCATTTATTTAACACACTTAACTCCCGAGATGAAATCAGGATGCCACCCAACTACACATCAATACCTGGGGAGCAGAAAGCATTCCCATAAGAGACATAGCCCCAATGGCCTGCAAAAGCATCAGCAGAATGCAAAGCCCTGTTGTGTCCATGTAGCTAATGGGTAGGGCATAGACTGGCAGCATATTCAGTAGAAATAGAATTTTTAATTAAATAATGATGGTGACTTCTAACAAAGTTACTCTAAGAATCACAGAATCATAGAAACATAGAATGGTTTGGGTTGGAAGCGACCTTAAGGATCACCTAGTTCCACCCCCCCTGCCATAGGCAGGGACACCTCCCACTAGACCAGGTTACTCAAAGCCCCATCCAGCCTGGCCTAGGACACCTCCAGGGATGGGGCATCCACAACTTCTCTGAGCAACAAGTTCCAGTGTCTCACCATCCTCAGGGTAAAGAATTTCTTCCTTATGTCTAATCTAAGTCTACCCCCTTTCAGTTTAAAACCTTTACCCCTGTGCAAATGTGCAAACTGTTTTCCAGAGATTTATAATTGGACCTGTTTGGGTGAGTTTTCATAAGACTCTTCTAACATTTCCTCTTTGGATGATCTCCTTGCCAAGTAAGTATTTTTTTTTTCTTCTAGAGTATAAAGGTGCTAGACTTTCTAAAAATAAAATGCTGTGAAAATTGTCTGTCTTTTTACTGTGACGAAAAGAAAATATTTTTTCCCTAGCTTCATTTTAGGAAGCATTCTAGCCAGTTTTGCACTAATCTTCCAAAAATATTCCACACAAAGTAGCAAATTACATAGACAGTTTTTGACCAAATAGCGGAAGTTTGGAAACATTGTCAATTAAATGAAGTCTTGCGATTGAAACTCCTAAACAACTAGCAGCAGTACTACCAAATGATATATAAAAAATAGAACATTTTGCATATCAGCACATTAAGAAAGGAATTAACTCTTGTTCCTTCTAAATCTCATAGTATCACACATTCAAGGATAAAGAGCACATAAATGAAAGCACCACTTAAAGCATAGTGTAAATAAGCATGTGCTTTTAATTTGTTCCTTTGAAGAGATTTCATTAGCTCATTTGCTTTTAGCAATTACGGTTATATTGCAGGTTTTAAAAATGTGTAGCATCAGAAAATTCTATACAGTTAGAAGAGATATCTAACTTGAGTAAAATATTGTTCCTTCATTCTCATTTCAAAAACATTGTGTAAGCTACACTTACAGAAAATAACATTTAGAAAAATCCAAGTAACGTTAATCATTAAACAGAATTAAAACTTCCTATTCATTCATTTATCACAAGTCATAACACTAATGTTAATGTTTTGGATCATTTAAGCAGGTAAGCCACTACAGTGGGTGCTATGCAAACTTACTAGCACTGGAAAATTATTCTACCTTGAGGTACGTCTTAAACACTGCCTACAGATAATAAATATTTAGGGCACTTAACAGTGGCAGGTGGTCAAGGTTAACCCTAAAATCGGCTGTGTACACTGTCGTATCACAACGCTCATCTGATCAATCAAACCAGCCTCCAAGGAAGCCCGCACGGACTCACAGTACAGCCACCCGCATTGGGGACTGAGCAAACGCCCGGCTCTCTGCAGCCCAAGGGACCGAAGGCGGCACCGTGCGGATGCGGTAGCAGCAATTCCAGCTCCACGGTTTGTGCCACAGGGCTGGGCGAAGCCGCTTGCACAGGCTGGGTGCTGTACTCCTGTTCTCGCTCAGGATCGCAATGTGATTTTCCAGTACCGTGACGATTCCAAAAATACAGAATCCGCTTTGACAGACCATTTGTAGCTATGGAAATAGTGATGCCTCTGACAATTCACTAAGAATTTATTAAACAATTGTTGAGTGGGCATTCAGCTCTTCAAAGGAGTTCTGGCAAGTCACTGCCATTAACATTAAAAAACCTCTCAGAAAAAAAAAAGAAATCATAAAAGCAAACAATGAAAACATCTGCTAAGGCCAAGCGTCCCTGATGTGGCCAATGCAAAATCTGCCATATTGATTAGCCCAAGAGTCCATCTAATCCACCGCTCCGTTCCCTGTGGCACTGAGCAGTGGGTGCGTAGGAAGAGAGCAAGAACAAGAGCAGCACACGCCGATCCTTCCTCCAGCATCCCGTCACACGTAGCTTAGGAACTAAGTCAGACAAATTAAATACCAGAATTCTACTGATTTTGTATTCAACAGTTCATGGCAAATGTGAAGGTTTAAAATGTTTACAACAATTTAAAGGAAAATTTGAGACAGGAGGCATACTATTTAAGCTGCATTAGTATTCACATTTTTTACTGTCTGTGCTCAAGCAGCGGAGGATCTGCACAGACTGCCACCTCTCCGATACACCAAATCCTCTTCAAATACTTGCTTTTTAATCAACAAATGATTTGAGCTGCTCTGTTTATTCTCTGTCTTTTTAAGAGCTCCTGATCTGCATTTGAAAGATGAAAGCCTACAGCTCTTTCAAATTTAGGCTTGTATTTCTGAGCCACCTCTTTCAGCAATTTTCTCATTTCCTATTACAGTTCGCAGAACTAATTATACTGCCAACCCATTTGCATTTTCCAGTTTACAATTTGCACTAGTGTAATAAAGAACTAAGCAATGTTATCACATAACTTCCCTTGAAAAGAAGTGCACTGGCTCCTTGTTACAATTTAGCTTTGCTCTTGTGAAATCAGTAATAGCATTAGTCATTCTCCAGGAAAAAATCGGAAAAATATTGGTGATTTTGGTTATTGAAATTAAATAAAAAGCAAATCTGTTAGGAAAGAAAGGAAAAGAACCACTCAATAGTTGTGGAAGTTGAATAAATCTAAGTCTAAAACTATCTCAAAAGATGATTTAATACCTTCTCCTGTCTAAAGGTTAGCTAGACGCCTGGCAGATGTTATTTAATGTGTTATTGATCCAGTGAAGGTGATTCCAAAACCAGGTCTGCGTCAGTGCTGTATTACTCTTATACTTGGATTTTTTTTTCCTAATATTTAACATAAATCTCCCTGAGTTCAAATTAAAGCCATTATTTCTTGTCCTACCTTTCATCATACATTGTTTCGTTAATCACCTTTTTCAGTAAATCGCTACGCAGTCAGAGACATCTACAAGGAAGACTGGGCAAGGGATATAAAATGAATGCAGTTCCTCCACAAATCACATTTTCTAAGCTTCCTTTTGGTCTTCCTGCTTTCAGGAAGAATTACTTTTCTGTCTCTGTCCCGCCATCATACTGGGCTGAGAATTACATTCAATGCCTGATCATCACCAAGCAGAACAACATAATTGCCTTGCGTGCCCTTCATGGTATTCTTTGATGTATTTAGTTATTTATAACATCATACTTGGGTTCCTATTTCTTGTAATTCCATACGTTTTTCAGCAGCACTACTGCCTCGGCAATTAGTCCCCATTTTGTATTTGTGCATTTGATGTCCTGGTTTTACAGATAGTACTTTGTATTTTTTATGAAATTCCTTCTTGTTGCTTTCTCCAACCTGTTCAATATTTTTAATTTTGATCCTGTCATTCAATGTGCTTGTAACTTCTTTCAACATGCTGTCATTATAAAGCTTTTATAAGCACCATTTTTATTCCATGATTCCAGTTATTGCAACTAATACTGATTAGCACTTGGGGCAAAAAAACAGCCATCTTCTTGCGTTTATTCCTCCTACTTTGATAACCATTTATTAGGAATGAATGGTTACTTTTTCCCTAGATGATGTATTCTCATGTGGGAGAGAATAAAAAGGCAAATTTACTACAAAATAACACACCTACTATTTATTTCCTCTTCATCCATTAAACCAGCTGTCCTACCAAAGAATAAAATCAGATTATTTGACACATACTCTTGACAAATCTGTGTTGGCTGTTCTTGGGTGATGCTGGGTGTTTATTTGTAAACACTCCCTGGATTAATATTGTTTTGTTATTTTTCTAATGGCTCTCTGGATGTTGAGCTGAGCCTGATGGACTGAGAATTTCCTGAGATTTCCTGCTGTAAAGGGTAGTGGGGGAGGAAGGATAGGTAATTTTTTTGCATTAGGACCTCCACACACACATTCTCATCGGTCTTTCAGGAACCCTCTTTATTTTCCATGGAATTCCCTGAGAATTGTTGCTAATACTTCAAAGAATGTATTTTTTTGAATATTTCTAAACAGAACTGGAAAATAGTCTAGAAACTATTTTCATTTGATAGTATACTGCATCCAAAGATCCAGATGTAAAGATGAATGCTCTTTGACAATACAGAGAATAAAAAATGCACAGGCTCCAAGGGTAAATTATTTTAGCACTGTTAGCTTTGTCTACAGGATGCCAATGCATATACAACACGTGCTTCCACAAGCTTTTATTTCTTTAAAAATAAACTTGCAATTTTATGCCTAGCTTAGCCCACAAAAATACTGCAGAGCTCACGACACAAAAAACTTTATACTGAGGGAGATTTTGTTTCATGTGTTTTGCTACGACTACATCCATCTGCACTTGCTCATAAAGATCTGCTCTTAAAGAGATCTAGTCTTCATGTTCAGGCTTCTCCTCCTACTATAGCCATGAGCAAATATTAAACATGAAAGCTAGTTGCAGAGCTAGGCAATATAAAAATATTTACCTTTCCTTCCCCCTGTACTGTCATGTTTTTCAAACAGATTTCTTCCAACAAGTGTGCAATTAACGCCAAGCAAGAGACCCTTTTGTCTAAACCACGACATAAGGTAAGCGTATATCTGTCCAACCATATGCCATCAAAACTGGAACTAGAACCGAGGGCAGCCTTGGTCCTCTCTCTCATGTTCAGCCTGGTTTAGAAATGGGGTAAGTCTACACAAGACCTTCCCTCAAAGTATTCATAATAAAACCCCCAGTATTTGAAAATTCTGCATTGTTTTGTACTAGGTATTTTTCCTGTTTCCCAGGCAACTTCAGAGAGAGAGAAAAAGATATGATGTATTTATATGTATGTATTGAGTCCTATAAAACTGAGGATCAAATCTTTATAATAAGGACAAGGGGTAATGGCTTCAAACTGGAAGAGGGTAGATTTAGATGAGATATTAGGAAGAAATTTTTCACTGTGAGGGTGGTGAGACACTGGAACAGGTTGCCCAGAGAGGTTGTGGATGCCCCATCCCTGGAAGTGTCCAAGGCCAGGCTGGATGTGGCTTTGAGCAACCTGGTCTAGTGGGAGGTGTCCCTGCCTATGGCAGGGGGGTTGGAACTCGATGGTCTTTAAGGTCCCTTCCAACCCAACCCATTCTATGATTCTATGACAACGCAGAATTAAAATAGCCTGAAATTGCAATTTTTAAAATTTAATGGCAACTTTGTGTCAAATAATCGACAGAGATTCATTCAGAAACAGAGGGGGGGAATAAAATGGGGGGGGGGGGGGGGGCAGGGGGACCACCGCCCCTTGGGGGGGGGGGCC
>VUYV01000070.1:327311-401533 GCA_008711295.1 Anarhynchus alexandrinus
GGAGCCGGCCGAGAGCCCGGGGGTGGGCGGGCGGCGCTGCCGGGGCCGCTGCCTCTGCCCTGGCTGGGCCGGGTCGGGCAGGTGGAAGGGTGTAGTTGTAGAGGTGGGCTGTGCGCCGGCACCCCTCAGTTCCCCGTCCTTCGGGCAGCCCCGGGGGCCCGGCGAGAGCGGGCGGCCCGGCCCGGGGCGGAGCGGAGCGGAGCGGGTAGTCGTGGTGCGGGCTGAGAGCTGGGCGCTGCCCTCGGCCTGCCCGGGGCGGCAGGCGTTACCGGCCTGCTTCAGTTCTGGGAGCGAAAAGCTCCGGCAAGGGGCAGGGGGAGCGGCGTTGAGGGGGGCGGGGGGGTGTTGCTGCCGCCCGCTGTGGTGCTGTCAGTCCGCGGCCATTTTTCTTAGATCACCCCTGGAAGAAACCCAACAAGTGCTGGGCCCGGGCTGCGCCGGCCGGCACGGAGGAGCCTTTCCCTCCCTGGGAGGCCTCGCTTTAGGTCTCTAGACACCAGTTTTCATTAAAAAATAAAACAAGCCAACTCGTATAAGCAGTTATTGCCCTTGAGGTGCCTGTCCTCGCCCATGTGTTTGAAATTGATGGGTGTGAAGAGGCAGATGGCACAATGGCTTGTGCTGTGTTCCCTTTGGAAGCCAAGCCGAACGCTGGCGGGTGGGAATGAGCAGAAGATAGCCATTAAAACTGGCAAGCTTTTTCTGCATTGGAGAAAGACACTTGGGTAAGCTAATGGCTATGGAAACCAGCAGTTTTGATACTAGGGTTGCGGAACCTTGTGTTAACCATTTGGCAGCAAAATGTAAGCTATGGGTTAGTAAGTCCATGACTCCAACAAAAAACAGGATTCAGACCCAGAGGAAAAGGTTTGCCATTTAACTTCTTGTCTTGGAGAATATTCTCATGCCATCATAGGCAGTGGGCTGCATCAGAAGTGTGGCCAGCAGGTCAAGGGAGGTGATTCTGCCCCTCTACTCCACTCTCGTGAGACCCCACCTGGAGTACTGCATCCAGCTCTGGAGTCCCCAACATAAGAAGGACATGGACCTGTTGGAGTATGTCCAGAGGAGAACCGCAAGGATGATCCGAGGGCTGGAGCACTTCTCCTATGAGGAGAGGCTGAAAGAGTTGGGGCTGTTCAGCCTGGAGAAGAGAAGGCTCTGGGGAGATCTTATTGCGGCCTTCCGGTACCTAAAGGGGGCCTACAGGAGAGCTGGGGAAGGACTTTTTAGAAGGGCATGTAGTGATAGGACGAGGGGGAATGGCTTTAAACTGGAAGAGGGCAGGTTTAGATTAAACATTAGGAAGAAATTTTTCACTTTGAGGGTGGTAAGGCACTGGAACAGGTTGCCCAGAGAAGTTGTTGAGGCCCCATCCCTGGAGGTGTTCAAGGCCAGGCTGGACGTGGCCTTGGGCAACGTGGTCTAGTGGGAGGTGTCCCTGCCTATGGCAGGGGGGTTGGACTAGATGATCTTCAAGGTCCCTTCCAACCTAAACCATTCTATGAATTTAGTCTTTACAGAGAATGTAAATTGAACCCATTTCCAAGCTCACTGAGGCCGGAGCTTTTTGACCCACTCAAATGTGACTAGCAAAGCAATACTAAAGAACATATGTATGGTGCTGGGAAAAAAGTAAGATTTTAGAATTATACTAACAGACTACACAATGCAAATAACCAGACACAGGGCCTGATCATTGCGTATTACTTACAGTAAAATTGCATCATTTGTTTACTTTTCTTTCAGAAATAATAATCATTAATTTTTATTACAGATGATCTTCAATGCTGATGAGGCTCACAACATAGTTAAGGAGGTAGGTTTTAGCTAACAGCTGTATTTCAAAGAAATTCTTTACCGTACCTTGCACTATAGTGAAAGCAGTTACTTTCATCCACCATCCCAGACAAATAATGCTTTCATGTGAGATTGAATTTATATCAAATAAAGACAGTTTCATTCAGAGCTACTTGAAGAGCTACATAGAGCTACAGTGGAAAGACGAGGGGCAGCAGTCTCAAGTTGCAAGGGAAATTCACTCTGATTTTATTTTTTTTTTCCCTTTATCCAGCTAGAGGGTAGTTAATCAGTAGAAAGGTTGCAGGGAGAGCTTGTGGAGTCTTCATCCTTAGAGATTTTTAAAACTTGACTGGACAAGGCCTTGAGCATCGTGCTCAAACTGGGAAGTTAGCCTTGATTGAGCAGGAGGTTGCACTACATGAGCGCATTATTCTAGCAGTGCTTTTGAAAAACAATTTTTACCCAAAGAGAGCAGGCTGAAAGTGAATAACCTGATGGTCTAAATTAAGTACCTAGTAACTGGAAAGGGATTATTGAAGAGCCTGTGGCATACAGATGCTCTCAGATTTTGTAGGGAAATACCATTTTGAGAAAAGAGTTCCTAGAGGGGCTCTACAGGTCTTTTCCCACCTGAACTGCTGCAGTATGCAACAGCAAGCTCTTGGATGTCAGATAAATGACAACTCAACCCTTTATGTAACTGTCCCTGCCTTGAAAGGCCAAATACAGTATGACACGGTCTCCTGTCGCTGGGAGTAAAGCCAAGTGTTTCTGACTCTGATTGAAAGCTTAACCAGAGCCGAGGAGCTCTAGCACTGAGTACATTTCTGGAAGGACCAAAATTCCCGAGGGATCTTGTTCGTCTTTTGTTTTGTGAATATTTGTTTCCACTGAGTCCTTTGTCCAGCTTTATACACTGTGATCAGAGCTAATTGGGCTTTTTAAGATCTGTGGGTGGTTAGTGTGCAGGATTCATCTCACTGAATCAGAGGAGAACGTAGTTTTATTTTACGTACCTTTTCCAGGTGTGCATTTTTTAATTGAATTTCTCAATTTTAGAAAGTATCTATCAGCACATAAATTCTGAGTTTCTTAGGAGTAGAGAATGCATTTTAAGAGTTACAGTCAGAAGGCTTCCTGTTCGATCATTTTAAGCTTAAGCAAGGGTTGCCCAATCTGTAGCTGTGGGTGAATATGCAATTTTCAAGCAGTTCAGATATTTCTTGTGCTGCAAGACCCTTGCGTATCTCTCACTCTCATACCTTCCTCATCTTTTAAGCTGGGGTATGCATTTCACTATTGTCGCTCTAGCTCTGAAGATTTTGGTATATTGCTCAAAGGCTCCAAAAGGCTGGCCAGCCCAAGCTGACATTATTGATTTGAGTAGTACCATTTCCATTACAGTAGTTTCTGAAAGCCAAACTGGAGTAGGCAGTCGTTAGGAACAGTGGGATTTGTTAGTATCTTCGCTGGTAAATAGATCCATTCACTTAACTTGGTGCTTAAAGCATATGGCTAAGGTCGTTCCTGCAAGAAATGTTCAGTCAGAGCCTCATTTTTCGCCATGTAGTAATGTGGTAAATATGTACAAAAAATAAGTTTCCAAGAAGGCTGATTTTACTTCCCATTCAGCAATTAATACCTGATGAGCTCAAGGGATTTAAAGTAAACCAACTGCCAAATAAAATTCCTCAGATTATGCGAGACGTTTTAAACCTCTACATTTTGAAGTATGTTTACTGTAACTATTTTTTTTTTGCTCTATTTTAGTGCATAGAAAGTGTTTTAGGCAAGGCAGATTATAATCACAACAAAGTCAACCAGTGGACTGCTGCTATAGTAGAACAGTCGCTGACACATCTGGTCAAACTCGGAAAAACTTATAAGTACATCGGTAAGTACAAGCACTCATACTTTTACCACACCACATACTATCACAATAAATAACTACCGAAAGGTTCATTTGAATGCAGTGCTATATTGAATAGAAAGTTTTAAACTGTAAACAAAGCAGAGCAGATACCTGAACTCTTCCATTATACAGATTTTTAGTAATACCTGTGGTAAAACCATGGCAGTTTCACCTGGGCTAATAAGCATGCTCACAACACTTAGCATAGAAGATGACATGTTACACAGTCTTTCCTGACTGTTAAGCAGATCCAAAACAATTACATCAACTTTTTGGTATCAGTTCAGGAAATAATTGCATATCTTAAATACAATTTTCAGTAGGATTAAGCTTCCTACAAACATAGAAATTTGAAAGACTTGTCCTCTATGCTAAGTTGTATGCATATTTATATGCATATCTGCAGAAGGGAAATGGAAATAAGTGGAAGTTTAACCTACTTCGGTCATTTTGTGGAATGTTGATGTAGTAGCAAGTGTTTGCACTCTGTTCTGTTTTGAAAGTCTTGCATTCAGCTTGTCAGTGGTTTTATGACCATTGCACATCAGTCTAGAAATGCTGCATGTTACTAGAGTGTGGTTTCAGACAGCAGTCAATCAGTACTTTTGGGAAACAGCTCTCATCAAGTATGACTTCTGCTGTACCTGTGAGGACAGCACCTGCAATCCCATTCTGAGGTGCATGTGACACAAGCCATATCTAAGTAGTTTTAAAGATAAAAGCCATAATCCTATTAGCAAGCATTTTGTTAAAGCCGTTGTCTTTATGCGTGTAAAAATAATCATGAAATGAATACGAAGTTCTTGAGGAAAATACTGGGGGTGAGGGGGTTGTCAAAAAAGGTTTTGACTTAGCTGAATGTGACCTGCCAACCATTTGAAAACGTAATGCAGGCTTGAGTTCAGAAGTACCAAATGATTCACCTCTTCTGCTTTAATAATTAATTCCTTGGTTTTATGACTGTCTCTTGCAGTAACCTGTGCAGTGATGCAGAGGAGTGGAGCTGGTCTTCACACTGCAAGCTCGTGCTTCTGGGATACCACAACTGATGGTAAGTTTCCTCACTCAAATTAAAAATTTGTAGTAAAAGAAATGTTACTTACTGCTCAGTTGTGATAGTTAGGCTGAACATTTTCAAGAGTGATTGAGAAGCAGTAGCTTTCAGGATAAGATGCTTGTTTACAGTTCCAGCAGAAATATTTTGTTAACAGTCAGTGCCCACATTAAGAGCGATTGCTTTGTAAATTATGAGAAGCAGGAGTAGAAATGTTTTCATTCTGAAACAAGAGTCAAAACATTGAATCCTCATCAGTAATCATAGATCAGTTGAAGAGGCAGTAAAATGTTGCTTGCAGTAAATGCAGTTGGGTAGTCCTAAACATATCTGCCTGTCTGCTGAAGGTGATGGCGCTACTTTGGAGGAGAACAGAACTTGCTAAAAAATAGAAATAGTTTGACTAACAGTATGCGTTTCAATTGCTTAACCATCAGCCAGACTTGGATGTGTTTTATTCCTTCTAAATTATTTCTCAATGCATTTTTTCCTAGATTCAGAGTATCGTTGGGGAAACAAAATTAAAGTAATCTTATGTCTGTCACAGACTCAAAAAGGTCTATTTAGAAGAGGGCACCAAGATTTCGCTTTACAATAGAGATGGCATTAGAAAGTCAACCAAGGTTAAAGAAAAATAAACCATAAAACTAAGTTAAGTAAAAGAGTACAGTTTAATCTTCATATTTCCTTGGCTTGTAAGGCATTGATACAACAGAAGAGGAAAAATTACAGAACGTAAATACACTAGAATGTATTTGATCCAGTCGTCTTTACTGATTTCTCATCTGATTATCTTGCCAATTTCAGTACGAGATTTTCAAGGATTTTTGCAAGCCCAGCTTCTAAAGAGAAATACTAAAATTTTGTTTTCCTGGAAACTGTCTTAAGCATACAAGGCTCGTGTTCAGTAGTAAACAATGTACAAGTTAATGAAAATGTTTTGAGGAGTGTAGTCTATAGCCAAGATGATATAATAGTACTTACCTTAAATCACAGCTGATTTGATATAATTTACACTGTGATAAAATGAATGTAGTAAAGACACTGGAATTCTATTATTTTGTAATAATCTCTTCTAGGAACCTGCACAGTGAGATGGGAAAACCGAACAATGAACTGCATTGTCAATGTGTTTGCTGTTGCTATTATCCTGTAGCTGACTGGAAGATAAACACAAGCAACACCGAAGCCTTTAAAAACAAAAAATCATCCAAACACATGGCTAAATATTGCAAACCATTACTTGTTTTTGTATGAGAAGCATACAGAAGTTCTCTACAGAGAGCATACAGTCTAAGCCAGTTCTCATAGATTAATTATCTGAAAGCTAGCAAAAAAATTTAAAATATATATATGTATCTATCTAAAGTTTTAGTAATTTAAATATTCAGAAGTATGTTAAGGAGAAGATGCCACAAAGATCAATACAATTTATATCAAAGCTAATATCAAAGACACTTTATGCAAGAGGATCAAAACACATCAAATCAAAGGAAAGGTCAAAGGGCAAGCAAGACCTCTCAGGATTATGATGCATTTGAGAATAAATTATGAACATAATTCAGAGTGGATAGACTGTAAACAATACTGGTGCTTCGTGTTTGATTAAACAAAGCTAACTGTCACATTGAATGCTGGTGCTTGTGAATTTGCATGAGCATCAGATTTCGATCAAGCATGAACATTTACATTGAAATTAAATCCAGTTAAGCTTTTCCCCTGAAGGCAGAGGATGACTTCACTGGGACGAAGGTGAAATATACCTGGTACTAGCAGAATTCTAATTTATCTTCAGAATGAAGAACATAATATTTGTTATTGATTCAGGGAAACATGCTGGGGATCAGACATGAGCCCTTCATTCATAGTTTATAAATCTGAAAACATTCTGAAGGTACTTAAATTTGATTTTATTCCATGACTGCGGAATTTGTGACGAGCACTTTATTGATTACTCATGCAGTAGCCAGGAGCTAGGGCAATAAGCCTGGACCCACATTACTCCGAGTAGGATTAAAGCGTTCGGAGAGAAGGCACACACATTTCTAGAGGCTCTTGTTAGCTTTGAAAGCATTTAACTTAAAGCCACGTATCTGTTCTTTATAGGAGTGTTTCCTATGTTCCGTAAGTCTAGAATTGGATCTTAGTCCTATGAAATAATACAGTTAAGTTTTAAGCACTAAGAATTGCCCTCCTGTAAAGATTTATGTGAGTTCTTAACTTTGCTCATCTGATGAGTCTTAACTTGAACTATTCCATGTGGAAGAAAAGCATTTGCACACAAAGTACTTGCTGGATTAGGGCCTACGTTTTTGTTGATTAATGCACAAATTATATGATAAAGAGATGTATCAATACCAAAAATGCCTAAATGATTGCTGCCACTAAGTGGCAGCTACATTAAGTTGTTTTCTCAGATGCTGCTTAAGGATATAATTTTTTCTTTATTACTGCATGTCTTTGGAAGAGACTGGTAACTACCTAACAGCTACTGTAAGGCTGTTTTGGATTTTAACAACTGAATATTAAAGCACTATTACACAGTTTTGTTTGGGTTTTTATTTTCAGATAACTGACTATTAGGGCATGTAGCAAGTGTCCCGTACAAAGAACAAGCTAAAAACCATTTCATTGCCTAAATTGTGTATACATACAGCTAGTATGAGACTACTGAAGGAAAGCGTGTATGTGTAATTCACAATACTGTTCAAAATCTCATGCTTTGCAGACAAATAGAGTTCTGCTTTTACCTAAGTGCAGATAAAATTAATGCTGTTATATTGCATTTGCCTAACGGGCAAGTGTAGCGTGAAGATGTATGTGTATGTTGTACTGACCTTCAAATGTATTCAAATTTAACATTATTTGGGTTAGGACAGCGATTTCTGAACTAGGTGCCAGCATCTAAGAGCCGAGTTGTGGAACTGACAAAAATGCAGTAGTTTCACTGATATTTGGGATTGTGCAAAGTGAAAAAATAAGTGGGGTAGCAACTGGAAAAAGGTTTGGTATGATTGATACAGTTTAAAAAGTGGGTGAGTAAAAACAATGGTGGCTGTTATCCCCCTTTAATGGGCATTCGGGTGCCATGGTCAGAAGAAATATTCCAAATAGCCACTTGTAATATCATTTGGTATTTTTGCTTTACTTGAAAACAAGATGCACTGAGCAAGACTATCAGTTTAATGAGGCTTGGTGAAGGTTCTGCTGCAGAAGAAACCTAGAAAATACTGCTTAATTATAAGACTGCTTCATTTTTCTTTCTACCAAAAAGAAATAAAGTTTTGCCTTAGTTGTATTTTTGCCTCGTGTTCTTAATCAATATAAATGGGAACTGAAAAAAAAAAATTCCTCTGACTTTCCTTTACTAGTATACAATAGTGAGATCTTGGGAAACTTACTAAAGTTGTGTGTGCATTTTAGAGAGAAGACATTGTGAAAGGCTAGTTCCCAGACTTGGCATAATTTCTTACACTTCTTGTCTACTCAGACATCTTCCTCTTACTGCTTGTCTTGATGATGCAAGTTAAAGTTTTGTTAGTCCAGAAAGATTTTTAGGAAACTCTGGGAAAAGTATTTTCGTTCCGCATCAATCCTAGTGAATTTAACTTCTTTCCCATCTTTCTTTTCCCCATCCTCTGTGGGTACAAACAGCTCCTTGTATTTAATATAGCTCTCCAAACAAGTGCTGAACACCTTTAGTTGCTTTTCCAAGTAGTTCACTTTCAAGGATAAAACTATGAATTGCAGAACATGAAAAGCCACGACATTTCAATAGTATTTTCTATCAATATAATATTCTCTTACTTGTTGCAGTGAGGGGGATGAGTTATTTTTAACAATGGAAGTATTATTAATGGGACAGTAGAATTTGCATTAAGGTATAGCCCATACATATGGAGCTATGTGTTCTTACATATGATTTCATGACAAAAGACACCTGTTATTCTTTCCACACAGATTTTGTTAATCTAAACAGAAAAGTGTGAAAGGGGAAGTAAGGGGGCAGATTGGTTACTTTCCTTTTCGTTGCCTGCCAAATGTCTGTCAGTAACTTGTTACCTTTCTGATGATCGTCTTCCCGTTACACTCAACTTGATCTGTGAAACAAGTACAAATCCTGGTATGTTCAATTTAGAGTCGTGCAATCTAAACTACTTGCCAGAAGCCACTGAGATCCCAGCTTGTTGCTAACCTATTAAGAGTTGGACATGAATGCCAGAGCACTGATATTTTAAATACATCGTAAAAGAGAGAACATTAACTACTGGTAGCTTATATGCATTAGTACAGTAGCTGTCATATAGAGAAAATAGGGCTTTGATCTAATACAGACAGCAGACCCTTCAAAGAGGAGTGCAGCAGATCCTGTAATGAACAATTCTTCTCTGATTATTGGGATGTGCCTTGCTGCCTCCTGTACAATCTGACCAGATCATTTTGTTCCTATTTAATTCTGAGAGGGATTTTTTAGCACAGTCACGGTGTGACACAAGCATGGAGCCAGACCGCAGCCCCCATCAAAATGCTGCGTGTGCGTCTGCAGGACATTCCCAGCTGGAAGCCAGCACTGGTTTGTCTCTCGGGGAGTATCTGAGCTCAGATGTGGTCTGTAAATGCGGCAATAAACCCAGTTGCAAAGCGGCTCCAAAGCTATGCAGTCACGTTTACGTTGTGTTGTTGCGTGTGAGCTGTTCTAGCCTGCTCTTTGCCTGGTAAGGGGTCTGTGAACATTGGTTTGTAGGTGGAATGGTTTATCTTTTCCCCCTACAATGAAAGGAAGGCTGCAGCCAAACACAGCGTGTCCACTGAGGGAGATTTTCCTACTCTGATGAGTCTAAATCACTTATCGAGTAACAGGAGGCTTTAGCTCACATGTTCCATCAAGCATCTGTTTCCAAACACAGGAAACATACTGTGACAACAGCTTTATTTGTTACAGAAAAGGTTTCTAAAAAGGAACAGAGTAGTGCTAGAGTGACAGCTACAGACACCCCTGTAACTCCCATCCCGCTGTCTGACCTAAAATGACTTGAAAAGGAGAATCAGGGTTACAGAAACTGTCACTGGTCATTACAGTTTGTGTCAGGCGCGTACGGTTACCCTCTCATGCAAAGAAGTTACCGGGGCCACATAGCACAAGTGCATGAAGGAAAAGAGACAGAAAAGCAAGTTTTGTAGTGACACTAGGATTTTAAATAGATGGTTTTACCACCTCTGTCAGTTAATTACAGAGTTTGTAGTCCATGCTTATGTAGCTTCACAGCGTAGAGACCACACAGAGTTAAGAATCAAAAGCATTAAAATCCCCCATCCACAGAGGAAGGTGGCAAGATGGACTAGCTGGCTCAGTTGCAAGAAACACAAATTTCTTTCTAGTCAGCAGGTTCTCCTCCTAATAGACCTATATTGGATATAATTAGAATAATTTCTGAACAGCACCTCCTAAATCAGAAACATCATCATATATGCAAAAACCCCCATCATATCTGTAAACACCTCAGGAAGAAATTAAACATTCTCTGCTATCTATTTTCATAGAATTTACTTAAGTTTTTGAGGCAGCCTTTATTTAGTACTTGTTCATCACCACCTGTGTAGAATTAGATGTTGGGGGAAAGGGGGATGAATGAAATGAAGTCCTTGTTTGACAAAAAGAAGGGTGATCTTTCTATATATAACTTGCCACACACACATATATATATTTATAAATATCTTCATCCCTTGTATTTATCCATTTCCCTAACAATTTTGCCATACATAGATAATTTTGTTCATTTAGAATTTTATCTTTTGTTGCTTATTTCCACTTTAGCAACGTCTAGGTATCAAAGCAAGGGCTCCATCAGCATTTGTACAAACAAATATCCTGGCCAGAGATAATACAAATTAGCATTTAGATATTAGCCAGCAGAAGGCAGCGGGCTAGGTAACAGCAAGGGTACGACTGCCTTTATTGGTACTCACAACACAGCTTGAGGCAGTCACGACTTTATCCAATCTCGAGCAATAACTTTAGAATCATAGAATCATCTAGGTTGGAAGAGAACTTTAAGATCATCGAGTCCAACCATCAACCTAACACTGCCAAAACCACCACTAAACCATGTCCCTAAGCACCACATCTACCCACCTTTTAAATACCTCCAGGGATGGTGACTCCACCCCTTCCCTGGGCAGCCTGTTCCAGTGCTTCATAACCCTTTCAGTGAAGAAATTTTTCCTAATATCCATCCTAAACCTCCCCTGGTGCAACTTGAGGCCATTTCCTCTTCTCCTATTGCTTGTTAATTGGGAGAAGAGACCAACCCCCACCTCGCTACAACCTCCTTTCAGGTAGTTGTAGAGAGCAATAAGGTCTCCCCTCAGCCTCCTTTTCTCCAGGCTAAACAACCCCAGTTCCCTCAGCCGCTCCTCATAAGACTTGTGCTCCAGACCCCTCACCAGCTTTGTTGCCCTTCTCTGGACACGCTCCAGCACCTCAATGTCTTTCTTGTAGTGAGGGGCCCAAAACTGAACACAGTATTTGAGGTGGGGCCTCACCAGTGCTGAGTACAGGGAGACGATCACTTCCCTGCTTGTGCTGGCCACACTATTCCTGATAGAGGCCAGGATGCTCTTGGCCTTCTTGGCCACCTGGGCACACTGCTGGCTCATATTAAGCCAGCTGTCAACCAACACCCCCAGGTCCTTTTCTGTCAGGTAGCTTTGGGGGCTCGTTTTCCGTACGGGCTGTTGAAAACTTGTCTGACCAAATCACACGAGAATCTGCTGCAGGGTTTCGAGTGATGTCATTTGTTAGTTTGAAATGTCTTCAAAAATGTGTAAGGATCTCACAGATCATTGCTATAATAGCTATATAGCATTCATGCCCGAGTTGAACATTTTAGGAGATTAAACAAACTGTAACCAGAGTTGTAGCTTGATGGTCTGCTAATGTTGTGAACAAATTATAGTTGCCCATTTCATGACACTCATAATAGGTCCCCTGAATGACTGTTGGTGGGGAACGACTTTGCCTTGGAAGGGAAGAAATTGAGCAGTTTTAACTTAAGGTTTAGATCTGGATCAACTGAGGCTTAGGGGTCAGTGCTGAGATCTTCCAGGCTCATCTCCTCTTACCGTTGCTTTGACCTCTCAGGCAAAGTTAAGCAGTTTCCTCGGGGTTTGGGCTTTTCTTTTTTTTTCTTTTTTCTTTTTTTTTTTCTTTTTTTGTGCAAAATTTTGGCTTCATTGGCACAGCCAGTGGCACATACGTGCTTTCCATCCACTTTGGGCTCCGTGAGTCGCTCCACCCGCAGTGCCCACAAACCCCTGGGCACAAGCAGCCCTGCGGTCGCTGGAGGGGGACACAGCCAGCGCGGCTGCCGCCTTCCCCCGGCCTCCTCCGGGCACCTCCGCCCCGGCAAGGCGGCCTTCAGCCGCGACGGGACGCGCCCGCCCTGGACCCCGGCTGCTGCCACCCCACACGGCTCTCCCTGTTACAGCAGCTCCATGGCAGTAAATAACTGAGCTGGCGGCAAGGCAGCCGGGGAGGCGCGCTCCCCCCCTCCCCGCCTCCCCGCCTCCGGCTCCGGTGCCGGGCCGAGGGCCGAAGCCGGCGGCAGGTGGCGCGGCCGAGCTACCCGCAGCGCCCCCGCCCCGCTCGGGCTCCCGTGTGGGGACGGGCTGTCCCTCCGACGCCCGCCGGTCTGTGGAAAGGCGCAGCCGCCGGACCCGAGGCTCTCCTGGTATCTGCGGCCTGGCGGTCACCGCCCGGGAGCCGCCGCCGCGGAGGAAGGAGAGCGCGGCCTGGCCGGGCCGGGCTGCGGGTGGGAACGGGCCTGTCGCAGGGAGCAGAGGCCGCTCCCGGGAGGAGCGCTGCCCCCCGCTCGCCGGCCTTGCACAGCGCCCGTTGCAAAAGCCCGGTGGTTCCCTGCCGGGGGATGCGGGTTGGCAGCTGGTGCCAAGGGGGCTGGCCTGAGGGAAAGCCCGGGGCCCGGGCTTGGTGCCATTCCGGGCAGTGAGGAACTGTGGAAAGGAGAGGTGGCGGGAGAGCGGTCACACACAGCCACTGGCATGGGAAATAGCCAAGGTGGAAATACCCCAACTGTAGTCTTAAAAGTGGTAGTAACACATAACACATCACACCAGGCTGATTGGTGCAGTTGACACACCTGAGGGAGAAGATGCCATCGAGAGGGACCTGGACAAGCTCCAGAAGTGCACCCATGTGAACCTCATGAGGTTCAACAGGGCCAAGTGGAGGGTACTGCACTGGGGTCAGGGCAACCCCCAGTGTGCATAGAAGCTGGGGGATGAAGGGATTGAGAGCAGCCCTGCTGAGAAGGACTTGGGGGTACTGGTGGATGAAAAGCTGAACATGAGCCAGCAATGTGCGCTCGCAGCCCAGAAAGCCAACTGCACCCTGGGCTGCATCAGAAGAAGTGTGGCCAGCAGGTCAAGGGAGGTGATTCTGCCCCTATACTTCACCCTCGTGAGACCCCACCTGGAGTACTGTGCCTAGCTCTGGAGCCCCCAACATAAGAAGGACATGGACCTGTTGGAGCGAGTCCAGAGGAGGGCCACAAAGGTACTCAGAGGGATGTGACACCTCTCTCCTATGAAGACAGGCTGAGAGAGTTGGGGTTGTTCAACCTGGAGAAGAGAAGGCTCTGGGGAGACGTTATAGCAGCCTTCCAGTGCCTAAAGGGGGCCTACAAGAAAGATGGGGATAAACTTTTTAGCAGGGTGATAGGACAAGGGGTAATGAATTTAAACCAAAAGAGGGTAGATTTAAACTAGATATAAGGAAGAATTTCTTTACAATGAGGGTGGTGAAACACTGGACCAGGTTGCCCAGAGAGGTGGTAGATGTCCCATCCCTGGAAATGTTCAAGGTCAGGTTGGAGGGGGCTCTGAGCAACCTGATCTAGTTGAAGATGTTCCTGCTCATTTCAGGGGGGTTGGACTAGATGACCTTTAAAGGTCCCTTCCAACCCAAACTATTCTATGATTCCGTAACAGTAACTTTCTTACAAAACAGCGTGGTGCAGTTATGTTTATGCCATTCCTCTTGAAACATGTTTTCTGTGAAATTGTCATAGCCTCCAGGAAACATGAAACTGCAAACTGTCATTGCTAGCCGACAGATACCCCACGGACACCCTTCTTACTTCCCTACTGGGAATTCAGGAGTTACAGCAGCAGCAGCAGCTGTGGGCTGTGTATGTGACAATCACCCGCCCATCTTCTGTCTTCGGCTATTTTTGTATTAGCTGTTGGGCCTCATCAAAGTAAGCTTTTTGTATGCATGCTTAACTATATATATGACATACTTTTAATTTCAATGTTGCTACTATTAAAAATACTTTCTCTTAAGAAGAGATACGGGACTGCCATTCATGTATTAGACCGCAACAACAGTGATATCTCTTGATACTGAACAGATGTTGGGGAATTAAAAATAGAATTGGTGTTATATATTGCCAACCTCGTTCATTCACCCACCGGAGCTGGTCAAGGGGCTGTACAATCTTGTAAAAATTTGCATGATGTTTTCTCTTGTATAAGCCAAACTTGAAATGGAGAAAAGCAAAGAAGAGAGGCAGTTGTGAAGTGGCAGGGAAAGCACCAACAGCCGAAACAGAAACTTAAGAAAGAATACAGAGCTCCAGATTTATCTTTTATTTTCCACATAGGTAGGTGATTTAAATGAGAGGCAAACTCCAACTCGTAGGACCAACCCTGAAATGCAGCTTAATTTACAACACCCGGTCTCCATCTCTCCCTTTTTCAGTAATCCATTAGTTCCCTCAGCTCCTATCTCATTTCTTTACAGAAACAGATTAAACAAATAAACCTGGCATGGAAACCTAGGTTAAGAATTGCTCAAACAGTAGCCGCTGGAATGTGTGATCCTGGTTCTCCACAACAGTAGTAGTAGTAGTATGGTTATTATGACGATGTTATTATTACTGCATCACCTAGAAGCACTAAGTTGGGAACAATGCCCCACTATGCTGGATGTGATTCAAACATGAAAGCCCAGCTACTTTCTGAAAGCTGTTCAGTTTGACTGCGAAGAGAAAACTGCCATGGATGGACACAGGCAGTCCTAGGAACGCGAAGAAGCAATATTAGCCAACCCAAAACCAGTGGTCCCAGAAAGGAATTTTGAGTCCAAGGGTTGTCTCAAGATGAGAACAGAGATGAAGATCTCTGAGGAAGGTCATGGCTGAGCTTGTTGGTGCTGACTGATATGTCAAGGGCAACAACAACACAGGGCTAGGGATCTGCCTACTTAGAAACTTTAGTCACAGCATTTTGAGAGTCACACTGAGAAGCCAGACAGGAGAAGGTTTAAGATGAAAGTGGGAGCATCGGCAATCACATAAAATACTTTTTCAGTTATAGATGGAAGAGAAGAAGGGCTGGTAGTTATATTAGCAAGAAATTGTTTTGATTAGTTTTTTAAAAGATGAGAGTGTTCTTGAGTTGAGTGAAGAGCAAGACAAACGAGGTGAGAAGTTCCCTTTGCAGCTTGTGTGGCATTTACAAGCTATGCAAAGGCCAGTCCTGGGCAACCTTTCCCACTGACACTTTAATCAGCAGGAGTAAATACCTACTCGGCACGCAGGGCTGCAGTTTGCCAGCTCACCCTGGCTTGCCCCTCTGCTGATACAGATTCCTTGTGCTGTCCCCATTAGTTGGCAATGAACAGTGTTTTTGTTTATTGGTGGGTGGAGAAGGGAAGGCCCAGCATCCTTAAGCAAATTAAATGGCTGTGGATATTAGCTAAATAAGGAGGAACATCTGTTACTTCTAAAGGGGAAGTGGCCATCTTAATGGGTTACAGCTTAGCCTTTGCAAATGACTTGAAAGTAACATGAGGACTTTCATAAATTTCTTGGTTTTGGGGCTAGTTTCTGTTGCTTACATAAATGCAAGTGTAGCTGTTAAATTTTCCTGATAGTAAGTTGCCTATATCTATCACCCCCTGACTAAGTCTCAGAAATGCAGATTTTTTTTTTGCAGACTAACAGTTGGGGGGTGCTGGTTTTCCTATCCAGCTTCACAAGCCAAGACTCATATAGTGGCTCTCATCATCTCTGTCCCTGATTACTACTGTTCCCTTTCCGCCAGCCTCAAGATCCCTTCCCCAAATGTTGCTACGGAGATCTTATCTCTAATCTGTCACTGATACTTGTATCCTGCTAATTTACAGTTAACCACCCGACCACCCTGGAAGGATTTAGGGCATAGAGGTACTTACAGAGGGAATCGGTGCATAAAGGGCTTAAATAGGATATTGTCTTCTTACAGGCAAGACAAGAATTGCTGGCATATGCTCTAAATACACTAATGCATTGGCCCTTTAATGCAATGCTCAGGCCAACACTCATATCACTACAGCTATCCTGGAGGAGAGCTGTTGTGGGGAGAAGCTGCTGGTATGCCCCAGGCAGTGATGTGAGGGCACACAGCATACAAACCTGCAGTCCCCAAACGGTCACTTCATTCATTATGATGGCTTTTATAGTGGTACCAGCTGAATGTCTGACAGGTTAATGTAAATAAAGGCATTGGGGCATTCATTAAATTACCAACAACTATGACTTTAACTTGAGGCAAGATTCCCTGGCTATGTTTGCAACATGGGCTTTGGTGCCTGCCTCAGAGGGTGTAAAATGGTAGGGAAAGGGCTCACTTCCAGCTGCAGCAATAACTGTGGCAGAGACTATAATCTTTAGAGGTTTCCTGTAAAGTGAATGCAAAGTGATATTGGGCAACTTGAGTGTAAACAATATTTCATTGCAACTCATGTTGCTATCCTTCACATACTGCTTTTATCATTATTTGTTTTGGCTCGTAGCGTTAGGTCTTTGCTGTTGAGTGCATTTAGTTTATGCACATGAGACGGACAACACTGATGGAAAATGATCCACATATTGACTTAACCATTTGCAGCCCTAGTGCAGTGAGAGTATTTCATAAATTGTTAACAGATGAGAGGAACTTTCATAATTTTAGGGCAGAAAGCAGCTGCTGACGGTCTACAGGGCTCTTTTTCTGTCTCCTCAGGGCGACTGGCTCTAGAAAGTGTTTCTCACATTTGGTTCGTCAGTCTTTGCTGATTATTTCCTTGCTGCTCTGTCATGGTTTAGGCTGAACTGGCCACCGGGGATGTAGAGCACCCCAGATGGGACCAATAGATGCTCACCTCCACCTCTCTTCAAAGAGAGAGGCAGAGGAGGGAAAAAGAGACTTATGAGTTTAGAAGGAGCTAAACTACTTTAATGAAATATTAATAATAAAATAAAAAGAAAATAATGAAATATATACAAAACCGTATCAAGCTCCCAGGATGACGATCACGTCACCAACTGGCACTGGGGCAGTCCCCGACTGGGCTCAGTGACAGATGGGAACTGAATTCCAGAGCTGGATTCAGGAATGCACAGATCGGGATCAAAGGCAGATGAACAGACAGAGTCCTCCTCAGATGCCGGCCCTTGAAGAAGGAGAGCTGCCCCTTTGATCCCTCAGCTTTTATACTGAGCACGAGGCAGATGGGATGGTCCTGTTTCACCTGAAACCAGGGCATGCTCTCTAAGAAAGGTTAAGGTCTCAGAGGGCATGTGTGAATTTGCCACCTGAAAACGGGCTTGAGCTAGCATCAGTTGTCACAGATGAAAGGGAAGTATGAGAAAAAGGCAGAGAGGGTGATAAAACCACAGCAGCAGCTATCGTCATTAACTGTTCATGGGAACTTACTCAGTACCTGTCCTGCAGGGATATTCACTTATGCCCTGGCTGCATGGGATTGCAGGGTAGGAATTTCTTTGGTCTATAAGGGTGGAGAGTCTGTGATACGAAACTGGACATTTGCTGTGCCAAAGCGCTCTGCTATTAACATTGGTGTTGACAACTACATTTTGGCCTGTTAACTGCAAAGGGATGATGGCAATTGCCCTGTCCCAGTTCTTCCCTAGGCCATTTCTGCACCCAGGAAGATACCACCTGAATTTTCTCAGTGCTCTCCATCATTCAAAGACAAACCTTACAGAGCCGCGGTGCAGACCCTGGACTTTTGCACGGTCCAGTCTAATTTGCAGGAGTGTAAAAAGACAAAACCAACATAAGAAACATCTACCTTTTACTGCAAAGGTGACTTGACCAAAGATGTCTCTGCAATCCATTTGTTCTGAAGGCCATAAAACTCATTGTGAATGAATGGTATTTGCATAATTTTTGGTCTTGATACCGATTGACCTACAAGTACAAAACAAAATCAACCAAAGATTATTTGCAGGGCACTTTGCTTTGTAAACTGTTGCCAGAATTATAAAGCATCAATTCCAAGTGAGAGAGATGATCTGTCTCTCCCTTTGCTGGCCTTTCCCTCCCTTCCTTCCTTCCTCCCTCCTTCCCTTCCTCCCTCCCTCTACAATAATGCTCAGCAGGGTGGGTGGGTGTTGGGGGGATTGAGTTTTTTTGTAATTTCCCTCATTTCTGAACAATGCAAATGAAATGTAGGGTCAAATGCAGGTATGTTTTACAGGCTAAAAGTACATAATTTGACCCACATATGCTGAAGTACTAGAACAGAGTAGCTCGTAAATTTCCTTCATCGTAGAATTTAAAATAAAAATCATTAAGCAGGGGAGGGGAGTATTACACGAGGGGACCAAAATATTCTGTTTGGGCAATGCAGAGGTAGCTACAGCCCTGGTCTATTTGTAGTGACAGGGAAGGTTGTGGCTGAATCATGTTATATGAGACACATGCTGCACTGTTTGGAGCTCAGAGCAAAGCCCTCGTGCCTCTCCCTGCACTTGCAGTGTGCACAAGCACTTGCAAAATTGGCAAAAAGATTGTGGGAGCTGGAGATTTTCAGGAAACTTGCAGAGCTGGGGAGCAGGAAGGAGTGGGTGAGTGAAGGGGCAACAGCAGCAGTTGGTAAAAGAGGATGAACAGAGAAAAACTGGTGATAGCTGAGTGGGCAGAGATACACGAGTCAGCCAGGCAGAAGAGTACCAGTGGAAAGGGAGAGAATGGGGTCGGTAGAAAGCATTTGTAAGCTTTCAGCAAGTCTCTCAACACTTTTCCACTCTACTGTAATTAATTTTGCTGCTAGTCTGCTCTGGTTTGTGTGTTGTGAATGTAAATGAGAGCAGCAGGTTGCTAGGGTCCGTATGAAATGCAAAAATGAATGTGTGGTTCATGGCAAATAACTGTGCTGGCTTGTGTCTGGGGAACTGACACTGTTGTACAGAGTCAGACATGAGGATCTTGAGCCTGCCAATGCTTATAAACATTAGCATTTTCATGTATGCTGCTGACTTTATTTGAGCATATATACCTATCTGTTTGAGGTGTCAGGGCTTACACCTGGCTATGAATTCTGCAAAAAACTTACTGAAAAATGAAAAAAAGAAAAAACAGTCAACATTAATTTGCTTAGAGCACTCCAAAATAGAGCAGGATCTTGAGGAAAAAGTGTCATAGTGAGGCCCTAACATTAGTTCTTGTTTGTTCAAAAGTACCTTGTGTTTCACAGGCAGCTTTTTGTTTGTGTTTCTGTTTCTTGTTTGGTTCAACCCACCATTTGAGGACTGAAGAGCAGAAAGTCCCCACCCAGCAGAGAAAGTCTTACAAGACTGAAAAGAGGAAGACCTGTTTTGCAACCAGGGTGGTTTCCCCTGGGACGTACATGATGGTGAACAGACAGAGTAGCGTTTTTATTGTAGGTTAAAACTTACGAAAACTTGGATTTCATTTGCCCATGTGCACACTTTACAAGTATGTATCAGGGAAGGAAGGACAACTAGATGAGACCCAATACATATAGAGGTCTCACTTGAATATATTATCTGGATATGACCAGGTGCCATGCCCCTCCCAGAGTCCCCTTCCAGTTTCCAAAATCAAGATGAGGCCAATGGAAACCAGAGCTGCCCAGCACCCCAGAGGATCAGGGTCCTTAACTGTAAGGCTAAGTACAGTGGACTGGAAATCAAGTCTATTGATTAATTAATTAACTGCTTAATTCAGAAGACTACATATGGGAAGACAGAGAAAATATGATATAAGAAGGGAAAGAAAATATTCTGAGCTGAGGCCATAAGAGAGACCGACTTTTCAGTCACTTTGAATTGAACCCCTAGTTGCTTCCATTAGTTGAAGCAGTTATTTTAGTAGGCCACCACCAAATGGCTTTTCTTGCCATCAGCAGAGCATTTTTCATTTTGCATAGGGAATTTGTGGAACTGGATGTCAGGACACATCAGACGTCAGTCCACTTTGTAAACTCAGGTACAGCAGGAGTTCAATAGTTTGTGTCACACAGACTGCGCTCTTGTCTCTACTGGTGCTGTCAGGAGTGCTAAGAGGTCCTTACCTCTTTTAGAGTCATCTCTGCAGATGAGGCAGAGCTAGGACCAAAGGTTACTGTTAAAGGACAGCCTTAATGGGAGAGCTGCTTGCAGTGTTCAGATCCCACTGGAAGTGGGGCCAGTTGTGGAGGGTGCCCGGAGACCCTGGCAAGCGTGGGCAGTGGCAGAGCTCTGCCAGAGCAAGCGCAACAGCTCATTTACTTTGGCACCCAGCAAATCAGGAGCTTAGTAAAGATGGGAGGAAGAGTTTTGTGTTAACAATTGGCCCTAGTCAGTGAAATGTGGAGCTCCCTCAAGTCCTGTCTTCAACCATTCATTGCATACCCCTCATTCTTGCTTTCCCCCCACTGGCCAGCCACAGAAGCAACCTTGAGATGTCCCTGCCTTTCAGAAAACCTTGCTGGTGCTACTGCAGCAGGGTCATGGTGCCACTTAGCATTGCCTAAGCTGTGGAGTACCTGGTGCGGTTTCTTAAACAAAGGTGAGAAGCCACCCTTTGTTTCCAGGGCAGGTGCTTTGGAGCCAGCAATTTGACAGCAAAAGATTCGGTTTATTGTGAAAGTCACCCCTTCCCCCACCCCCAAGAGAGAAAATCCCCAAACACACAGAAGGAGGAAATTTTCAGCGAGAGGCCCAGCCAATAGCAACGGTCAGATTGCAAGCAGTGGCATTTGGCCACAAAACGGGACTGTGCTTTAAGCTCACCTGTAGCCTGCTGCCCTAGCCTTCTCCTCCGGCTGAATGAGGAGCACTGTACATCCTGCCTGGGAAGTTGTGGTGATGTTGCAGCCCCAGTTATCTAAGAATTTAACACAGGCATGGGCTTTATATCTAATGTAATTGCTGTAAAAGATGTTTTATTAAGAGAAGGTCTGTGTCTAAGGTGGCTCACCAGTTAAACCATTGTTTTGAGGAACTTCTAGAGACCACGCATGCATTTGGAGGAAGGGCTTTAGTCCTTTACAACCCAAGAAGACAGCAGCATTGACTTAAAACAGTACCACTGACATCCCTTTGTTTCTTATGTTTGTATTTTGGTGCTCCATTTCACTCATGTGTCCTAGATTTTAAAAAAACTTAATGGCTGATAATGCATGGCTTGCATTTTGGCAATTTGGCATTTGGCATTTTAGCAGGATTTAATACATAAAACCTTTGAAAGAAACTGAGAAGCTCTCACCTGCTTATTCTTTTATATGTTTTAGGAGGACAGTGGTTTAGTAATAAGCACAGAATTCCCTTTTCTGAGTTCAAGGTGACAAACAACCCCTGGTACAAGCGTGTATCAGGTAAGGGAGTGTCATTACAACTGCCTGAGTAAGGAAAGATCCCTGGAGTTTTAAGAACAAACGTGTCAATGTTTAGAAAATTAATGGGTGAATTAAAATACACCCCTCAAAGACTCTTCACGTGATAAATATGCTGTCTCCGTTAGACCTTTTGCAATTCCTTTTTGCCCACTTTCCAACAGTATAAAAGCCTGATCACATTTCCATTAAAATTGAAGGCAAATGTTTCAGTGCTCTCTGCAACAGGATGAGAGCCTCATTATGTTTCAGTAGCAATATTTTTTGTTCCACAAAAGAAGTTTCTTTAATTCTGCTTATATTTTATTCTGATTAAATAGGTGTGTTTCAAACAGAATTATGTGGATTTAAATACAGCCCTTCTGAGGGAAAGAACTGAAAAATTCCCCAGCAAGAGTTGATCTTTGCCAGCATTTGCCAGAAACTGATATTAATAAATAGGAACTGGTAAGCTGTCTTTCTGAAGTAGCATGGAGTGCTTGGATAACATTTAAAAATGGTGTAAAGGGAGAACACATCCTGTCTGGCAAGTTGAGGTGGTACATGCAACCAGATGGCTACACAAAATTGTCTGAAGGAGACCACCACTTCCTTCTGTGACTGTAAGGACCTGTCTGCAAGGTCTCATGCTGTGTAGGAGCTATCGCAGGGCTTGGCTGTGGACTTCAAAAGTCTCTAAGCAGGTGACTGGGCTAAAGAGGACACCTGGTATACTAAAGAGACATGGTATACTAAACATGAAACTGTGGGGTTTTTAAGGCTTTTTGCACTTGTTTTTTCATTTTTTTTCTATCCTACTGGTTTAAATACTTTTTTTTTCTTTTTGCCTCTGCTGCTGGTATTAAAAGTTTTGGTTCCTTTTTTTTTTAAAGAACCTGTTACCTGCAGTATGCATACAGAAGTACTGTGCTGTGTATGGGTGTCTTGTACACATCAGAAACTTTATTCATAGCTATTCCAGATACTGCCCACATGATATTTGCTTTCTCAAAACTGTTTCACCATCAAAGAGCAACAGCTGAACAATAGGCCCAAAAGCACTGTATGCATTTAAGAATGCTTCAGAAAACACCCATTAAATCCTTTAGCAACAAGTTTTTTCAGCCTTGAATATCAGAAGTGGCAGTCTTGAAAACACAAAACCTCTTCTTGTTTGGATCCCTGCACCGTGAATTTGAAGATGTGAAACTGAGAGTGTTCGAAGCAGCCAAGCGATGGCTTACATGCCGGGTGCGGGACTTGGTTTGACTCCATCCTCGTCATCCCCTCGCAGCTGGGCTGGGGGTGGCACTCAGAAATCCAGGTGCTTCCTTTCCAGTTCTCTGCTTTCCTAACGAGGAATGGCTGCTTTTCAGCTGCCTGCGCTATTTCTTGGACAAGATGTTTTGCTTTGTATTCAGAAGCCTGAAAGATGCTGGCGTGCAAAGGAGATTTCCTCTTGTAAGGAATGATCTTTTCCAGTCACCCTTCCCTAACCCCGCCTTGTTCCAGGTACTGGCTGTAGCCAGGATAAGCTGTCTCCTAATAGCAAGCATTACGCTAGAACACTTTATTGTTTAATAGCATTAAGCTTTATCAGTGTGAATTGGCTCCCAAATGCATATGGCTGCTTAGACCCTTCAGCAGTCATTATGAATAACAGGAGGATAAAAGCAGTTAACTGAGGGGAAATCCCCTCACACAGACAAAGAACATAGATTTCTGCTAAATTGCCAGGGTGCGGAGGACAGTGCAAACTTCCCTAAGGTAAAACTTGACTCTTTTACTCTACCACAGCGCCAAAATAATTCCCAAGAAGCAAAGGGATTTGCATTAGTGTAGCTGAGATTAGAAGCTGGGCTGTCCTTCCCAGACTCCAAACAGAAAAAGAGATCCAGTCTTTAGACTTTGTATTGAATTACTCCCACGTGTTTGGGAGTTAGAAATTTTCCTTGTTAAAAATGAAGTGTACTCCTCGTGGGTCAGCTTCTGAATTGCTGATGCTCTGCTTGTTGAGTGTGTCAGCAAGGCCCTCAGGTCCACAGAGAAAAACACCTATTCTGGAGCTGTTAAAAAAAGGAAAATATGGTCACGAACTAGGTATGGAGCAGCTGAATATTCTTGATATAAATCAATCTTATGTTCTGTAAGTGTGAGGGTTTTTTTCTCAGTTACTAGAACTGAAGTAGAACTGGATGTCTACCCCTTAAAACTTAAAACCCCTTAAAACTTGCAAGGCATTTACTGCTGCTTCTAAAACAAAAGGTGGGCTAAGTCTTAGCTCAGCATAAATCAGTAAAGACAGGTTTATTAACCTCAGTGGAATCAAGGAAATAGAGCTTCAAAGAGCTTATGGCACAAATTCTTGAAAGGAACTGTTCTGTTTTTTCCCTTCTAATTTTGGGTGCTCAGCTAAAGGTCATCCATATTCAGGTTTTAGTGTTTCAGGTAGAAAGTATTTTTGGAGGTATTTAGACATCACCTGATATTCCTATCTATTTCAGCTGGAATGATGGAGTGTGTTTTTTTCTAAAACTTCTGCTGGTAATTAAACACGCCATGAAGTACCTCATCAAAAAAAGATTATTTTTTTAAAAAAATTGTAGGTTAAAACAATTTGCTCAAGTCTATAGATCATGTCCATGGCTAGAACAAGAATAGAAAATACCTGGAGATTGTTAGAAAAAAAAAGTTCCTCAAACTTTATCAGCCAAAGGAACAAGGTTGTGCTATTATGGCATTTAGATAGAGGAAGTCCATAGACACTATCAATTTGTACAGGTTTACCCAGGATGCTTCCCCGCAATAGTTTTGAACTCGTTTTCCCAGTTAGGTCTTCCATACAGCGTTTTCTGTTTAAGGCCTGTAATCACATCTTTCTCTTCTTCATGATGCACTACGAAATGAGTGGCCTGTGGAAAATGAAACACAAAGGACAGTGTAAAGACAGTGTTAGATATGGCAGCATTATGTAATAACAATAGTAATAATAATGATGATGATGATGTCAATACACACTGAATTATTTCCAGACTGAGAATGTGAAAATTGTGGTGCTTAGCAAGGAAAGCTAACATTCGTAAAGTCCTGACTATCAGTGTCTACCTCCCCCTTTTTCCCAGATTGGGCGATCTCAAGAGTTAGAGCTATGAAGCGTTGAACACAGCAATTAATTACATTTCTTTTGCAAGAAACTAGTTTAGTCTAAGAACTGTGAAATAAAAGCTGTAAATTAAAACAAAGCTTTCCCTTCGGGTGGAAATAATACAACTCATTTGCCCTTACTGAAGTCCTGCTGGTTTGATCTCTGGAAGGTTTGATCCCTATGAGGAGGTGTTGTGTAACTTTCACCCAGACCAGCTAAGCTAAGTAAAGCCAGGAAGAGAAGGTGTTGCTAAAGGCATAAGTTCAGGCCTTGTGGAGTTCTGAAGCAATTTTATATGCCAAAAATGTTACAGATAACTTTCTCCCCAAGCAAGAATTGTGTGACTTTTCTTTCCTTCTTGTTTTTCCACTGCCTGTGTGATAACTTCCTTTCTTGCTCTTACCCCTCCCTGTCCGTCTGGCTGAGCTACAGGACTTTAGGCTTATGGTGAATTTGCAAAGGTGAGATATAAGTAAAATAAAACATCACTAGAAGAAATAGAGTGAGCACCTTTCCTGACTCAATCACACATGCCCAAGTGGCTCATGGAAGAGCTGCTCTTTTGTAGCCCCACAGCAACCTACATGCATGGGACCAGTTAGAGAACGTATGAGAGTCCTGAAACAAATATGCTGCCATTGCTCAAACCTCGGGCATTAGCTTCTCCGGTTCCAAATGCCGTTGACTAATGCTTTAAGCAGTATTAGCTGTCTTAGAGATACTTGTATGGTCAGCTGAGGTTGCTGCTGTGAGGAAAGGCTGCTTCCCAGAGTGCACAGCCAGAGTAAACCAGAAAGGATGTCAGACTGCACATTAGCAGCTGATCCCGTGTAACTTCTGATGGATAATACCTATCTGCATTTAAAACCTCTGAAAGCCAGATGGAGGCCCCGGGTAAAGACCATTTGAACATTTATGGAAACATAACAGACTTGCTGACATCAATCTCAGTGCATATGGAAGTGACATTTTCCACCGTGTTGTTACCTGAGATTCATCCCAGCCTGTGAGGTAGATGTTATAGCTGAGAAACTCTGCGTTGTTCCTCTCCTGCATTTGAGCCTCCAGAGATTGCAAGAGGTCGGCAAACCATTCAAAGGCATGAGTGTCCCTGCAAAGCCAGTAGAAATAGATCTGGAAGAGAGAAGAGTGAGCTGTCAGGGAACATAGGCCCTTATGGTTTCTGGTTTTACATCTGCTGACAGAATGAGGGTTGTACGGTTCTCGTAGAAATTGCCCTGACCACTTCAGTAGATGAGTAGGCTGGTATCAAAGCTATTCAGGAGTTTTAATGCTGGGAAGGCTGTGAAGCAGAATGACTGACTGCAAGAACAAGGAAACACCTTTCTATTTCTCTTCCACCAGCAGCTTACATTTTTAGTTCATGATGTTTCGTCACTTACATCCTTGTAAAACAGTTTGTTGGGACATAAATTAAAGATTTAGAGGTAGACTGCATCTCCCTGTCTGCTGGCAGGCAAGGTAAATTAAAGCAGGTAATAAAACCAGTTCTATTCTCTGAATATGACCATAACTTCAGAATGTGACCCCGCACCTCTGCACAGGGAGTTTCCAGGGGCAGGAAGTGAGAGGAGGATGGTAGCAGTGCTCTTCCACTGGTGTAAGCTTGGTCTCTTTGTGCTTAGGAAGGAATGCAATATTTGCACGGGCTGTATTAGTACCTTGGACTTTCTGTTTCTCGTCCGGATTGAACAGTATCTCCACTGTGAGTGGAAATCCCCAGGGCCGCAGTCAGGATTCTCATGTGTGATTTTGCTTGTAGGCTATTTTTCCTTTCAGGATGTTTTTGCTTTTGACCCTCCCACTTCCCTGTCTGCCAGTCTTGTGAGATAACCGGCTCTTCTCTTAGTACTCTTGCACCTCTGGAGCCAGACTGCCTTTGCTGGGCCTGTTTTGATTTGGGCTGTCAGCCCTTGAACAATTACATGGGTTCTGGGAAAGAGGACACGCACCTTCTTGAGTTTTAGGTTGGTTGCATCGTGGCAGTATTTGTACCAGACAGACTTGAGTACAGATGCAAAGGGGGTGACCCCTATTCCAGCTCCAACAAGCATAACAGTTTCATAACTGAATACGTCCTCACTTGCTGTTCCAAAGGGGCCATCCACAGCTATCCTGAAATTGAAAGTATACTTAATAAATCAGTAGTGAATTTTTATTAGCACCATTTAAAAAAAAACCCAAAACAATAAAAAGGCAAGGCATTTGTCTGCTACAATGTACATTTGGGCTGAATACTAGTCAGCAAAAGAAGAGGTGGGGTTGATAGGAGACAACTGGAAAGAGCCGTCTAAGGCCCACATCTACAATGGACATAGTTAAGGATTGTATCACAGATACCACCAAACTGGTTGAGCAAAACTTAAACTGTCATCGGTGTTGGTTGACTTTACCGTGGAGACTCTGTACATACTTGGGCAACTTCCATGCCTCCTGGAATTCTTGCTTATCACATCCACAGGCATTGAACAAGCCCTCTGTCCAGTCCCCTACAATACGGACATGAATGCTGAAGTAATCCTCTTCTGGAGCAGAGGTTAATGTGAATGGATGCCATTCCAGTTTAGACACTGCTGGACATTTGACAAAAATGTACTGCCCGACCTCCATCTTGAAGCCCTTCTTCATCATCTGGAGCTCAATAGTCTTGAAGGGATGAATGACCACCTACAGTAAGAGGGACAAGGGGAAAAAAGGGAAAAGAAAAAGGCCGTCTTCGCTGTTCACTGGATGTATTTACATCCTTCAGCACTAACATCATCCTCTGCTATAAAAGCAAGGAAAGCAGGTAAAACTTTGTTCCCAGCAGAACTGGGATTGAGGAATAGTGACTGACAGCCAGATGAAAGACTGCAGAAGATGCAAAATTTTTGTATGAAGTGTTTTTTCATGCCATGCTTGCAGTCACTCCAAAAGGGACAGATCAGACTGACACATCTGGTAGCACATCACCAGATCTGTGTATGCACATTGTTAATTCCAGATGGACCTTATACAGTGGCACAGAGCACAGTGTTAATGAATTTCACTGTATATATAGGGGAAAAACCATAGGACTATCATACAGATAGGGAATTGGCATAGATAGTACCACTGGAAACTGGTATTTTTGTATTATATTGTGTAGGATCTATAATATGGGCATTTGCATTCTACCTGTCTTTAGTCAAGAATAAATAGAAGCAATATTCTAGAAGCAAGGCTGGCATTTCCGTCACTGTGATTTTTTAATCCTAAAGTTGGCTGCCAAGGATATTTTCAATTTTCAGAAGAGATTTGCAAGAGGGAGAATTTAGTGTCTCTATCTATTAATGTAGGTATTATTAATAGTGCTTAGGATTGTGGAAGAAATTTCCTGCCAACAAGGAAGTAAGCAGACACCATAGACATATGGTGTAGAAATGGCTCAGTGATATTTTGGTAAAATTACCAAAAAGCATACTCGTGTATAGTAGCCTTCCAACATGTCAGCATCGTGCCAGGGCACAGTAGAGACATCTAAGGTGATCCCCCAAACCCTGCTACGACTTGAACAGGGTATGTCTACAAGATGAGGCACAGTGCCATGTGAGGAAATTACACTGGGAAAGGCCAGAGTAGTTTTTATATGTTTGAGCTTAGTGCTGTGCTAGTTTGGCTGTTAGACTTTCAGAACCAGCATTAATATTTCTGCGACACACCATGGGGAATGAAAGCTCAACATTAGCTTTGGCTGCACAGAGTAGTCACCCCCTAACTCTTCTTTTCAGGAGTCATTTCTTCTGATGAAAAATCAGAATTCCTAAATAGCTGGGTAGCTTTGAAAACAAAGGTTTGGTATCTTCAATACTCTTAAGACTGTGGAATTTCTACATTCTGGAATTTTTCACAAAGAAAATTAATTTCTCTTTCCTAAGATTCAGTCCTGTGCCTTAGCTAACTTCCTCCTCCTGCTCTCTTTTAGAGACAGGCCACATTTAGATGTTAGAGGTTGCCATTGTTTTTGCGTGATAGCAGCCAGAACATTCCTGAGAGGCCTTTCACTGATAACTTTGTCTGTCGTGTAGGAGCCATTGGCTTTGCTGCACCATTTGGGAAAATTGGTTATGTTTTGCCCGCTGTTAAGCATCAGTACATACCTTTGTGATAACAACCTTCTGCTGTGACCTCCAAAACCTCACCAACCTCTCGCACAGGTACAAAAACATGGGACCCACTACCCACTTCCATGTCTGTAAGCAGAATAATATGAGAAGTCAGATGATGAAGATGGCAACTTAGATTAAATTGAGGTCTGGGAATGCTATGAGCAGATGTGAAATTCAAGTAATCTAGGTTCTTTATCACCCAGACCAGGGAACCCTTAAGAGATAGGACACCTTCAACATTGTTTCTGGACAGAGAGGGAATTTCTCTGTTGATAGTTGCAGCTGACTTTTTAGTCGCTACTAGAGTTACAGCAAGGTATTTTCCTTGAGTGATTTTGACTGTCTAAAAATGAAGGTAACTAAGTGAAATGTGCAGTAAAGCGCTGAATGTATTATTGACTCGGGTCTGTATTACTGCAGGAAAAGATGTGGTTTCTGTTAACAGATCAGTCTGAAAAGTGAATGAACAACCAGCCTGCTTAGTCAATAAAAGCTGAAGTTTCAATGTCACATTTCCAGAGGCATTATTTATGCTTATAAATATCTAAAGGGCAGGTGTCGAGAGGATGGGGCCAGACTCTTTTCAGTGGTACCCAGTGACAGGACAAGGGACAACGGGCACAAGCTGGAACACAGGAAATTCTGTCTCAACATGAGAAAAGAATTCTTTACTTTGAGGGTGGCAGAGCACTGGAACAGGCTGCCCAGAGAGGTTGTGGAGTCGTCTTCTCTGGAGATATTCAAAACCCTCCTGGATGTGTTCCTGTCCAGCCTGCTCTAGGTGAACCTTGCTGTGGCATAGGGGTTGGACTAAATGGTCTCTGAAGGTCCCTTCCAACCCCTACCATTCTGTGATTCTGTGATTAATTTTCCATTAGTGATCATTAGTCCACTAATGATGTGAAACTATTTATTATGTGGATTATAGCACTTTCTAGAAATCCCCACAAGCCACAAAATACATTTTGGGTAAACAGTTCTCAGATACCATTTGCTCTTTTGCCTTGCCTGTTAATTGTGCTCATTTTATGGCACACTGGAAGTGGGCTGTCTGTCTGTAGTCCATTTCTGCTTATAATCCATTGTGTTGAAATCTATTGCATTATGTGAAGAAAGCTCCCACTGAAGAGCGCTGGGGGTTACATAGCTGCTTTTCTACAGCAAGTGGATATATTATTTAACAAAGAGTAAACTGTAAACATTTTATATTGGATTTACACTCAAGACAACTGTTCTTACCATAGGAGGATTCCCTGAAAACTGGGGGACTGGGCAATCCCCCTTCTTCCCCCAGCGAGTGAAGTTCTTGAAGCAAATCTCTGGATTATGTTCAGCCAGGCTCTCAGCTGTCTGCCCTCGTACAATACGCCTGGAAAAAAAAATCATTAAGGCAATGAAGTGAAAATGAATGTATCTGTCCCTTAGTGTTATTCTATTTATATACTACTCCGTTTATGTGGAGTTGTGAACTTCTGCAGTGCTACAGTTTTGATACCGCTTTACTGCTCTAATAAACCCACAAAATTGCTGTTAAAATGATAAAAATGCGGAAGAAAGTTGGTAGAGGAAAATAGTGACAACAAGACCAGTTGAGAAACTGAGAGATATGTCCATTACCATTTCCAGAAAGCGGTCACAATGGCAAAGTTTCATTCTTTTCAGAGTTATCCTATTTTTTTCTTCAATAAAAACAAAACCTGGAGCGGGCAAGGTAATCAATTTTCTAGTGACCAGTACAGAAGTTATTTCCGTTGTTTATCTGAGAAATTTGGAGAACTCTTTCCAACATATGCTCTTCCTTTGACCCTTCCTCTCCCTTTAAAGCTGTGGAGTAGCTCTTCAGTTGGTGTGAATGAACACAGATGCTTCTGATGCAAAGCAGCTATGCCGGCTCTACCACCTTGTTTCAGTTGATGATCTGGCCTCCATATTCTTGCTGGGTTGGGTTTTTTTTTTGTTGATGTTGGTTGGTTTACTATAGAGAAGCCTGGCTGCTCCAGTTCAGCCGTATTCTGATCTTGTGCACTATTTCCTGCCTCTGACTGGGGTTCTGCCAACCTTGGGGGTGTGTGAGAGTCTCAAAAATGATGATAATTAGTAGGAGGAGGGTCGTGGTAGAGAAATTCAGATTAAGACCTGCTGATTTTCCCTAGAAACGGTCTGATTCTGATCAGGTTGTTTGGTTTTATGTCAATATGATTCTGTTGATACCTTCTTCCCATGACTTCTCTTCCCACTTTTCTAGCTCAGTTCCCGTGAACTAGACTGTGTTTCTGATGTTTCAAAAAAACATGGTATCTAAGTCGTATGTATGCCTAGCTTTAAGTGACGGATTTATCGGAGGATTATTAGAAAGCGTGTGCGCAGTCTTGAAAGTTAAAAGATTGCACTGCTCATAAATATTACTAATTAACCTCTTCCTCACTAAGGGTTTGATTAATGTTCTGCCTGAAAAATAAAGGGAAGGAATGACGCCATCCCAGGAGCATCACGAGTTGCAATTTGCAGGAACATCACCAGTTGCAGTTTACTTCCCCAGCTGAGCCGCCCTCTGGGATGAGTTACGGGAACAGGAGGAGCCCATTTCCTGCCACTCCTCACCCCATTGCTCAAGGGAAAGTGGGCCTGAGGGTTTTTGCCTTGCACTATGCGCCATTCAAGGTTTGGTAATGCCCCGTACAAGAGACAGAAAAGACCCATTTTCCCTTATTCCTCAGTGTAGATGCTCTTCCAGTACTGTAATTAAGCTTTCAGTAGTATAGCCTTCTAATTACTTCTTTTTCGGCTGAAAGTTTTACTTTAGCTTCCAAGGCAGGGTGATGTGAATCTCTGTGCTCTCTCCTCTTTACATCTACTACGATGGGAAGTTTGGGACATTTGTCAGTGACACATAGCTCATCCAGAAAAAAATGTCGGTGCTACAAAAGTGCTGTAACAGCTTGTAACAGAC
This sequence comes from Anarhynchus alexandrinus, assembly GCA_008711295.1. Taxonomy (NCBI): domain Eukaryota; kingdom Metazoa; phylum Chordata; class Aves; order Charadriiformes; family Charadriidae; genus Anarhynchus; species Anarhynchus alexandrinus. Next base: position 358,987 of record VUYV01000070.1, read on the forward strand.
AAGAATCTGCCCCTTCGATTCTATTAATTATCTTTGGTTCAGCTTTCTGTATATACATATATATATATGTATGTATATATACATCTCTATGACACACAGCCTTCTGTCTCCTGAGATAAACTGACATCTATGTCTCTCTCTAACATGTTACTTTGAGACTGTCGGATCATACTTATTCCATAACATCCATCTTTGTACACCTAAGATGCCTTCCTTGAGTGGGGAAAGCCCATCCGATATTTTTTAGTGTATTAGTATTTTCTCTAAACTCAAAATGTCATTCTTGCCTTTAAGGCCAAATAAGTGAGGCCACCGAGTTCACAGCCAGAAAGCATCCTTCCCTTTACAGATAATAATATTCCTGTGTTTATCTCCTTCCAAAGGATAGCTGAACTTCTCTGACAACCATGTTCAATCCCACTGCTGCCCAAACTCTTGTCTTTTCAGTACAGTGCAATTAAAATGGTGGAAGTATACTGAACATCCAAGTAAATAAAAACTCAACATTTATGAAATATATGCTCCCCAGTGACCTCTAGAAAGGGCAATGCTTGCTTTCTGATAGCATTGTGTAGTAACTACTGGGAAGTTTGGACATTTTGTCAGTAGCTATATGATATTTGCTGCAGCAAACATGAACCGCTTGTTCTTTTCCTTCAACAGCTTTTGCTCAAACCTTCTTGTTTTGAAAGATGGAATGGACAAATATGCTGGTGATGATTCTCATCTGCCTTCTATTTTTGTTCTTCCTGTTGTAGTCTCATTTCTGTCTTTTTTCTGTCACTACTGGAGTGAGAGGAAGTGTTTTTGAATAGTCATTTTAGCTGGGCATTTTTAAAGCACACTTTCTAGTCCACCTAGAATTTCCTTTAAGGTGGACAATATAGTATAATTATGAACTATGAAATGTGGCTTGGATACTTTAGGCTTTTTTTTCTTTATGCGTCAGTTCTGTGGTTTTATAAAGAGGAACTAATGCTCATTTTTCTAAGGGCTAAATTGTGTTTGCATAGTGCTAAACTTGTTTCACTAGGCTTTTCAGCTATTTCAGAAGAAGGTATGGAATCAACCAACAGTGGAAAAAGATGTTTGACGTTTGGAACTTACAAAAACTTACAGTTGCCTATATTTGAGCTGCAACAGCTAAACACCTGTTCTGAAATGCTGCTGATATTAAAAGTTTATCAAAGTCTGAAAGATGGATCTGTGTTACTGCAGTTTGCATTTACACAACAAAATCCTAGACTCTATATCATTTTTACGCTGAGGTCTCCTTACGTGCGTGTATGTGATGCAATTCCTTTTAGGAGAGAAAGATAAAGTAACAATTAGAAACATGAACCTTGGAAAAGAGCTTTCCAATTAAAATACCAGAAGTTGAGTATTAGTGAGCTTAAGTATGCCAGAGTCTCATAAAGCCTCGTGCATGTGAATAGCTTGTTGCATGAGCCTCTTGGCTCTCAGAGCCTGGATTGGCTCATCATTACCATCAAAAACAACTGCTGCTTAGTGACTTAAGTCACTAGACTTAAGATCTAAGTCTACACTTATGTGTGTAGAGGGCTTTACATGAAGATACAGGAGTTATCATGTATTGTGTGATAAGTGCAAATACTCACCCGGCACCATGGATGACGAGGCCAATAAAGAAGATGACAAATAGATGGTGGGTGTACCAAAATACTTCAAAATACGACCTTCGGATGGTTTTGGTGGATGATGTGATGATTAGTATGAGGGCCAGTGTGATGATAACACCGGTGAGACCAGCCAAGTACGTGAAAGCCACATAAAGGCCCCCCACAGGATTCTGAAAAATAATTGCACACATTGGTCTAAGGAAGGGGTTGCATCAAAGCAGAGCCAGCGGAACCATCAGTCTGCCTCACTCACCAAATCCTTTACCTTGTTGTAAGTCTTAAGTCATCCTCTGTGAATTTGTATGTCAACAGTGCCAAAATCCCACTCCATTTTTGTTGCACTGCAGATTTACTTTTACTAAAGTAAGTGGAAGTAGAGAGAAGGGGTTTTCCACTGATCCACACGCTAAACATTGTTTCTGCTCAGCTGTAGAGCTTGGGGAAGGTGAACACATTTGCACAGCTCTGGTGTTAAGAGCTGGAATCCCACATCCATATTGAGGGAGCTAAAGGAAAGCACTCTTTTTTTCAGTGCTGTTGTGCAGCTGTGGGTCTTGGAACTCAAACAGAGATTGGACGCTCAGTACTTCCGAGGAATGGGGAAGTTCCTTATTTTGGGGTTTTTTTAACCAGAGCTTAAGCAGCCCAAGTTCCAAACTTTTGCCTTGATTTCTGTGTACCTTTCTGTGTGCCGTGTCTACCTTAGTCAGAAGACTGCTTTACAGGCTATTTTTTTTTACACGATGTTTTAAAACTACTTTCAAGTCCTCAGGTGAAAAAGTTCAAAGGCCTACCAAAATTCAGCAACAATATTACTGACAAATATAGAAGAATGACTTATACAAGGTTTTGCTGCAAGATGGCCCAAACCCAGATTGTGGACACCAGAAATAGGCACTCTGCTCAAATATTCTTATAAGATCATCTAAAAAAAATGTAATAATGACTCTTCACAGCCTGATGTCACTTACCTCAATAGTTTTTCTATAAAAATTGATATAGGTTTGACCTGGTTCATCACCAAGTTTAGAAAGCACAGCTGCAAGAGTTCCTTTCTGTTCAACACGGGCTTCCACACTCCACTCTACGTTGAATAAGTGTGCGACGGTGTGAATTGCTAGGAGTGACGGGAAAGAAATATTCAGGGTTAAGCACAAGACAAGTACTCAGTGGTTTTGGATAACATTTGAAACTTTGCAACATTTGTCAACTGCAGTTTAAGACCTTTGCCACTCTCACCCTCTTCATCACAATTTCAGATCACTGACATGTTTTATTGTTAAAGCTTTACCACCTGAAGTTTACATCTTTTTGGGTGGGGGAAGGAAAGAAGTAAAGGGAAGTTTCTGGCACGTCTTTGCTCAACAAAGGCTTTCAATAATTCAGATAGTAGTACCCTAATACCTGGGAAACTGAAGTATGGAGTGGCTTAAATTATACGTCAGGATCATCCAGGATTTCTGTAGAAGAGCCAAGAAATGAATCTGGGTCTCTTTTATGTCACATTTGCTATTGCTGCTTTGTGCTGCTGTATTGCTAATAATCACTAATAATGTTCTTCCTGAGCTGGACGTGTCCATAAACCTACTACAGCTGAGGTGGTTCACACTACTTCCACTACATGTTATTGCTGGGTAAGCCATACAATGCTTTTCAAAATTTTCCCCTTTTGTATCACCAGATACTTATTCACCTTGAAAACGGGGCCTGAGGGGTACAGACGTAACAGCCCCAAATACCTGCATCTCTGCTGCAGACCTCCTCTGTGGCCTTCTGTTAACTGCATCGCCCTGCTCCTTTTCTATGAAGTGGCAGTGAGATTTCAGCCACAGCTCCGAAAGGGAACCTGCTCAGCTCAAGTGATCTACTGACACGAAGACTGTCCTAGGGTGTATGATTTGTAAGGTACTTGCATTGAGAAGTGACAAATTTGGTGAAAAAAGAAAAAAAAAGAAAAGATAGAGATGCCTTAGTTTAGGAAATGAGAGATAAAATATGAAAACATTTCCATGACCTGTCCCAGCTTTTTATACCCCTTTCTTTCATCATTTCTATTATTTGTTTCAGACATGCCAGCTACATAATAAGTCTAAACAAGAATTAAAGCCAGGGTATCTGGTTCTCAGGGCATTGCTAAACACCCTTTATTAACCAGTGTCATAAATGGTGCCGATGGTTCAAGGGAAAAGTATTCTTTCTTGTTTATTTGTTGCTCTCTGCCAGTTGCAGAATAATATTTGGAAACTGATGTAAGCCTTAGCACATGCTGACTCCTTTACGTTAATGAAATCACGTCTCTGCCCATATCCTTAAGAACTTGAATCCCACCTAGTTGCTGAGTAAAATGCATGAGAAAGCAATAAACAAAGAAACATTCGAGCACCAACCGGTATGAAGGGCGATCATCCATGCCACCATTTTGTGAAAGGTGAGGTTCCTGTCCAGTTGTCGTCTGACACGGGTCGAGCAGCACTTTGGGTTTGAAGAAAAAAAAGTATGTGAAGACTATTTGTGATGTCTATGCATACTTATTTAAATGCAGGGACAAGAACAGAGGCCCTGAGCACAACAATTGGTGGCATTGCTAGTAAAAATCTAGAATTCCTAAATATTTCAAAACTATTTCCCCCCATACCGCAGAATATGGGATTAACAGATTATGTTTTAACACGTCCCATTGAAACAGTGTTTGATAATGAGAAAAAACTTAACATCCAATACGACAGAAGTATATGTCTTATCTGTGTTAAATTACACATTATAAACGGAAGGAGGGATCACAGTCTGCCGTGGCAGGGTGACTGCTTTGGTAGAGTCTCAAGTTGCCACCTAGCATCAGGATACTGTTGTGGTTCACACTGTAGAAATGGACTGTAAAGTTTGGGTATAACTGTCTCAGGGAGCTCCCACCCCAAATGTGCTGCTAGTCACTTATGGTCGGTAATAGGAAGTGATTCCTTCCCCAAAACACTTGGGTGTGCTCGCCAGGCATTCACTTACAACTTGTTGCTGGAGTTACCCAAAGAGAAACAGAAAGAAAAAAAAACCTCTGCTGATACAAACTGAAGAAGTTGGTTCCTTAGAAAAATAGAATTATATTTTTGTTAAGAATGATGACAGGTTCCTAACAGACCCCATCTAAATAGTGTTATAGTCAGTGGGAGTTTTTTCTATAACTTTAAGTGCCTGTAAAGCTAGCAGTTGTTGTCTCCACCCAGCAGAAAACATGATTATCCTTTATTGTATCTTTATATTGCTTTTGCTGACTGGCAAAGGGAAGAAAACACTATGCAAACTAAGACATACAGTTTCTCACAAGAACCATGTAGATGTTTCACACAACAAATTAAGAGAGACCAAAATATTCTCCCAAGTGTTTGCCGGACATTATCTTTGTAGATGGCAGGGTAAGGTCACGTATCTTCCCAGCTGACAGAGCGGAGCTGATCAAACCAACCATCCAGGCGTGAAACAGAAGAAGGGATGATGAAACACCAGAACAATTTAATTTCTCATTTGTTCTTTACTTAGTGGAGATATACCAGCCGTGGCCTTACTCTTCCATACCACTCCATTTCTAAATATCCCATGTGTATTAACTGTACAAATAAACAGATGAGCAGGGAACGGTTCTCTCCTTCGGTTATCCTCCAGCTGTGACATTGATTAAAGGGCAAACTCTAACACTCTGGAGCTGTTGCAATGACTTCAGCAGATTATAACAACAGCCAGGAGAAATTTGTCCTTCTTTGTATCATCTATCTTGAGACACAATTAAAAAGATTGTAGAATAAACTGTAGCATAGTGAGGAACTGCCATCTCTGCTTGACTGCCATGCAAAAACCACTTGATCTTTCTGTTCAAGAGGCAGGAGGCCAAGCAATGGCAGAATGCTGTAGGTAGGTTCAGTCGTGAGGCTCGTTAACAACAGTTAAGAATACGGCAATAAAGGGCATGCAAAGACAACACAGCCCTTCTTTCAATTAGTAACAAATAACTTTGTAGCGTATGATTTCTGGGTGGCAGGATGTAAAGGGCAAGAGTTTCCAGCACATTCCCATTGAACAGTGGGTTTGAACAATTCTCTCCTCTCCTGAACCCCAACGACATTGCGGTTGGAAAGGTCACTACCCTTTCAATAACTTATTTGACATTTAAAAAATCCTGATTTTTCTTAAGAGATCCTCACAGGTGTTACTTGCAGGGCATAGCTAATTAGAGACAACGGCAGAAGAAGCATAAGCTTGTTCTGTACCCCTGCACTGGGGCCACCACAGTCCTGACACCACCACTGGCACACCGGCCTCTGTGTCTTTTGCTGAAGATATAGAATGACCTCCTTCCTGAGCTATAGCTTTAGTGCAAAAAGCAACTGAAGCTAAACACCAACTGTCTAACAGTCCTATTTGATGCCCCTCCATCCCCTCCTTGCTCGTCCTCGGAGCCTTTTCCTTCCTCATACAGCCCAGTGCTGTCTGGAACAGGCAGCAGAAATGGAGCTGTAGGTGTCTGTGGGGTTCTCACTTGCAAACCGGGTGTAGCCCCAGTAACTACCACAGTGCCCAAGGCAGAAGGACTTACTCTGTAGGTTGGATACTGAGGTAAGAGGGACAGCTTCATTGGGGTCCTGGTTAGTTGTTGGGAGATGAACAATTCAGACAAACAGCATGAAGTCCCGGCCGGAGTACAACCCTTAATCCTTGGAATCGGTTTTTAGCCTTCCAGTAACGTCTCCAAAAGTGTCTTCAGCTCTTTCATGGCTTTGAGCTCAGAAGACCTCTGCCCAACCTGCTTTCAGCTTGACCCCTGTGGGATCTATTTCAGACCTCATGAAGGCCTTGTATGACCAAGAGCTCATTGATATTTGCCAGTTGCATTCATCCAGTAGCAACATTAATTCTTACAAAATTTATGTACATTATTGACTTCTGCAGCCTGGCGAGTCGGCTCTGAATTTTGGCAGATACTAATTAATCTTTCTCAGGGCAGGGGAAGAACAACTTTAACCCTACAGTTTTACTTACTATTCTTTTCCCTCTTACATACATGGGGGGTATGCTTGACTGCTTTTGCAGCATCCCAAAATCTGAAGGGGTACAGCACAAGACTGAAGGCCTGGTCTGTGTAGTTCCAACTTTATATTTCTAAGGCTTATGCCTTAAACAGGCAAATTAGGAGCTTAATGCGGCAGACACATCTCGTCTGTGTGTGACAATCAGCCACACTAATTGTCAGAATATTTGTACCAGATGGATTTACAGGCTGGGCTGGCTCTCATTATTTTCTTATTACTTTGTATCCTGCTCTCTTTCCCCATGAAGGACTCTTGAAACGCTGCATGTATTTTAGTGCTTCCTCTTTTGCTCTGCTCTTTCAGCTCCCACAGGCCGTCTCATTTGCGTGAAAGAATTTATACTAGATTTACAGATGAAAAGCAACTTCTGTGAACTGGTGTTGTTGACTATGTGTATATTAAGGAGGCTAGAAAGAAAGGAGGAATCATTATATATTTGGAAAGACAGTTCATGAGCTTGAGGAGAATATTGCTTTTTCACTGTACCACGGCACGCACTGCCTGCATTATTTCTGCTGTAACAGCCAGAGATCTCGATTTCAGCAGTGTGATACAGTCAGTGCTATCATAGGAAGCCTCTCCAGCTGTCACCTAGAATCAGTTGTCCTTTTCTAAGCGGGGGTTCGTCAGTACTGTATGTAACATTCGCATTTGGGAGCTAGAAATGGTCGAAAGGCCTGCGGAATATTTCACCCTGAGATAGAAATGCAACTCGGACAAGAAAGAATGCAGTTTACGAACCAGCTGAAAAAAGCCCCATTCTGAAAGCCTGTGAAAGACTAGGTTTTCTTTAAGAACTGAAGATGCAAAGACAGAAGACATGGGCTAACATCTCCTGCTATAAATGGGTGCTGTCTAAACAAGGCAAATGTGTGTAAGCACCACCTATGGCCGCTGTCAGACAGAAGAGGGGCTTTGCATCCAGGGCAGCACCATGCCCAGGAGGCAAGAAAAAAGGGGAAGACTCAAAGGAGGGTAATTCAAGGCTAAACTGCTCAACAGAGCTCTAGATACGCCATTGGCATATAGATCTCAATCTTGCTCATAGCAAAACTCCAGGCTTATCTACTTCTTAAAAGAGGACATCCCCAAAGTACCGTGTATTTGGGGAACTTGGACGAAGTTGCTGGGTATATTTGCAAGGCTGCTTGGGTTATTATCTTTCATAAATTTTGAAATTCTTTCTTCATCTTACCGCACTTGATCCTCTGAGGAAGGAGAGCAAGTTTCGACATACTGGCAGCAGAATCAGCATGCAGTTGAAATTCAGGCAAGCTGCAGGGGCCCTGGCCAGAGCCAGAGCACGCTGTAATTTGAGAGACGCCATTATTAAATGAATTACCTCTGACATTACCCAGGACACAGATAGGCACAGATTTCATTTATGTATTATATCACAACTTCTCATGAGTGTGTAATCTAGAGTGAATTAACAATGTTTGCATCTTAGAGTAGTCATGCTCTGGCCAAGTCAGAGGCACGTATGCACACAGAACACATTCCTCCAGATAGACACCTTCTATTTCCAGTTTTGAAATAATATGGTTGTATGAAAAGCTCCCCATCGTGTCTGACAATCAATGGCCAAGCACAGATGCAAGTCTAAGCCATTAGCAGAGTTTTCTTTCCCAAGGCTATAAAGAAAGTCTCACTGCTGTGGTTTCAGTCGGCTGGGGGGTGATGGTAAACAGAAGAACAGCTTATGAGGGAAGTGGTTTTATGATCTCTGTTGTCAGTAAAGGCAATCTAGGGAAATTTGTTGCCTCATCTTTTAGGAATATGTTCCCTTAACATTGTTCTTCACCTCCTGAGTGATTTCAGGTTTTGACAAAGAAAGGAGGGAATAATGACCGTATTAATCCAAACACACTGAAGAGAAGGAAAAGATAATGTTTGCTCTCCTTGCATTGTTTGGAACCCTTTCAGGTTTCAAATCACAGTAACTGACTTGGGGTTACACTGAGATCTAATTATCCAAGCACAGGTCTCTCTGACTTCAAAAGCAACTGCACTATGATTGCAAAGGACAGAATTTGATCCATAGATCTGAAGCTCTATGCAGAATGGGATTTCATGCTTTGTTGAATTAAACTATGGCTTTGCAAACCTTTTACAAAGTGCTGTGTTCTGTAGTTTGAAACTTAGACTGATTTTTGTGTCTGTGATCAGGCTTTCAAATTTTCTGAACAAATGAATTTTCTCTGTCAATTGGTCGTGTCCTGTGGTAGCTTTGGAACCAAGTTTGTGGTAGGACAAATAATGCTGCATTAACTAGTTGAGTTATATTGGATGGCCCAGGATCACTTCACGACTTAACTACTATTCACACGCTTGATAAATATACGAATGATGATTGCTTTTCAGAGCTAATAGCTTTGTAAACTATTCATGCTATGAAAAATAATTGCATGGGGAAATGATTGCACAATAGTTCAATGGCAATATTTTATTCATCTTTTGCTTAATAGGAAGAAGTTTTTCAGTTTGAGGGTGGTGAGGCACTGGAACAGGTTGCCCGGAGAGGTTGTTGAGTCCCCATCCCTGGAGGTGTTCAAGGCCAGGCTGGACGTGGCCTTGGGCAACCTGGTCTAGTGGGAGGTGTCCCTGCCTATGGCAGGGGGGTTGGAACTCGATGATCTTCAAGGTCCTTTCCAACCTAANTTCAGCAAGGACGATTGAAATTTTTCCGGTGGAAATGGGCTGTAATGTGTGCACACAGGAGTACAGGAGTGGCAGTAAACCAAAATACAGCAATGGGTAGCTGAAACTTTTGCATCACTCAAAGGGTTTAGGCATACAGATGTGGCACTTAGGGACATGGTTTAGTGGTAGACTTGGAAGTGTTAGGTTTCCGGTTGGACTTGATGATCTGAAAGGCCTTTTCCAACCTAAATGTTTCTGTGATTTTATGATTGTATAAGGAGCACCATATTACAGGTGTTTAGATAAGTCTGTGAGTCTAATTGAATCTCCAAACACCATTAAAGGCCTCTTCCAAATGGTGGTTCTTCAGACATACTAACCTATGTAAGAGGAAGACTTTGGAGCCATGCCAAAGGACAAAGAAGCTGGACATCTGAATATAGATGGCCTAAATTACACCTAAGGCCTAATGTTTTCGACTGAGTAGGAGGCTCTGAAGGTCTGAAATCAGTCAGCAGGAAATATTCAACACGGGCCCTTTGGTAGTGTTTAGACTACCCAAAACTGGGCTTCTTCGTAGCTGTACTGCAGTATTCTCTCACACTTGCATATCCTACTGTGCAGGTTTCTTTAGGGAAAGAGAAGTTATTAGCCCTTCTCAAAGCTATCTAAGGCAGGTACAAGCCTGTCTGGCCACGGAGATCATAGTGAATCTGGCCATTTGCCCTTCTGGAGCTGGTTGGCTGATTTCACATCCCATAGTGAAACCAATCTGTATCAGTGCACTCTTAGTCTAAGTAGATTTACCAGGTGGTGCATGAAAACAGAGGATAGAAAGCCTGAGAACTGGGTGAAAACCCAGTCTCTGGTTATAAGTTAAGGATGCCAGAAACTGTGACATTACAGTCCCTCACCTCTCCTAACCCATAAGTTTTGCTAGTTCTTTGGCTCAGCTGGAACTGTAAAAAACTTGGTATTTGTTCAGATCTTGAAAATGTCTTACCCTTGTGGCTTAAATACAATAGAATGAAGGGATTTCCATCAGGGTAAGGCAGTATATGGGAAATCCCCAAAACCTCATTAAAAAACGAAGCTCATCTCAGGATTAAGTGCTTATGATACGTATTTAAAGTGAGAGTGTGCCACTCCTGTGTACGGTAGCCTGACAGCGTGCCCAGGAGACGAAGAAGTTTGGCATGATTCTTGAGGGTGTCTCACAGTTCTTCTTGGTGTTGACCCATATGGAACATGAACCCTTTGAAAAAAACTGTCACCCTCTGGAAACTTGGGCTGAGTTGCAGAGTTAGCAGCCATCCCTGCTCTTTAGCCAGGGCCAGTGAAGGCAGCACTGGCTGGGGTCAAGGCTGCCAAGTTTCTGTTTTGTTGGGGTAAATGAATAGAAATTGTGGCTGTCCTGTTTCTATCAAGCACTGGATAACCCTGTACCTAGTCAGTGGGCAGTAAAGCTGTAGAGGACAATGCAGAATACTTTTGGTAAGGCAGTGAACTGAACTGTCCTTTTAGCTGGTTTCTTTATCAGTGACTTCTTTAGTTTCCTTCCCTATTAGCTGACCTTGTTATAGCTTTGAGACTCAAAAAATAAATTCCTTATTTGAACAAAATAGGGGCCTCTTGCTGGTCTCTTACTTAATTCTTTCAATATTTCAGTACTGGTGGAAAAAATATGCCAGAATTCACCTCTTGGCAGTTTCAACTTCCTCAATTCACTGAAGGTGACAGCATACACAGTTACTCCTTTTCAAAGCACTAGAGTGCCAGGGTTATGTTCCTGAACTAGAGCTACACATCTACAATGTAAAGGTAGTATGTAAGTACCGATTGTTCACAGCAGCAGAAATACCTTTCTGAATAAAGATATTCACATTTCAGTCACTGCAAATATAGAAGTTCTATCTCTGCTTTTTCTTCCTTTCAGTACCTACACAATACTAAGCACGCTTGGCAACAATCCCTTAACTGGTATTACATTTTGGTGTTGTACATGTTTTTATTTATATAGCTGTACAAAATTGTATACCTATAGCTCTTGTGTCACACTGTGAAATAAAAAAAAAAAAAAAGAAGAAAACACTGAAATACTAACTTCTGCCTAAGTTTTCTCCAAGGACTTCCCTGCCTTACTCTTTTGCACTTTTAAATGTGACTGGGATTTTCAGTACTTTTAAATCTTGCTCAGAATGAATTTAACCTACTTTCACAGCTATTCTGTGCAAGTTGTCTACAAACTCAGTTCAAGGACTAGTTGTCTTAATGAAGGATTCATGAATCTCTGCTCTAAATTCTGGAATCTGACTCTAATACAAATTTTATACCAACGACACTGTGCTTTCAGTTACACTCACTTTTTTTTTTATAAAAGTGCAAGCAAGACTTGTAATTGCTTTCTTTGTTGAAGCACACACCTTAAGTGAGACGTAATGTTATTTGTTTTCTTTAAGTCATGTTGCATCCAAAAAAACCCAGACGTAAATATTTCTAACAAAGCAAACGAAAGTTAACATACGATCATTTCTCAGTTGACAATGAAGCCTACAGGAATCCAGATAACAGACAGAGCTCCTTAAAAATTATTCTCTTGAAACATTTCACTGCACTTGCTGCCCTAGTTCCTGAATAACCCGATGCATCCTTCACTGGCACAGTGAGATCTGCTTAGCACAACTTTCTGTAGAACTTTTTACTAGACAGAAATCACAATAAAAATTGTACTTACAACGACGAAGATGGACAGTCCTTCATTCTCCACCCAGTTACCCATGATTGCCTGAGACGAGCGTGCACAACGGCCCCCTTCTTTCTGGGAGAGCGTCTATGTCTTCTCTCATAAGGAAGTGAGACCAGAAGCTTGCAGCAACCTGTTTCCTTTCTCATTCATTTAGGAAATAAGTTAACCATTGAATCATGTCCATAGTTCTGTTTCAAACATGCTTCTACCATCTTTACATATAACTTTTCATAATTTGAATCTACATAAACTGTTGAAATAGACTATTTTTTCCTTGTCATACAGAGGATAAAATAAATAACATAACTGGTCAGGTTTTCAGCTAAAACAATGTATTGCCTCTTTATATAACTTCCAATGCTGAAATGTAATACAGAATGCACAGAAGAGTTGTCTCTTCCCAGCCTTGACTTTTTTTATCACCTCAAGTCTGAGTTGCCGTTCCTGCTGATCCTCTGATAAATAATCACTAGAATTATTTCTCTTCCAGTAATTCAATGTCCACAGAAGCTTCCAAATGTAATCTAACACTCCTCTTGTCTGGTACATGCAAACCTTGCTACCTATTCTCTGCTTGGGCCAAAACTGAGGATCCGTGTCACTAGATAGTCTATTCTTTATATTTTGCACTCTCGTAGAGTCCCCAGCCCCAGGAACCATCTCACTGTATAAGAAAAAAAAATTAAAGTAAGCCTTTTTATTTTGTGATTAGAGAGAAAAATATGGGCAATTGTTCAAATGTATTTTAGAGCTTACAAGCCAGAGGATATTTATCCCAAGTGTATTTGTTAAAAAAAAAAAAATAAATCAGGGAGTTTAGTGATTTCTGAATGTTTTGCCTCTGTGGTATCACAACTCCCAAACCTGCAATAAAGACTGCAAAATGGTAGTTTGGAGGAAGCTTTGGGATGAAGAGGCATCATCCTTCGGCAAGGTCCAGGCTTTAGGGAGGAGCAAGGTGTCCAGACGTGCCTCCCACTGGCTCGTTCTCCTGTGTATTCCACCCACTGCTCCACAGAAATGCAAATCTCCTCCCAAAGTGACTGACACACGTGTGCCTCCTTCCCAAAGAGGTGAAGTGTGTGTACATATGGTGTTCTTTAAAGATCTTTTCAGGCTTTAGAAAGTAGCAGAAGGGCAGGTTTGAGTGGTGGTGTCTCTCTGTGAGAGCTGTGATGCCCTGTTGGACCCTGCAGAATTTCACGGCTCTGACAAGCCCGAGGGAGCCCGGCGTAGCCTTGCGCCGTGCAAACAGCTTTAGAGCACAGCGACTTTATCACAGGCCTGATCCTGCACCTACTGGAGTAAAGAGCAAGCTTCTTATCGCATTTTTATGACTGAAGTTTGCTCTCCAGGGTAAATGCTGATCTGATCCATAACTGAAAGCAAGATGTTGAATGAGGGCAAGAGCTGGAGAGGTGGGATAAAACCTGTGTGACTCATGCCCATCGGAGTAGATTCAGCACTGTCTGTCTTACTCCAGGCTCACTTAGAAAAAAGCTTTCTTAGAGCCTGGTTCTGGCAGTGATGAGGCATTTGGTCACGATGTAAAAATGAGGATGAGGGGAGTCGGGTAAATACCTGTGTTGTGGTCAGCAGCTCTCTTCCTGCCTCAACTTCCAACATACGACTGCCTTCATTAAATTTCTCCTGGAATATGGCCTCCATAAGGTGACATAACTGGGACTTGAACAAAGATCCATTGCAGAAACGAACTCATACATTTCTACATTTTTTCTGAAGCAAATAGATAAACACAGCTATCTGAATGATACAGGTGACTTCTGCATAATTATTTCTTCTTGAGACGTAGAGAAGTAACGTCTCAAACATAGCTCAGGAACAAAGAGCAGTCCTCCACCTCCTCACATGGGAAGGACTGGCAGTGTTTTAATCACCTTCCTCCACAGAAGCCTCCCGAGCTTCAGTAACTGAAAACCTAAATGAAATCTTCAGAACCTGTTAAATGGGGTTTGTGGCAACTTCATCTGACAGGCTCTGTGATGGGCCAGGCTCTCACACGGTGTCAGTCGCTTTGATGGCCGTCCAAAATGGATGTCAGCAGAGGGTCTGGTCCACCATATTTTTGTTTATGGAGGTAGCATTTGAGGGCTAAACAGCTAGAGTGGTTGGGGAAGGAAAGGAGGGGGACAGTTCTGATCTGTGGATGTCTGTTCTTGCTGTGAAAAACAGCCCATTTACGCTGCCCAGAAATGACAGTGCTCTCACTGCCTTTTCCTTCCACTTAGTTCAGGATAAGTTACTTAGGGCTTCTCTGAGCTGAGCAAGTGCGGACATCCAGGACGCTCGGAGCTTTGGCAGCCCTGCCTTGCCTGGAAGCTCCTCAGGCACCAGAGCCACTGAAACACGGATTTACTGGCTCAAGGGGTTTCTGGCAGGCCACGGACCCAGGAGGGGCTGATCCTAGATCAGTCGCAGCAGTTGCAAAGTCTGACGTTGTCTTACCGGCTTGAATACAGGCCATGAAACAGAATATATTTCAGCTGCTCCCAGGCTAGCAATTGTCAAATGCACGGAGCTGATGTCACTGCCTGAACTCAAAAGGGTAGAGGTGCTGGGCCCTTCCACAGCTGGTGAGTTCTGGTGCGCCCTGATGTTCTCAAGTTTTCCTGTTAATTTCAAAAGTGACGGGAAAACGTACAGCAAACTTTGCCTGGTTGCTGCAAGTCACAGGTGTGAGTAGAACTGGTACTGAAACCACCCACACGTCACCCCTGATTTAATTCTGGTACTTGCACCTTCTGAATGAGTCAAACATCATTGCTATAATATTATGAAAACTTGCATGTTTTGTAATTTGGTCTAATTTTAAAAATGCATCTTGCAAAAGAAAAGGCAACATTGGCAGCTGTGTGTTGATTATATAGGAGTGTGTAAAACTGGAGTATGGAAAAGATTAAACACTATCTCATTCTGTTTCTAATATTTCTTTCAAGCTAGTTGGCTACGCACAACATATTTCATCCTTCTTTGCACTGAAAAGTTCAGTGAACAGTGATCTTTTTGCAGCATGACAGTTTTGCAAAAGTATGCAGGTCAGGGTTTTGCATTTCCTTGTGGTAATTTTACCCCCTTGCTTAGGAATTAATTTCGTTCCTCTCCTGCTCTGTGCAATAGCGTTCTGTGTATTCCTGCACAAATTTAATGCCAGGCAGTTGCAATAGGCCCAGGTGTTTCACACCTGCCTCCTAAAAGGGACAACGTAAAATATTGCATGTATAAACCCCAAAAGAGAGTGATAAGAACAGAATGAAAGAGACCCAGCTGGTGCATTGCTGAGGATGCTGCTGAGCTGAGGTTGTTGAGCACCATCCTATGTAGCTGGAGGAAAACCAAGGATATGCCTTGATTAGCCTCTTTTATTTTGTAGGCTGAAATCTTTATTTTGAATGCTGTGCAATCCTTGTTTATCAACCTTCCCCTGATTCTACACAAAAGAGGAAGAAGCGGACAAGAGACTTGTCAAGCCGGCTTTGCTGAAGGGACTGCCCTCACACGCAGCCTGAGGCTGCCGCTGTATGCACTTGCCTTCACTCAAGGGAATGCAATAGTATGACACTCCTGCTCTTTCTGTTTTGTTTACAAGATCAATGATTCCATGCTGAAATGCGAGCAGAAAAGTGTATAGATGTGAGCCAGGGAAAAAAAAAAAGCCAGTGAGACTCCAGTGAGGATTGGCAGATTCTCCCATGTGTTTGTTTTACACTGTGACCCTCAGTGTAGCTCCCTTCTCCGGTACTTCCTCACGCTGCCTTTTGCAATGATCACGAGAGACCCACGTGCTGTCGGGGAAAAAAAAAATCCATGTATGATCCACATGCTTTTGGCCATATCAGTCTTGGCCTGAAGTCAAACAGCACTAGCACAAAACAGGCCAGAATGGCTGTGCACTGCTATGTTATTGGAAGGAAGAGCCACCAGCAGCCATGTGCCCTGTCTAAGTACAGATAGAAATTGTATTATATTAAGCTGGTGGTAGTTTCCAGGTAGAGCTGGACTAAATTTAGGACAGCATAAACTCCCATGCATAAAGGAAGAGGCCAAAATAACCTGGCTTTGAGTGGGACTGAGGGAGAGGAGCCCAGCTGGTAGCCTTTCAGCGGGGTACCAGGCTTTATGATCTGCTAGTCTGGCACTGGGACTATCAGTCCCAGTCCCAGGACTATCTGGGACTATGTCTTCACAACGATCATCTCTTTGCTTCTCCCTCTGTAGCTAGGCTTCTCTCCCCATGGCTTCAGATCCACTACCTTTCCACATGCCTGTGACAGCCCGGCGTAACTTGAGAGGCACTTTCACCAGAAGCTGTTGACCCGCAATGCCCCACTCGAGAAAACACCTCGAGAGATGTGCGAGGGAGGGCAGTTTTCTCCTATGCTCTGATCGCGCACCGCCTAGAAACCTTTCAGCCCACACCTGACAAACCGAAATGTCGCCGGAGGGGCTGTGGCCAGCGGGGAACCGCTGGTTCAGCAACCCCGGGACCGCCCGGAGGGTCGGATGCTGCTGCGGCAGCGCGGCTCGGCAGTGCCACCCGCCGGCGGCACCCACCGGCCCGGGGCGAGCAGCGGCCGCCGGCACCGGCACCGCTCGGGGGGTACCGCTCCGCTGAGGGTGCGGGGGGAGACGCGACCATCCTGCCCCAGACCTGCCCAGCGTATAGCACCCGCCCTCGCGTACCCTTTTCTGTCGCGCCCCTGTTCAAAATCTCTTTCCTACTTTCCCCCCTGCCCGTCATCTCTCTTTCGGTGCTGGGATGTCAAATCCCATGTCTAATGAGCAGCTCACGATCACAGTCTGGGAAAGGACCTCCAGGGATCAATTAGCCCACCTCCGTGCTTCCAAATAGGATCCACTAGAACTGTATCACTCCTGAGACATGTTTTACATCACCCCTTCCACAATTAGAAATAAGCGAGGTGCCTCACAGCCTGCTGGGGCTGTGCTTTAGTACCTCACGACCGAGAGAGCGCTGCGCGAAGGAGTCCGTGTAAACACGCACGAGAGGAGAGATCTGCTCGGATGGTGTTAGAGGACTGGGCCGGGCACTGGGGAGTGATATCTGTGTGGGTCTGCACATACTGCCTTTCGCAGCGGTCCCTGGACCGATTCTGGCAGTGAATCTCCCATGCTTTTGTTTGGGGAGAGACCTTGTTGTTCTGCTCCCCAGGGGATGCTGGTGTAGCATGCAGGGTGGTGGGCAGTGGTAAGGGACGAGGCGGGTTTTCCTTAGGTGTCTGTTGGGGCACATTTTCATTCATTAGGCTACATACAGTACTTCTAAGGATACAGGGGAGTCTGTGAAATTTTTCTGAAAGACCTGTAAAAGCTGAGGAAGACAACAAGTCCACTGTCAGTAAATGTAAGTTAGGGAAATATTTTAGGTGATAGTAAGTCAGAAACAAGAATGAAAGTCACTGGTGTGAAACTTAGGTGAAATACCAGCACAGCATTGATTCACTGGCCACCATGACCTACAATCTCCAGCCAGCACTTTTTTTCCCTTTTAACTAAAAATGCCACTTCCTCGCTGTTTCCCTCAGGATCCCAGCTCCCACTCACATGGGCCACTGCTGACTTTTGCTGCTATGTGCTGCCTGATGGATCTGAAAATCTAGCAGACTTGACTCATCACAAGCTGCCTGATGTTAAAGAGAGGCAAGCTGCCTGGAGCTAGGATTTCCCTATTGCTCTACATCTGTTACCTCTCTCTCATCTTTGACTTCAAAAAACAATTTTTGGAAATGAGTCTGTCTTTTTACTGCATTTGCAGTGGCTAGAGTTGGATCCATGACTTGAGTACCTGCATGTTACGGTATTATACGGGGAGGCAGCCTGGCAGCATGCACATACACAAAAAAGCCATCACTTCACAGAAGGGTCTGTAATCCCAGGTCTAAGCTAAACCTGCACCGTGCCCCGATACAGCTTTATCTGTTGGCTGACTGAGTGCGTTACAGCAGTGGAAGACATGGCAATATAACTACCCAGCCACAGAAGTATTCCAGTGTCCCCGTTCAAGCACAGGAACAGCTACCCAGGTGTGAACGCTGTGGTGCCTACACCCTAACTGCACAGGTCTATATTACTTTACGTTGCTGCAGTTTGTCTCATAAAATCCAAATAAGTGCTGTGATAGCTTTTTGCTGATTTTTCTCTCTTCCAGTCCTCATCATGGGGGTAACAAGGTGACCCAGTTCAGCTGGGAGATGCCTGTCCAGGACCAGACACCTGATGGATACAGCCTCTGGTTCGGTCCCGTTTGTACCGAGGATTTTTAGTTTTCGGCAATATCAGTAGGGGGAACACTGAGGAATGATGTCACGTTTAATGCACGTGTCTAAGTAAGATAACATGACACAATGAACTGTGGCACTAAAGAACAGGCTTTCACTTAAAGCCTTTGCTTAAAAATTATTCTTCAGCTAGATTACTAAAATGCGGTTCATCCCTGTGCCAAGACTCAGCAGGAAGTCTATATGCTGCTAAATCATACTTAAACTGCCTCTTATTATAGAATTACACTGCTCCAGCCACACCATCGCTGGATTTGTATGTTTCCCTTTGCTCATTTGTCATCTGTCAAGCTTCTGGATTTGCCCTGATAACTTGGACACTTGTAGGAGAGTAGTTTGCAAAGCCCCACCCGGCCTAAGTTACACTCAAGAGAAGATTGGAGGCATCCATCCATCTCTTTGGAAAACTTAATGAAGACACAAATGACACACAACCTGGATTTTGAACCGGGATGACTTTCTTCCAGGCTGAATTACCATTGGATGAATAGCTACTGAAGCCTCCTGCTGCAAGACTGTTTACAGCACATACGTACCTCCCTCCTGTAATACATTTTTAGCACTTCCAGAAAAAAACACTATTAAAAATGAAATTAAAATGAGTGGATTAGATTGAGGAATACAATTTCCACAATATTATTTATTCATTCTCTTTCTTGCTTTTATGAACTTTTAATATAAGGTTTGATGGCTTCATGGTATTCTGCTATTTCCATTGCTCAGGCTTTCATGGGAATAGCAATAGGCTGGAGATACCTCAGTGCTTTCTCAGTTGTGTTTAGAGATCATTCTCTTGCACAGTTTTCTGCCAAAGCTAAAGGAGCTGTGTCCATCTTGATCAAAATCAGAGCTTTTGACTGCTAGTTACAGTGACCTATGACACTTTCTTTTGTATTCTGCGACACAACCCCACCTCACTGAGACTTTTGCTACCTGACAGGGAGGTTCTGCCAAATCATGCTCCAATCCTTTGCCAGTATTTTTTTTCCAGAGAAATGTGCTCTTACACATGCTAAAATTACACTTAGTTTTCTAGAACACTGGAATTTATTGTGAATGAGTGATATGCTTAAAATCATAGACAGTTTGTGTTTTTTAATTTTAGATCTCCCATTAGTAAATCTTCCCTTTCCCTTGCCAGGTTTTTTCTTTTCTTTTTTTTTTTTCTTGCTTGAAGAGACAACTGCTCATTTGCTGTTATACCCTGGAAAGAACAGTGATGTATGGTTTATTAAGATAGCAGCTCAAACACGTAAGCCCTTGATTGCTACAGGATGAGTGATTTATAGGTGTTCGCTAATGGATTCCTGCTTGGGGCCCTTGGGGGTTTCCATTTCATTTTGTACCAATGGCGAATTATGCTAAAGAGTCAGGTGTAATTGGCAGTTGAGTCGTTTGATAAGTTAATGCTGCCGCTCTCTTTAGCCTTCCCTGAATTTGCCTCACCATCAATCTTTATGGCACAACATCAACATCATTACTGAGGTTCCTATTTCACGGCGAGGCAGAGGTAATTTTTAACTTTTTACCTTCCTTGCCTGTTCCCACCTGGTAACCCATCTCCCTGCGATGTTTTCGCTTTCCTCTTACTCTAAAGTAGTTTGGTTCATTTCTGATGTACGCAGCCAAATCACCACGAATAAGACTTAGCATGTGCAATGCCTTCGGTTTCTCCAATCGATTCTGTTTTATCTTTCTGTAAAGAAAAGACCCTGATTTTTCAGGGAACCACATCTTGTCAGCTCATGAAGAAAACATGACCCAAGCAGGAACCTGCCAGCTACCACATGGTGTTACAAACTCTCTGATAGATTGCACAGGTCATGGTTTTTCTTTACATGCATAAGGAAGGTGGAATCGGCTAAGGAAACTGCAGGCATTATGTCCGTGGAAATATTTGTGTTCTGACTATTAGAATGGAAATTACCAATCTGTGCTGAGATGCAGAATCAAAACTAATGTGTGTACTGCAACACAATGCATATAATTAAGATGATGCTGGTATTAAATGTCAAACAACAAAGAAAGATTTTTTTTAAAAAAAATTAAGTTATGTCTAGATCAGGGAGACCCTCTCAGTTTCCGAGGCTGGGTACGCTGCCTGGCTGTACCTGGACTCCTTACTGGGGTTTGCACTACGCACCTTAGAGAACACCAGCGGATAAATTGAGGTGCACATTTCTGAGTTGCCCCATACATTTCTGTAGGTTTGCAAAGACATTTTCATAAAATATTTATTTTCCTTTTGTTTGGTCTTTTTTCTCCATGTTGCTTAAAAAATAAGAAGGGGGGGAGGGGGACGAGAAACCCACCATAATCCACAAACACAATGCAAAAAAACCACATTTACAAAACATGCAATTACTCTGCAGTTGTAAGGCTCCCTTGCTTTCCTTGTAGGTCCAAAGTTGATGCTACTCCTTTTTGAAAATCTCCTTTGCATTCTTTTTTTTTTTTTTTTAATGACACCTGCATGCTTTCAAGTATCTTATTAAAATTTGCACTGTTGCAATGAGGACTTGATGCTCCATGAGTTCAGTCCTTTTCCCGGCCATGCAACTTTGGCTCTAACGAGCAGCCCTACTGAAAGATGCAGCTGAGTGCTTTACTGTGCCTCGTTTCTCCATTTCTATTTAATACGACCACCATGAAGCAGCAGAGAGGAAGGAGGAGTAGCTGGGAAACGTATTCTAAAGAACATAACTGGTGTTACGGGGGCCACCAGCTGCGAAACTAAAGCAATGGCAAGCACCTCTCTCTTCTGCTCGCTGCTGTGTTTAGCGCACATCTCACTGCAGCACAGATTTACAAGAACTGCAAATCCACACAAACACAATAAAATGCAACACCGGTACCTTGTGTTTGAGGTGCTGTGCTGCTGGCTTGGTATTTAGCTCCCACTCTAGAAGCCAGATATGAATTAATCTTCACTTTGACTACCTCTGGCATTGCTCTCCATCTGAGTTCACCTCTGATCATTTTCCTCTAAGTATCTGTGGCTGATTAAAGCTCTGTACTGACAGGGCACATTAATCAGATGAAAAGAATACCCGATGAAAGACTTTTCAGAAGTTAATATCTGTAACATTTATTCCCCGTCACTTTGTTTGCTCTGTCAAAACACGAACTTAAACGATTACAAAGGTGAAGGCACAGAACGTGTTTTTAAGAGGCTGTTTCTAGTTCATTAAATCAGCTTTCACCTTCAAGGCCAAAATGTTACAACTATGATGTTATTCCAGAAGAATCTTGGTAAGCAACATCCAACTAATTAGCATCTGTCCCTTGCTTAGATGTGCTTACCCATTAACTCTAGTCTGTGTTTAAACCTTTACACACAGCAGCATTCACATCTGAATTCCACAGCTGAAAAGCAAAATTTTCATACCTGAATATAGACACTTATTTCTGTAAAACTTAAGTTCAGTGGCAAGAGATTTTCCTTACAACTGAGAAATCCAGAAAAGGATAAAACTGCTCTTCTTTTCCAGAATATGAAGTTGTTGTTCATTCAAGGGATAGATTCAGTAAACTTCACACTGTCATTTTGGAAGCACTTACCTTTCATTTTGGGGTGAACCCAAGAGACCTAACAGTTTTATTATAAACATTTTCCTTGGTCAGTAAGAATTTCATAGTCCTTAACGCCTCTTACTTTTCAAGTCTTCTGTCTCCAGTGAATCAAACTTACCATCTCTGCTGAATTACTATTTATTCATGTCTCTGTGATAATTCCTCAGTGACTAGAGGCAGTGACCTCAACTGCATTTTGAAATACAGGATTATAGATATATCCACTATGATGTCTGGCTTGCAAATAATCTCAATTCAAAATCCCATTTTCTTTGGTACAGAAGCCCTTCAAATAGGCAGGGAGTAATAGAAAACAGTTTATTGTTTGTAGACTAGGTTATTATCAGCTGCTATGGGAAAAAAAATATAGGAACTACCAGGGAATTAAAAAAAAAAAAGTCCCCCAATTTTTATTTTTTTTAAAAATTACATTACAGTTTACCAACCCCAAGTATTTACCAATTCTGAGCCAGGCTGCAAAAGTCAGCGGATTTGCTTGCAAATAATCAATCTTTTTTAAAAAGGGTTCATTTTAGTTGTCATGCATTTTTCAAGTCTAACAAAACCCTGTCTTTTATCAGATTGGTTAGAAACTTACTTTAAATAAGTTATTCTGCAATCAGTGGAACAATACAGAAAGTATAATGTCCTGTAGAGTCCATACCGCATCCTTTAACGTGAAGTGACTCCTATTACCTCCCATCACTTTATGATGTCCTCCTCCTCCTCCTTCTTTCCCTCTGTATCGCTTCACCCCCACAACTTCTAGTCCTCTTTCACGCTAAGGGCAAGAGGTAGCAGGCATGTGGATCGCTGAGTGATACACAGGTGTTTCACACCTGAAGCGTGCCGATTACTTGGCTTGCTAAGTAGCCAGCAAGAAGATCAAAGTAGATAGCTCGTACTGAAACCTTTCTTATCAGTAGGGTCATTTTATCAATTCCCATCTTTTCCTCCTGGAAGCTGATAGTCTTCACAAAGCCTGTAAAATCCTGTTTTATTTCCTCAGATAGCTGCCCTCAGAAAAATTTAGTTTCAGGGTGTCCAGTGAGTTTGATGTGTATTGGGGAGAACAGGGCTGCCAGAGAAACAGTGTGGTCACATAGGCTTTTCTTTCAGAAACCATGTTGAAAAAGGAAGTTATCAACGTTGTGCCTCAATCTGAAATTTCGCATTGAGGTTTTAATCTACATTTGATTAAAAAAAATATATGCTGGATACTTATTTAAAAATCATCCCTCGAAAATAAAAAAAAAGTCTGTAAGAAAGGATTAATTACTTCCTATGTTTTAGGGAGCGCAGCTCTTGCTAGCAGATGGGGGTGTCCATCACCACCAGGACTTCCAAATTCCTTTCTCACTGCTCCTCATTTAAGTGATGTGCGTACATTACAACTTGTTACAGTGTATCTATTTACACCTGTATGTGTAAAGTGCAACTATATTTTATGTATCTATAAATTTATAAACACTTAAATGTGTTACAAAGTTTTTATGCATTCATATGCTTCCCCAAAAGATTTTGCTGGCTATTCCCAAGGCCAGAGACAAGCACATGGTAAATCCAGATAAGCATGAAACAACGGTGCAGAAAAAAAGCCAAAAGATCCTTTATAAGGTAATGATTTCTTTCCGATTCCCAATGCAAACCAACTAAATATCCTCATTCTGATAATAAATAACCTATACTGATCTCGTTCCATCTAACACTGGTCTCAAACTGCTGGCCTCCTACAAAATTTTCTGCTGGGACCCCAACCAGCTAAACAGTATTGGAAGCACCACTGGTTGGAGGTAAGGAACTCCCAAATCAATCGCAGATTATTCTTTTGTCAGGTCTGCTTGAAAACATTTCTTCTACTGTGTGGTAACAGATGACAGCGTGCTGCATAACCTTTACCTTGGGTTTCTGAAAGCAGAGGACTGAGAACTGATACCAACACAACTTAAGGGAGTGTTTCAACATTTTTAATTTGTGTTGTTTTACAAGTATAAAAGAAAACTTATGTACCAGTTCTTGCATATTCTTATACATGTGAATAATCCTTACTGAGCCATCCTTTGCGTGACTCTGGTCTCCTCTAGTAAGTACAGCATTTAACAGTAGCCCTACACCCTTCCATTGAACACATAAGTCTCTAACATTCATAGAGGAGAGTAAAACTACAGTAAACTTGCAGCAAGAGATCACACATACACATCCTTTGCGGCTAATAATATCCTCTCAGTGCAGCCACTGCGTGTACTGATAACAACACTGTCTTGACTGTCATTATCCTGATAAAAACTGCCTCTCCTAGCACTGTAGCACGCTTTAGAAAAATAAGCTTGTCCTTTCAAACACCAGTCTTAAGAGAGTATCTTTGTCTCTACGACCCCCTCTCATTTCTTCTTTCTACCAGCAATGGCAGCACAGCTAGACAGAAACATACGCAGAGCAGCAATACTGTTAGTTATTCTGCACTCCGTGCTGCGGTGACACGAGGCACAGCAAAATCAATGGCCCTCACGTTGATGGAGTGTTAAGCTGTATTTGGTTAGTCTGCACAACTAAGGCAAAACCATCTGACAGTAATATAACCCATACAAATCTTTCTATTTTTTTCTTTTTTGCCCCCCCCTTCTCGTAACAGCGAGTTAAATATTCAGTTCCCTACACATGCACTTCAGGAGATTGGTATAAAAATAGGAAGTAATATGGCACACTCTAAAAATATGCATATACAGTAGCCTTCATCATTGGTATGGGAAGTTAAATGGTACTTGCTATGTACACGTACTGGACTCCTGGCTGTGTAACTCTCCTACTGTTGACTCCACTGTAGCACAAGCATTTCAGTGGCTGAGGTTTGTAAAGCTTCCACTGTTTCCAAATGGCAAAATCACAACTGCACCATCACTTACAGTGTCCACAGTCTGCTTTAAGGACTTGATAGCTCTCTCTTTAGATAATGAAGTACTTCTATGTAAGAAGCCACCTTCCCCCCCTCCCCCTCCCCCAAGACTAACATTTCAGACCTAGGTACATCTGTAGATAGGCAACAACCATAATTCCCTGATTATTGATAAGTATCCAACTATAAAGTCAGATACTTAGTTTTAGCTAAGAACACCTGAAATTTTTGCCCTGTGTCCTGAACTCTGCATGTGTGGAAGCAAGGGTTACATTCTCACTTGCTCAAACTCACCACCGAAAAAAAAATAATTCTGAAATACTCTTACATTTAGAAAAGTACAGAGAAATACTATACTGCACTTCTACATAGAGAACTACTGAGAAATACTGTAGTGTCTTCAAGGAGTCACTTCACTATTCTACACTCCTTAGAGAGAGAAATTAGAACTGGAGATGTTTGGTGTCTTCCCCAGACACATGAGGTACATTCCCATGGCATGCTCAGGCCAAAAATTCCCGTTACCACCCACCAATAATTTAATGCACTCTACATACATATACCACACACAGACACATATTAAGCAAAATGAAAACCATAACTCCATTGCCAAACCACAACACTCCATTATAAAACTGAAGTATGAAGACATTCATTTACAGTGCAGTAAAGAAAAAAATAAAACCAGCTTAGCTCTTCGCAGCATTTCTTGTGATGTGTTTCATTATAAGTTACCTCAGACCCGAACTTGAGACACTTCTAGAACAATGATGCTGATACGTCATCCCTACTGAATGATTCCACATCCTCCATGGCGATAGGATGGAGGCTAACCCTAAGACATTAGGAGATGCTTTGAGTCATGAGTTTCCACTAGCAGCCATAATGTGCAATACTCAAAAGAAATGCAAAGTGCTAAGCAAACAAAGTGCAAAAAGTTTTCACTTAATTTTTGAAAATACAGTGTTTTTGTGTATTTCCACTAAATTCTTGGGTGTTCATCTGCTAAAGCTTTCTCAGCAGCTTGGAAAATACAGAAACACTTTTATTTGTGATGATATAGTGCATAGAAGAAAAAGTCAACGAATTCCATTTCCTCTCTCAGTTTTCAAGCCTGTGGTACTTTTGAGGTAAAGAAGTCAGAGGGTTTTGAACTACCGATATTAAACTAACCATAACATATCACAGCCTCAAAAAGAAGGACTCAGTGTCTTCTATCCCCGGTATTAGATAGATTAGTCAGGAAAATGAGCTCTTCCAGAACATCACAATTAATGTGTTAAATTTAATACCCTTACTAATAAGCAGCAAATATGAAGGGTAAACCAGTGCAAAGCCAATAGCCCTCTGTCTGTTGTCAGTAACAGTCACATTTCAGTATTAGCTAATTGGCTGTTTCTCAGCAACCTAGACTACAGTGCATTGAAGAAGTCCAATTCTTACACCACAGAGTGAAGTATTATCTTATTACACTGATTAGAGTGTAAAAAAAAGTCTGCAATTTGATCAAAGCAGACCATAGCTACAGTCAATATATAGTCAAGGTCTATGCTCTGTTTCCATGCTAGGGTGGCATGCCATAATGACATCCCATCTGAAATAAAACGCATTTCCTTCAATCCTCAGATTTCCTGAGTAACATGAGCATCAGGCCAGTGTTTGAAGGATGTCTCCTATAATGATTTCAAAATAAGCATGTGATAATAAACCCATGTGCAAAAAACCTCTGAAACAGAAGTCTACAAACAGTGATTGCTCTCTGTACACAAACACACACAGGTACACATACTCATACACTAAGTTTTCCACAAAAATATGCTTGTCAGTCATCATGCAGTGCTGCACCTGCAAGAAAGAAATCCCATCCACAAGACGCAATGTCCGAGACACACAATGTTCCCAGCAGGTGATCTGCCACCTCCAAAGGCACCTACTTGCTTCCAGTTGTACTAGGCATTGGAAGAAACACTTTGATGAGGAATGCCCTTTTGAGAATCTATTGTCTTGCTACTGCTCCGTGCTTCATCAGTATTTTCAGGTGATTTCACCTCTGCCTTGTCTGTCAGTATGGGGGATTTGGGAGGCTTGCAAACAAAGCAGAGGAACTTGAAACAGGACAGCAAACCTTCGGAAATGCTGGATGAGAAAAGCTTTTTGCACGGGTGACAGAACTGGTAGAACACCAGCATGAAGAGGACAGCCATGCAGTAACCTATGAGGAGCTGCAAGACCAACAAAGGGGCGCAGACATACAGGTAGATATCGGTTTTATAGATGTACCACATCAGCAGGAGGAACGCATTCTCAATGAATCGCAGCATGTAATACACTGTTAGTCGGTACCAATTTTGGGATTTGTTAATTAAGTCAGGATCATTGAGCTTCACCTGCACTGCCGACCAGCAGAACATGTTAATGCCAGCATACAAGAAGGTGAGAAGGCACAAGACGATGGTAGTGCCGACCCTGCTCAATGCCTTCTCTATGTTCTCAGGAAACGGGGACTTGCTGTGCCAGAAGAGAATCCATGGGTAGAAGAAAAAACCAAAGAAGTTCACGAGCACAACGGGGAGAGTCCAGATTTGAAGGACTGAACTGAAAAGGACCAACACTGTAACCCTCGTAGCAATCTCAAAGCTTCTCCACATGAATATGCAAAGATAGGCAGCTGGTTTCACGCTGACATCATAATCATCATACTTAATCTTAATAGCCAGGATGTTGCAGCGTAAGGCGCCATATACAATTGACAGGAGAGAAAGGACCATAAAAACACCTACAAAGAGAAAACACAAATCAGGACCTTCAGCTTAGCAGAAGTTAAAGACGTTGCGTCACAGTGGTGCAGGTGTAGTTATCTTCACGGCACTTCTGGGGATTCCCAGCAAGGTGTAATGCAAAGAAAAGCCACTCCTCGTATACACTTCTGGGTTCTTACTTTAACCCTGCCTCCTATTTTTGTCTCCATTCGTTACTTTTCCAAGTAGCCAGAATAAAAAAAAAAAAAAGACATTTAGCAGTCACAGGTGTCTTTCCCTCCTCCCCCCATCCAGGGCTGTTCATACATGTAGTGTCTTTGCTTAATTATACAGCTCAGTCATAAGTGTATCCAAGTTGCTCTCAGACTCTCGCAGCACTCCACAAGGCACAGGGGTGCTACTGCCTCTCTGTACAGATGAACTGTGAAACAGAAGCTGAAATTTTGGAGTTACTTAGACATGCAGATACCTCAGTGCTTGCAAAGTTCTATGTTGAAGCAAATTGTCTAAGCTCACAGAAGAGCTCTGTGACAGAGCTCAAAACTGAAAGCCAAAGCAGTTTAAACCCAGAACCATCTGCACTTTTTCTGCCTGTGTAGACAGAGATTTGCTCACCTGTCTACACTGTATTTTCCTACACATCTGTCTTCCTTAAACACACATCTATTATCATGCATTGAAGAACACTGCTTTAAAAAATGTCTTTGAATTCAGATCAGCTTTCTGTATCTCTTGTCTACACGGAGTCACTCAAATGAAGGTTTCATGGCATTTAAATTCTGCAGAAAGTGAAGGCGGAGGCCAGTTGTTACCTGTTACCCTCCAGACGCAGTAGGGGCAAAGCTTTCTGGCACTGCAGGAAGGAGTCTTGCCTTGCTACATTAAGTAGGTACAGACGTATAAGAACCTTGGATGCATAGAATAAGCAATCATAGAGAAGTACCTTAGAGCATACCGTAGAAGGATACCATGGAGAAGTGCTAACTGCCCACGGTTTTGTTAGCATTTGCATACTTTCTTCACAATTTTTACCAACATGCTGAATAGCTGATTTAGGGGACTAATTTTAGGCACCCCCAATCAATACTTTTAGTTTCAATCTTAGCATTTTGTCCACGCAAGGAATACTTCAAATGCACGTGAGTTAAGCATCGTAAAAATGATTTAGTTGCTTCTTTTAGAGTTTCAGTGAAACTAACCAAGCCAACTGGTCATGCTACAGAGCTTTATATTGCTTCAGATAAAACAAAATAACCGGAGTTGGGAATTCTTGATTATGTCAACTACTTTTGCAATGCTTAGCAACCAGTGCTTTCTGCATCTTTCAGTCAGTTTATGTGTCAATATCCTACAAATGAACTGGATTCCCTGTTTTGCTATAGCTACTTAGCCATGACTATAAGTTGGGGTGTTTTTTTTCTATTGAAAGTTAGTAATTTCTGAGCATGATTTTGAAAGAAACAAGTATATTTTAGGATCTCTAACAACTTTCTAATAGAATTTTCTCTATCATTTTAGCTAACCTCTCTCCCATCCCAATCCTCAAACACCTCTGAATTACTTTAGAAAAGAATTAATTAATCCTTTATATCTAAATTTCCAGTAGCACTCAGTAAGCTGAAAAATATTTGCCATTTTATATGGTAATTTTGTACACACCAGTTTGGTGGTGCATATATTGTCTGAAAATGGTTATGTATTTGCTTGTTTAGCACTTAAATTTTTAATGTGTGTTTTTAACATCTTTCTTACAGCACTGTACTTGATCTGAGACTTTTTAAACATTATATCTCAGAAAATATTGGCTGAAAGCAGAAGAGCAAGTGAGTGCAGTCAAGAATACCGCTTGACATCCTGCAGCTCTTTACAAAATCTTTCTTGTAGTTTTGAGCTGGCTCTAGAGCTGTGAGAGAACAAATAACTTCCATGAGCTAACGAAGCAAGGAACATTCTCAGAACTAAAGAAACAGAAAAACCTACTCATTGGGGACAGGGTGCTGCTGTCCTGGAACTCTGCTTACTTTCTGCTTTGATAGGCTGAGACATTCATCTTATTATCCAATTTCATTTGAGGGATTCTATATTAATCTCAAACTTGTCTTAAAAACTCAAGCCTTCAAAAGAGGCACTTCTCCATTGACAGAAACCAGGTCATGCTGACTCTGGTTTAATACAGCAGTCCAGTCCTGCTCCTTTCACAAAAGCTCAGTACTGTCACCAAACCTTCAGTTGAAACATCACTTTTAGGTTTGCGAGAAAGATGGTTTGAAGCAACCACAAAGGGAAATGTGGGAGGGTGACGTTATTGTTGCTTTTACTCATCCTGAGCAGACAAAGAAGTGAAAATTTAAAAGGCAAAGTGTCTTCCCCTGGAACAGTCCCAAATCCCCTAACAGTCCTCATAAAGGTGACATTTGTCTTCTTCCTTCCTGCTCCCAGAAGGCTAAACTTTCCTTACAAATCAGAGGTGCATGCTCACAGAGCCATTCAGGGAGGCACTGTTTGACTTCGTTGGGATTTTTATTGTGTCTTAAGTCTTTTCAAGGCCTGCTCTTTCCCACTTTAGATAGAACAGAATTCACTCCCTTAGCAATTTCTAGAGAGATGTAACTCATCTGTTACAACAGATTAACAAATGTAACAACAGTTACATCTGTTACTCAGATGTAACTCATATGAGTTACATCACAAATACCTATTACTGATATCTTACATTCAGCTGAAGAATCATAAGTTATCTATTGTACATACACTATAGACTTCTAAACTGATAATCCGAACACTTGAAAAATAAAAGCACTTATTTTGTTACTTAGAACAAGACACCTAGGTTCAATTTTTTTTTTGCATTAAGCTATAATTTCAACACTTAAAACCAACTATTAATATTCAAAAAGTACTCCAAGTATGTTGTTCAAATAATGAGAAAAGCATTCTGTGGTCAGAGCTTAATAAGTTCAGGAGAAGCAACTGTAGAAGCAGCCTAAGGTATCTGGTAAGGACGCCTACAAAGCGCAGTTCCTGAACATTGGGAAAGTGACAACAGCAAGTTGAAAAAAAATCATGAACCCAAAGCTTCTATTCTAGAAGATGGCAGTCCCTGCTACAAATTTTAATTTGGAAAAAAAAAAAAAAAGCACCTTTTGTAGCAGAATAATTTTATTTTTAAACGGTAGGAAATCTGCCTTTTGAGATTATTTTATCACTGTAAGCAACATTTTAGAGAGATAACTTGACTGCTGTTAACAGCATAAAAACTTTAAACTCACAAAAAGATTGCTCTTGGCAGAAGTAGATCTTCTGCATTCAATACTGTACACTGAGAACAGGCCCTTTTTCAAAGGTAAGGGGCCAAGCCATGCATCCCCCACCTCCAGCTAGCTGGTTTTGCGATTAATGCTAACTCAGGTCTTTTTGGCACCTCCTGGCTCTGTGGTTCTCCAGGTGGTACTACCTAGGCGAAGAGGTCTGGATAGCTGCCCACCGGCATGTAAGGGGACCGGAGCCCGATGTCAGCTGTCTCTTCAAAGCAAGGTTCTTCAAAGCTGGCTCTAAGGCAATGAGTGATATTGAAAGATGCTGAAGCGTTTTGTACAGGGTGAAGCCCAAATGCACGAGAGAGACCTCGGCGTCTGTTCTGGGCATTTCATACAGTAACAAGTTGGGAACTTCTGCCCAGTTTCGCTGTAACCAAAGAAAGAGCTGAATGTCCAGAACTAGGGACTCAGATTAGGCTATTACGTGCAGGTTTCCAATGTTGCATTTCATCCAACAACACTTCATTTAGCATTTAATGCTAAACAGTCACTGAAGCTTTATGTCTTTCATCACTAACCTAGAGGCTTTGTCCTGCTTTTGCAACGCTCTTTAGTTCTTTTGATCTTACGTTCTTGGCGTACAGTGACATGACAATTTTGGAGAATGCCAGATGCTGGCAAGAATCTGATCATCCGAAAGAAAACATCCAGAGAAATTAATGAATGCCATCAAATACACAAGCAAGATGCAGCGTGGCTCTGGTCAACAAAGGGCTAGGCAAGGATGCACACGTTTTTCAGAACTGTTCAATTCAATACTGGAAGCATAATGAGTTTCAAACAGATCTGTCAGGGATAAACCATGCTATGTAGCATGGTGGCAAACAGCTTTATGTTCACAGGTGATACTGACCTCAGTACCACTGACCAAGCAGAATTTACACAGAATAACAGACAGGGTAGTGTAGAAATCCAGAAAAATAGGAGATTGATGAGACAAAACAAAACAAAAAAGTGGAAATCAAAATACAAGAAGAGAGTGATAATTATAATAGAGACAAATGGAAAACAGCATGCAGTTTGGAGGACCAGTGTCAAAGAACAGGCAAGCTGAAGACATCTAAAGTGTGGAAGAAGAGCTGGACTAGCTGCTAAATTACTTTGACAATGCTGTAAGATCAAAAGGTTGAAGTCCTGTCCCTGTACATGAGAATCCCCATGTACACATAACAAACAAGCTGAAACTGTGCTCTGCATCATTCCCATTTACTCTGGAGGCTGAATAATACTGGTGGACAAAAGGTGTTACTGCAGAAGTAAGCTGGCTAAAGGGACTACAGAAAGTTTCAATATTTCAGAATATAAATATACGCAAGAGGAATATGGTTAGGACTCTTGTTTTTCTGATAAATGAGCTCCAATAGACATTGTCATTGTTCCTAAATCACTGTTTAAAGAAAAAAAACCCAAACACTTTTTTTTTTTCCTTTTGATCTCTATATTTTTAGAATTACACCTGCTATGGAGATGGCTTCTGGGAGACATGAGATGACTACTGCATTTGCTGGTGGGCTCACTGAACTCCCTGGTGAGCCAGCTTATCTCTGGTTGTTTAGCTTCACTTCACTCACAGAAGGTCACTCATCAGTCTGATTCAGAATTTATCTCAGCAGTGACTGATAAAAGTCAGAAATAATAATGAGTTACAAATCGTTATTAAATATGCAATTCGCAAATCATCTGGAACACAGCACTTCTCCTTGGCAATCATGACCAGTAAGGTCAACACCAGTAATAGAAGAAATACAATAAAAAGGTGATGTTTCTCAAGTTACTGCCATCTGCAGCAAAGTGATTGGAAATTTTACTAATTGCAACGCTCAAAGGATTCAGCTGCTTTGTTCACATCCCGTGTCATAGATGCCACGGTTATTCGAAGAGCCCACCTTAGCTGTGAAGTACTCAGAAACTGTCAGACGCAATGTCTTTCAAGTAACTACTGCTATGACCTTAAACAAGTACTTCTATATAAAGACCTTAACCTTACGTGCTGACTCGCCCTTTGGCATGCTAAAGTCTTCCATTCCCTGAGTTGAGGGGAGAACCCTGACATTATTACAAAGGCTCCTCCAAAAAATCTTCATTCCTTACCTTGGTACACTGCCAACCAGGGCACCAGAACTGAAGAAAGTGGTCAGATTCATAATGTGACCCTAGCCTCCACCTCCCTACCTGTGAAGCTGGTAAAGATCCCCTGCCTCTCAGGGCCTCGGAGGTACAACAATAGCTATTTTGCATTTCAGTGGAAACACACCTCCAGTTCACACAAGTGCCAAAGTTCTTTCTTACACCCAAAAGCTGGTTGTCCTATGACCAGCTGGAGTAGGTTCTTCATTTAGCAGACACCCAGCAAATCAAGACTTTTCTTTTTTTTTTTTCCCAAGGAGCTGGAGCACAACACGGAGCAAGATGTAGAGTCCCACGGTAAGAGAGATGTGTCCTGGTAAGTCGATGTGGTGCATCACTGCCTGGCGAAGGCAGCTTGGGTCCAGAGACGAGATGGCCACATTTGCATACCAGCTTATTGAGTCCTGCCTTTTCATTCCAAATTCAGAGTGTGGCACAAGTGAAGATAGTTAACATCCTCAGTCCATATTTGAAACTGCATTCCTAAAAGTACACCTTCCTTATTGCAGCATGGCAAAACATGCTCTGCACTGTACCCCAAGGAATTTTCCAGAAAGTTTGCTCAAAAACCAGAATGGAAGAGGTAACTTTTTTTCATCTTCATGAAGACAGCTTAGTCCCTCCCACTGCCTCCCTCTCATGCCATAGTGGCCACTTATCAGACTAATGTTTTTATAGCAACCCAAATATGCTACAGGAAACATCACAATCTAAAACATAATGGTATAGATAAAACTTGAGAGCAATGTCACCATCAAAAGCTGTCAGAGAGATGAAACCCATTGCAATATGTTTGGTTCTTGCCCAGGGCAGCTAAACCTGACTGCCCACCCTTCTCCTCTCCCTCCCACCAAAATACGGAGGTGATAACAACAGCTCTCTACCTACTTCTGGCAGCTGTGATCTCCTGCTGCAGGACACAGATGTAGAGCTGGAGCGTGAGCTGGGGTGCTGAGCCGAGGAACGCCTGGATCACAGACGCCCTGCTGAACGCAGACCTGTGCGTACACAGCTTGCCTTCAGCCTGACCCACTTCCTTCTCAATTTCTTCCGAGTACCCATCCTTGGGCATCTGCCTCTTCTTTGTGATGCTGACATAGGGCTCTTCAACTCTACCAGCACGGAAGTAAATGTAAAAGACTTCCACACACCTACAAGCAAATCAGTAAACAGAATAACAGGAAAAAATGAAAGAAAAGCATAGGTCTTCCCACTCCCTAGTATTTTAAGCCATCGCATACTAAGTCATTTGCTCACAGAGCAAAGCCTGTATGTTTTCTCCTCTTGGTAAATTTGGACTATGACAGATTTCACCCTTTAATACATGATCTACATGCAACTAGATGGCAAGAATCTGGCAGTGCCCTTTGGGCTGCCTGTAGTACTCAGACACAGGAGATAGTTTAGTTGTTTCCTATGAGCTGCCCTTGCTCTCTGCTGTCCTATTGAAGTCCTTAAACTACTCATCCACTACGATGTTCATAGACTCCCAACTCAGAACCCAAGTTGGAAACATTTCTTCAGATTCTCTTGTCTTTCTCTTGGTGTTATCTGTACACCTGTGATGTGGCAATAAAACCACTTCTCATACCTTTGCCCTAAACAAACAATCTCAAGACACTGGCGAGAAGCTCAGGGTACGAGCAGGTGCACATACCTCTAATGGGACAACTCTAGTCCTTGCTTTAACAAGCAATGGTCCCCAAAAACAAGTAACAAGCCATAGCAGCAATAACAAGAACAAGCAGTTTAGAGCCTCACAACTCTGGATGTTAACATTTTTTAAAAAGACACAGAAATGGGAGCTTTACTCCTTATGTTTGCTTACATTTATTACACTGTTTAAAGAATATTAAACACAGTCTTGCAAAAAATATTCTAAATAAGAAGATGCAGTGTTTCCAGTTGCTGCAGCTCTTTGTACTTTAAACACAGGTGGAACCAAACGCTCTTTTTTACATAGGTCTAACTTACCACAGACTAACTTCCAAAGAAAAAAGTGGTGCTAGCACATACATTTCTATTGATAAATTACATACTGTTGTAATACATGCTGCCTCTACCCATGCACACAGAATAATCCATACATTTGGGAGGGCATGGAAAAGGGCTAAAGGAGCTGGCAGCAGCAAATGCGGGCTGGCAGCAGCAAATGCTGTAGCAATGAGGACAAGTTGGCTCTTTGAGTATTACAGAAGATAATACAGCCTCAGACACATTTATGAAAGGAAAGTTTCTGAGACTTCCTTCCAATGGATATTTTTGGCAAAAACTTTAGAAAAACTATTCTAAGAGAGTTGCTTGGGTATGAAGGTGTCAAGGGTGGGCTTGGGCATCAAGGACCCAAAACACAAAAGGGAGCAGTCAGCCTTTTCTGGGAAGTAATACCAAGCAAGGATCTACTGAGGTACAGATGAATTCACAAGCTGAGGGGGAAGGGAGAGGAAAGAAACATTATTTCTGTCACATTGCATAGGGTACTAAAAATACAGGGCCTGCTGTGGAGGAGTCCATGTACAGCAGGACCATAAAGGATAAATGGCATCAACTACTGAAAAATAAAACCCCCAAAAGCCCAAACCCAATGCAGACACGACCTGTTTTCTCCTTTATGCCTAACACTGGTATGAGCTTCAAGAAGAAAAACAATTGTAGTGTGAGCAACAGGACTGGTGAGGGCTGGCGTCCAGCACAGAGAGAAGCTCAGGGGAGAGAAACACCCCCTGCAAGGGCAACCTGTGGCACCAGCTCTGCTCACATCTCCTCCCACGGCCTGACACGCATGGTATCTTCTTCTCATGTAGGTATCATCCCTGGACGAGGACTGAGGTGTCTTCTTTCCTTCCATAGTGCCTGCTGGGATTCATCTCCTCCACCTGGTTGCTTCTGTAGGTAATACTTGCCGGAATGCAGCACCTCCAAGCCTCTGACAGGTCAGATTTAGCCAGCGAGTTTTTGTAATGTACAAATAAGGCTTATCTTCCATTTAAAATTATCTCACTATCACAAAGCACGGGGCTATGGTTGTCTGAGACTTTGAATTCCCATTTCCTTCTCAGCTTGATTTTTTTCAACAATTGCCAAGTCGGAGCCTAACACAGCCTTTTAGGGGAAAGCTCACAGATCAAACTGCAAAGCAGCGCTGATGGAAATTCAAATTAAAGCATACTGATTTTTGTTTTAATAAACTCGATTTAATTTTCCCCCGCCCTAACGGGACCACTAGCAACTTTCACCTGCTCTAGATGGAGCACAGATTTAGGATCCTGTAGTACTATCCTTGATTCACTGAGCTTCGGCTACTATTATCACTAAAGCTATTTGAAGCGCCTGGTGTGCTGGAGGCTCCATTCACAGTGGTGACTTTCTGTTTTCCCCTTGTTAATCTTCTCAGCCCCTGCCAGTCTCATTTTATGTGAAAGAATCCACACAGCCAAAAATAAAGTGTGAAAAATTAATAAAGCACAACAGCTTATGAAGTCAACAGAGATTCTGAAACCAACAAATTGATTTTATTCCAAAAGAAAGATCCCAGAACATTTTTGTCTTGCTTAGTATTCACAGCCATCTATTCATCCTGAGCTGAGGGCAAGTCTGAAGCTATTACAGAAAATGAGATCTCAGCATCAGCCTCTGAACTCTTGCCATGTGTGATTAGAAGCAGATATAGTCTAGGGACCCATCTAACAAATACATAGTAATCCCATAAAAGAGATTCTAAGATTCATAAACTACTGACTATAGCAAATATTACAATCAACAAGATGTTGGATTCTGGAGCAAGCATTTGATTTGTATTTATTAGCCAGCAGTATATTGTTTGTGATGGGAAATTTTATGTCCGTATAGAAAAGCAAACACAGTGCAAAGTGAATGGTCTGATGAGCAAACCCTAGGGCCAAAGGGGACTTTTACCAGTGAAACAGAGTAATAAAAACGTAATCTGAGTGTTTGCACATACTATCAGTCATGATGCCCATCTTCTGAGCCCTGCCCCTCCCATGCAAGAGTGTCTCTGGAGATCAAACCTTCTGGGGCCATAACAAACGTTCTCAAGACTCTAGCTGATACCACTGCCCAAGCAACAGCTTCCAACAGGAGCAGACTGGCAGCTGATACACTAGAAAGAAAGAGTACCAACCTAAATGTTGAAGTAATAAAGCATAAGAGAGTCATAGGCACTTGAAGAACTATCCAGGTAAGAAGGGTACAGAACAGCGATGAAGAATCAATTCAGATCACGTACCTGTGCTATGTTATGACTTTGTCTATGAAGTGCATTCAGAAAGGGTGTCTTTAAATGAACTGACTTGCTCTTTTTTTAGTATGAAACACAATTAAAAGACAGCACAAGAAGGTGATTGCTTCAAGCCAGTTCTCTTCCACAGTTACAAACTCCACTACAGAACAGGGAATTCCCCAGAAGCCCCAGTTCCTCACTGCTCATTGATGCTGTGCTCCGGAGGAAAAGGAACGGGAGATCCCAACTTCTGCAGAATCCATCTCCTGCAATGTAGTGATGTTTAGGGCCCTTTCCACAGATCCTCACACGCATCAACAGCAGAAGGTGCGCAGCTGGCTGGTTTCACTGCATGTATAGCAACGACAGTTGCAGTGCGGGCTCTGAAGGAACTAAAATTATTTTGAAGGAAAAAATGTCAGATCTACTCTCTACAGTGAAAGTTCAAAGGTAAGAAAAAGATGGTGTTGCTTTCTCCCCTGCTGCCAAATCTTGGCAGAGAGAAGAGCTATACTTTTTCAACGATCCTGATGGTGCCTACAAAGAGTGATTCAGCAGCAACACGTTTGTCTTCTACACAGTCAGTAGGAGGAATAATCCCATCCTTATATGCCTGCTGAGAGCAAGCACCTCATTCCCTCTTTTAATCATGGATGTGTGGGATTTAAATACAGGCAAAATAATGGTGGTGTGAAGAAGAAGCAGGCAATGAAAACAGGGAACTTCCCACAGCCAACGAGCGCTCCAAGAGCAAATGTCTATTTGAGAGACCTATCCACACATGCTCACTGCAAACGTACAGGCAGACTTCTCCAGTGATTCAATTTTTAGCAATTCCTTTTCTTTAGAGAAGTGTGCAAAAGACTTATCAGTCCTGCATATTTACTTACCTGTGTCAGACAAAGATTTGTTCCTCACTCATTGTTCTACCTTCCATCTGCACTGACTTTCTGTTCATCACATCTTGGACACCTAACACATCTGCTCAAGAATGAAGAAAAAAAAAAAAAAAGATAAAGAAGAGCCTGAAGAGTGTCTAGGCATATTCTTCCCATCTGGAAAAGAGGGAGATGCATCAACAGTTGTAAAGTTTAGACCTAGCAGAATCTCCTACAGTAAGGTCTGCCAACGGAAGCCCTATAAGGAAGAGAGGTTTTTAGACCGATGCTATTCTGAACTATAAAGCAGGTCACCAGGAAAAAGAGACCACTCACGACAGACAATGCTTCTGCACAATGTGACTGAAGCATTATCTGCACCGTTACAGCTTATTAGATTTCAAACTGCAGAATTAGGCGCCCAAACCATTAATGACTCTGATAATTTCAGCCTATAGGTGTTTTGCTTTGGGTTGTTGGTTTTTTTTCATTGTTTGGGGTTTTTTTTGGGGGGTGAGGTTTTTGTTTGTTTGTTTGTATTTTACTTCCTGCAGCTCACGGACTCTAACTTTGGCTGTAACAGCAGCTCCTCTGGCAGTTTGATGCAAGCTTCCTACTGCATCTGCTTTGCTGCTGTCCACACGGTACAAAGACATGTAATTGTTTATCCTTATGCCTTGAGAAACAAAGCCTGATCCCATTAAAAAAAAAAAAAGTAATCTATTGTTTCTATCCTTTCCTCAGATTTTAATGGGAAAAACAGTCATTAGTGTTCTATATAGGGGCCTTTTATACTGGCTTTCGACTTTTTTCATGATGGAAGTTCATCATCCTGCAGACAGAGCCGTTTACTAATTATATGTTCCTCGTAAGGAAGAACCTGTAGGCCCACATTCAGCTAACAAAGCACTAGGGACGCTACTCTCAAAGACACCAGCAGTCGCTTGGCTTTCCTCTCCATGTAGCTGGTATCAGAAGCACTGCCAAGTTCACACCAGTCCCTTCTGGATATGCCGCTTCAGTAAATCAGACCATAAGGAACCATCGCATCCAGCAGACACACAGCACAGCACAGTACCACCAACACCCCCTGCTCGTGACTGTAAGCCCCGACTGTTCAAGTCAGTTTGTTGGAAATCTGCGCTCCTCACTTCAGCTCCTGACCTATTCATGGCTTGCAAAATAGAAAAGGGCAAGCAAATTAACAGGGGTTTCTCTGGCACCCTTAATGAAGAACTATTTGCATTTTGAACAAATCCCTAAGTGCAGAGCAGCACCCTAGCAAAAATACATCCAGTTATTATTTATCGGAATTGTAGCAACACCTAAAACCTCAAGGCAATTTTGGTGCTACAGGTGCTGTCCAAATGAATAGGGAACAAAGAAACAGTCCTTGGCTCAGAAGCAGTCGATAATGAGCCAAAAAGCTCATCATGGTCTTTTCCAAAGAAAAGAAAAACATATTAAATCTCTCATTGACACTGGCTATCATTTCAAATCTTTTTTTTTTTTTGTGTGTGTGTGGGTGTAGTAATTTACTTTATGTGGTAAAAGAATCTCCTTTTATGAAAAAAAAGATGAAGTATCCAAATATATTTTCTAAGCATCCAGACAAATTAGTGCGCTCACAAGGAGCATCACCGACCTGAAATGCTGCAGGAATCCCCTGTGGTGTCCAGAAACCTGCAGTCACTTTGTTCCAGCCAACTCTCTGACCAGTCTCCAGCATGCCTACATACTGGGAATCAGAGCCGGGCCACCGAGGCGGGTAGCAATTTTACTCTACAAATTGCTCTGAATGTACAGAGAAACTCTTGCAGAGTGGGAGAAGGAACTAGAAAAAAAGAGTGTATTAACAGTACTCTTCCAGTACAGCAAAATTCCACTCCAGGAAGAGGGATGCTTCCTAATTTTAGTGCTTCCAGTGGTAGCAGCAGGACAGTGAGTGCCTCCTGAACAGGTGGAGTGTGGGTGTCTGGGGAAGGTGGTGGTATGCAAGAAGGTTTTATAAGGGAATGTACTTTTTTCCCTGTCACACAGAGGATTCAAAATAGGCCGGATCATTTGGCTTGCACAGCTAAATACCCTCCTTCCCTGCCAAGATGTTTCCAAACCATTCCCCAAAATTTAAACTTAACTTTTCAAAGGAAAAAGGAAGGGGAAAAGAATGTCTAGCTTTTAAGATGATGAAGAAAATTCACACAACATACGTGGGCTGTCGGTAAAACAGTGCATCGATAGTATTTGAGTCTGAACAAAGAAATGCCAACTATCCTGTATCATGTCACAAAACCAACAGAGATGGTTAAAAAGTTAGTGTGAGCTTTTCTGAAGTCAGCTGAAGCATGCTGTCTCACACAGCCTAAAGGCTCTTTAACATTTCGTTCTGATGCCGCAAGCGGGCAGAGCCTGGGATGGCTCTACTCTCTCTATGTCCTACTTGACCTAATTTATGCCAGTGAGATGCAAGAGAGACCGAACACAGGGGATGGAGTGAGGCTTCATGCTGGGCAAGCAGATGGGTAACAGCAGCAGGATTCTCTGGTGCAAAGGAGCAGAGGTTTGCCTAACAGGATGGGACACAGACTTGTGCGTATTCCAGTCCACACACAGCAGAAAGCTTCCTGCACAAAGCAGGGAAAGGTAAGGTATTTCACATACTGAAAACAACTCAACTTTTACAGTGTAGATCTACACCTGATGGGAAGCAAATGGTTTCCTCTTCCGACAGATACAACAATGCTCAGTGGCAGTGGATAGAAAGGCAAGGAAGGGAGAAAAAGACCTTTAATGTCTGTTTCAGACTTTACCTTCCCACACTTCTGTACTGTATCCTACAAATAGACACATTTCCTTGAATCTAAAGAGAGGTTGTTTTCTATGAAACTTTGCCTCTTAATTTGTGGAGTCCTTCCAGCCTTTGGCAGGAAATAAGTTTTTCAGATGGCATGAATGTACTACCCTCTTTTTATTAGTAATTATAATTCCAGTTATCCTGCGTCTAGAGAGAAGTTAACACGCATCACTTTGTACTGCCTAAACGATGCCATGGGGACTGCAGCACAGGCACGCTGCAACGCTTCCAGAACATCTTCAAACCTCCTGTAAATGCCAAGTTTGTAAATCTTTGCGAAAGACAGGAGTGCAGAGCTGGTGACACGCTCCTGCATTGCAGCATCATGGAGATCCATCCATCCAGCATCATGGAGATCCATACATCCACACACCCACTAGCTTTACGGCAGCGACCGCGGCTGGGAGCTTGCCAACACAGCAGAAAGTGTGTTCTGCACAAGATGAGACTTGTGTTGTAAACAGATAAACTTGATGTTGAGGAAGAAAGAGAAAGTGAAATCATGCTTGGTGGTTTAGGTCAAAGCTGAAGTCTACGTCTCTTCCAGATAATTAGAAAGAAAAATCCTCTAATTTGTTGTTGTTGCTGCTTCTTACATCCTTTATTTGCTTCTTCACATCTTGCAGCTTGACTTGACATTCTTTCCTTGTCTGACCTCAAAAAATTGATTTAGAATGAAAAAAGTCATGAACATAGTTTTTATTTTGATAATTGCTTTGTCTTTGGATCCACTCTGATTTTCCAAAGAATGTGGGAGTATTTTGTTCTGAGCTTTTAGAAAATCAGAGCTCGTCAAGAACTTCACTGTTAAGCCGTAACTTCAATCTCTTTAAAATAGTAACAAAACAAAACAAAACAAAACATCCAGCCCCAGTTATAGAGGAATTCAATGGTTTTGAAGCGTAGGACATTCTGTAACATCCAAACTGTTCACCCTTATTAGTATGAACAAATCTTCCTTTTCCACACTGTCCAGGAATTTCAAGAAGTTGGGGATGCTTCTATCCACTACTACAAAGATACTGTATTTAATTCCCTTTCTTTTCAAAGAAAAGATTCGAACGTAAATTGAAAATGAAATCCCCCAGCAAACATTTTATCATGGGGTTGCACCACCTCTGTAACTTTTTGTCTGTCTGTTGGGGTGATTTTTTTTTCCCCCGAAGGACATTTTCAGTCAGAAGTTGGAAAAAAAACCCCCAAAACCTCCACAGCAATTTGGGGCAAGAAGCTCGCTTTCGGAAAAGAAGAGACAGAGGACAGCATCACCAGTATTTCCAGGGTGTGCAGAGGGGACGGCTCCTATCGTTGTTTCAGACTAGCACCCGAGCAAGCCTGCCTTCCTCCCTTGCAAGTGACCTCCCGGGAAGGCGGTGGGGACAAACCAGCCGCCCACAAAAAGCCACCGGGGCAGACGAGAGGCGCAGAGAGCGCCGCCGGGGAGAGGGGACACGCTCCGCCAGGCTCCGCGCCCCCTTCCCCCCC
>VUYV01000070.1:401554-465183 GCA_008711295.1 Anarhynchus alexandrinus
CCCCCCGCCCCCGCCGGAGCCCACCACAGCCCCTCCGGAGGCCCTTCACCCCATTTCCCTCCAGGGCCGAGCGCTCGGTGAAGGTCCGAGAGCGCCCGCGGCCCCCCACCCCGGGGCTGCGGGGCCGCTTACCGGGTCAGCCCTCCCTCCACACAAGACCGGGACGGAGCTGAGGGCGGCCAACACCGCCGCAGAGCAGCACCGGCCGCCGCCCGGCAGCGGCACAGAGGAAAAGGCCGGGGCTGCTCCGGGTGCCCGTGCGAGCCCCGCGGTGGCCTTCCCCCCACACACACCGGTGCTCGCCCCCGGAGGCGAGCAAGCAGAGGCGGCGGGGCGGAGCGGGGCGGGAGGGAACGGAGGGGACTCACC
Source organism: Anarhynchus alexandrinus (assembly GCA_008711295.1). NCBI lineage: Eukaryota > Metazoa > Chordata > Aves > Charadriiformes > Charadriidae > Anarhynchus > Anarhynchus alexandrinus. The sequence goes on from VUYV01000070.1 coordinate 401,924, forward strand.
GACCTGACGAGGGGCCCCAGCTGCAGGAGGTGCAGCAGCAGCACCAGCGGGCGGTCGCGGCTGACATCGCGGTGGATGAAGACCAGGCTGAGCTGCACCAGCGCGCAGGGCAGGAGGGCGAAGAGCAGCGTCAGCCACTGCCACATGCGGTCCCCCGCCGCCCGGTACGCCCCGCTCAGGCACAGCGCGGCCGCCGTCTCGGCCACGAAGAGGACGAGCGAGACCAGGACGGAGCCNGTGCCGCCTCCGCCCGGGAGGGGCTGGGGAGGGGGGAGGTATCGGTCGGCGGGGCCCCACCGGCGGTAGAGGCCCCGGCCCCGGTCCCGGTGAGGTCGGAGCTGCCGGGGCTGGGCCCTAGGTGGGGGAACGTCTCCTTTGGCCGTAAGGTACAGGACTGAACCGGGGGTGTGGGTGAGGTGGTGGTGGTGGTGGTAGTGGTAGTGGTGGTGGTGGTGGTGGTGGAGGGGAGAGGTTCTCTTTAGGGGAACCGCGGCAGGCTGGAGAAATAGCCGGGAAGGAGGAGGCGAGGGCAAAGGACCTGGGAGAAGAATCACCCTGTGCAGCAATAAAGGCTGAGGGAGAGCTGATTTAAAAAATAATAATAATAAAAAAATACATATGCAGAAAAGGAGCTGTGGGTCGTGGTGAGCCTCCCCTGATGCACCTGGTTCAAAGAGCTCCTCACCTGCTTAATGAACCTGCTGGCGGAGGTGCCCTTTTACCGCTCTGTCAGGTGGATCTCACCCTGATGCTTCTCAGGCCTTTGCCTTCAAAGGTTCCGAGGACCACAAAGCCCTGTGGTGACACCAGCAGCATTTGCCTGCCATCCCCAGGCCTTCCCCCTAACCAGCAGGAGCCAGAAGACCACCCCATACCTTTCCCCCTCACCAGCAGAGTTCTGGAGTCATTCTGGGTACGTATAAGGTTACCCTGGCAGCATCACTGATGCCCACGTGGATGGGCAGCAAAAGGTCATAGCGTGAGGGCAAGAGAAGCCTTTGCAACATCCCGAATCTGAGCTCCTGGCAAGAAATAAAGCTCCTGAGGTACCAGAGCAGGTTGGTAGACAGTGCCTGTATCCTGCATGGGGGAAGTCTCCAGTCACCACCACTTCTCTCCTCCTCTTGGCGCAGGTTCTTGGTTTGTGCTCAGCTGGCTCTGATGCCTGCCCTGATTGATCTTGTTTCTCTTTACCCGTTCCCAGGTAATTGCAGATCTGCATGGGGAGGTTAGCTGCAGACCTGAGACCTCCCAGGAGCACAACAGGAAGGCACGATGCGGTGTTTGAGATGCTATTAGCCTATTAATGGGATTACGCTAATGGCTACTTCTGCATGTCTGCTATTATTTTTTAATGCAACTTAGGTTGTCACCAGATTTATATAAAAAATGCCAATATCCCTTTGTTTGGGCCATTTCTTGAACTGCTGCACTGGCAAATCTGGAGTCCCATTGCTCACCTCTAGTTGAGCTCAGCTCATGATGGCAAAGATGGAAACCTTGGTACGGGCATTACTAGGTGAATTTAATGCTGTAGTGCCCTTTGCTGGGAGCGGAGGGGTCTTTCTGGAAAGAGACAAGGCCGTGTATACTCGGATTTAAGCAGGCTGAAAATAAACACCTAAGTGCGAAAATTTAACCTACAGGCCAAAAGCAGCCTGTCTTCTCTTACCTCGTAGGAAACTACCATGAGGTAGTTTTACCTAATCACTATGTGCAGCTGGGATGTTTGATCTAATTCTAAGATGAATGATTTTACCTTTGATAACACAGTACCACTGGAAAGCTTTTGGAGCCCTGAGTCACGACTACTCCAGAAGGAAAAGTTGCTGGCACTATGAAAGATAAGTACAGAAATAAGCAGTCCGAAGCAAAATCGTACTGTTCAAGGTTGGGCTTTTATTTAAGGCAAAATATAATCACAGCTTTAATATTCATAATATGGATATACACAGAGTTTGTTCTGCCACTATGAAGCTTAGTATTATCACTGCTTTTAAAAAGCTATAAAATCTAGTTTCTATCATAATCTACAATACAAAACTAATACAATAAACACATTCTGAAAGATCACAGTGTTTAAAACATTATAAGAGCAGGGGTCCTGCTTTTAAACAATAAGGTGCATTTCTAAAGAATCAAATCAATCTTGATTCTAAAGGGCCTGTACCATATTATGGCTGCAAATGGCTATTACACTGAGAAACCAATCTAGGGTGCAGCATATACTCAAGAAATGAACACCAGATGTTGGAATATATTGAATAATCAAGTGTCACCAACACAAACTAGACATGAAATAATGCCATTTAAGTTCCCTGTACTTTTTATCGGTACTGGCATTCATGTATATTGCAGACATATTGAGGGAAAATGGGTATAAAACTGCTATCAAATAGGGCCCTGCGTGTGCAAACACCTGTGCTTTCCTCTTACTATATGAACAAGCCTTACTAATTCCGTGGGACTCACGCGTAAAGGAAAGTTTGTAGGCTTTGGGTCCGGATTGATGCAGTTTTGCCCTTGTTTCACATGTGTGGAAGGACCTAACCTTCATGCCTGAAATCAAGTGGAGATTCACCACTGACATCAGCAGGTGGCATATCAGGCCCTTAAAATGAGCGAAGGAGGCCAAATCAGTGGCAAAACCAGACCACTGTTAGAGGAAATCTTTCTTCTCTCATGTGTGGTCGTGGTAATGAAGACAGCAGCAGACTTCCATTTCTGGTCAGACAGCTTTTCTCTTCTATATGAAGTAGAAATAAATATTTGAATGGGATTTGTTTTCTATTCCCCATGGGATATAATTGACTTCAGGACTTCTACATAAAATTTTCAGGAGAGTATGCATGTATAGTTGTGCAGTGTTGTTGCTGAATATCACTGCCTTATAAAGTATCTTTTATTCAAATATCATTATATGACTAGGCAAAATGAGTTTTTAATTAATTTTCTGCCATTCTAGTCGGTATGCTGTACTTGACCTAAATGCCTCCACCTCCTCTTTGAGTCATGCAATGAACAAAGTCAAGGGACTCCCTTGTAAGTATTAAAAATAAATATGGCCTTATGTATTTTCAAGCAGATTGCTATTTATAAATTTACTTTTTTCAGAGCATGATGTAAAATTTTAAATATACAGGGTACAGGACTAACAGTGACATCAGCGACAGTACAAATTAGTCAGGAGGTTTAATAACTCAAAGGCAGGTCGAGAAGTTGATGCATGTTGGCTTCTTGGATCTATTTTTTAAACTGCCTAAGCATTGATAGTGTACACCACTTCTATTCCATTAAATGATAGGAGTAGGCAGTAGGTTCAGCTACAGGCAACTCCTTCATGGGCAGGCTTTTTTTCAGCATATGATGACTTTGCTATAATGGCAATGAAGTGCTGTTCAAGGCAGCTAAAACCTGTACAGTGCACACTGTGCCACTATCTGTGTAATAAAGCAAACTGTGCTATTCTCTTGGAAAATGCCTATTCACATCCCTAAATTGCTGTATTGTTTTTTTGTGGGCCCTGAGCATTTTTGGCTTATGGCTTTGAAGTATGTTGTTCCCTCAGTAATGTGATTTTTGGTCATTTTCTTATTTCTTTTCAATTTAGCTTTCTGCTGCTTACTACTTAGTCCAGGACATATTTATTTAACCTGAAATGTCTTCTCAGAGCAATCTAGACTGTGTTGTTAGCCAGCAATTGCTCATCGGTGTAGTTCTTCACAGGAAGATTACTCCTTAAAATCTACGGGGCAATTCTTATTCCTGATATACCGATCTTCCTACAGATTAGAATATGCACTCATGCCAGTGAATATTCAAGGTATGTAGGAGAAGATTACCAGACCTGAGATTTACTTGGCAGACCTCAGAGATATAATCTGTCCATGGATCTTATAGGTCCAAGTAACAAGGATATGCACGTAGTGCATGCATACACTAAAACAGGTCACTGTTTGCATAAAGCATGCAGTATGTTGGCAGATGCTGTAACTGTATACGCAGATAACAATGGTAAGTACAAAAATTTGATTGCTTATGAAAGTTTCCATTTGCACATATTGCACCTGCATGTTTCTGAATACATCAGATATCTACTTTTTTTTTCACAGTATTTTAAAAAATAATCAGTATTCTTATCATATTCTCTACATGTCCATATAATTATTATTAGAACATCAATGTGGCACTACTTAATTTCACAGAGTAGCAAAAAGGGTGACTGCTTTACTTGCATTCGTTTGTGCATATTTCCCAAAACTATTTAAATGCGTATTTTGGGATGTTTAGCCATTTCACTTGTTTTTGATTGTCTTAACAGAATTGAGATACTAGAGAAGTTAACATGCTCCCTACAAAGTCTCTCTTTTGTTTTATTTAATGATGTAAAACATCAGTGACAGTTGTTATATGGTATAATGATTTTTCCTTAGCAGGTGGGAAACGGCCGAGCCAGTAAGAAGAGACCATCTTGGAGCATAAAGTGATGTATTGCAAATAAGTGGAACACCCCTCTTAAGCAAAATTAATCATTCATCTTATTTTCAAGAACAAAAGACCTGGGCTGCTTCTTCAGCCTTCTGGAGTTATTCATATGTTGGGAAAGGCAGGCAGGGAAACTGAAAGAAACAACAATGCAAACAAAGCAGATATTGAAAGCAGTGGCACAAAACAAATACATTATCATGCTGAGAAGTTTTGAGTAGCAGGAAAAAAATAAGACGTATTAGTTAGAACTGTACTGTTGATGAAACTTATTGCATCTGGCTCTATGAATCCTGGAATCACTGGACATTACAGATCTAGTTTCCTTCAAAATTATTCCATGACTGTAATCTATGGATGACCTACCAAAAGTTATGAATAGTATATATAGCTCCTTAAACTGGTATGTAATCTACAGCTTTACTCACAAACAGCACCACACAAACACAAGTACATCACAAATAAGCACCAATACCAACACAGTGCATCCTCTTTGCTTTAACAGCATAATCAGAAATACTATTATATCACTTAAATTGCTATTGCCTACACTTTAGAAACTAAACACAGTCAACAAACTGATGTGCAAACGTGATATAGTAACTTGTGTTTTACACTTTGAAAGAGGCTTCTTGAGGTTCTGGTAACACAGTCTTTTGTCCCAGCACTATGGCAGAATCTGTTCAGGAATACACTTTTTCAGTCTATTGGGGCCCAATTCGGGAGCAGGAGGAGACAGCAACCCGCTGAGAATGTCTAGCAAAGGTTGCATGATCGATTTCTCAAAGCAGTAAGGAGGGAACACAAAGGGCCTTATTTTTTTTATTACACTGGAAAGTGCTGACGGCTCTGCTCAGGTTGCTTTCCTGTCAATGTCTTAAAAGCAATAAATAAAGGTTGCAACAGCATGTATGTAACAGCATATATAATACAAAGGGGAAAAAAAAAAGCAGCTAGACAATTAAGAGGAGGAAAAAGATGAAAAAACCCTGTTCATTTAATGACTGGCATTTTCAGAAGAGCCCTTTGGGTATATGTACGCTGTGTTTGCAAGCTGTGACCGCAGCACATCCAGCAGCCACCTTAACCCAGCTCGGTCAGGTAAGAAAAGCCAGGAAGCTCTAACAATGGGCTGCTGTGTCTGATGAAACAGATGAGTAATTATGTTCCAAGATTTTACAAGATGTATCCCATAAATCTGGATGTTTAAGTTCCTATTACTGATCTTAAGCATCAGTAAACAGACTTGCTGAAGTCGGTGCCGAACTCGCATAACTTACAGGGAGGTTTTTGGAACCTAGATTCTGAAAACTGCGTGGTTGCATGGCTTTTCTCGTTGTTGAATGGACTAACTCTTCCTCGAATAACTATTTTCTTTCTTGCAGGATTAGCATCAAATGAAACCAAACACGTGCCTTCATATATGGAGGAGGGTTGCAGAGACAGATTTGTTTTGCAGGTGCTGTTGAACACAACACAGAGCAGATCAGATTCTCCTCTGAATGTAAATCAGAAGGAGGTAATTCTACAAAGAGACACAGAGGGAAAACCACTAGAAAACCGACACCAAGTTCTTAATGTGTATTTCCTGCCATTTATGAAGAATTACGTTAAAAGACAAATGCAAACATGAACGTTGGAGTGATTTTATCTACTGCTATTATGGTAAATTTTAACATATACGTGGTATATGTTACAATATCAGCATTCATGACTTGGTCAGGTTCTAAGTTACTGTACTGATTTATTGTGCTCCAGATTTATTGAGGTTTTGGCAAAGATTTCCTTCTTCGAGCATCTCCTGAGAAATAACTAACTGGAAACAATTAAATGTTGTGGCCCACGGATAATTAAAAAGTAGGCACTGGGGACAAAATTAAAAGGTCATGATTACTACTCTGATATGTGTAGATTCTGTTAAGGCTTAAGTTTGGAGTTGTATGGGTTTTTTGAGAGTGGGGGTATCAAAACACTAGGCGTTTTTGTTTTATGTTTGCTTCTCTAAATAAAAGGATTGGCAATAAATGTAGGACTGCAACAGCTTGAGTCTAGATCATGGCAGAACCTCTTGCTCTGACTTACAATAAGATAGAATACAGTCACGGTAGCTATCTAAATGCTAGGGCACAAATGTTGTTACTTACATGTTGTAGCTGAGTGATATTACCCTACAATAAAAACTAAGACTGAAAAGCTATTGACCACAGGGAAAAAGTGGATAGGCCAAGTTTTGCCTTCCTTAAACATTTGTTTAAAAAGGTTCCAGTTATGAAACGTATGAGCCACCTGCATTACAGGAAGCAACTAGATACAAACCCTCATGGACTTAGGATCCTCACTGCTGACAACTGACTTTGCTCTGATCTAACAGGAGCATTTCAGCATGGCTGGGCAGAGCACGTGCACATCTCCATTAACTTTTTGATTTAGCCTCCCTCTGAAATACATCCTGCTATGTGTACACACCTCACTGCTCAGAGTAACAAAATAAGTGACATTAATGGCTTTCTTAAAAGACCTTTTATCTCACAAATAATAAACACGTAACGACTGTATATTGAATTTTAACATTTCTGTTCAGCAAAAAATCCCTAAATTCTTAACAAAATGATACAGAACTACATTGCTTTACTCACTAATGAAATATGGTTGCTTCTATGATTAAGCAATTAATTAGAGCTGCACAGTGCAAGACAAAATAGCAGAAATCCTAATCTGCAGCTCGTAATAATGCCAGCCATCTCATTAAAATAACTGTGGCAAGAGTAGGAATGGGATTACTGTATTAAAATGCGGAAGGATTGCAAGACCTGGCCCCAACTTACAGCCTGATCAAGGCCCACTGAAATTAAATGGGAACTTCAATCCATTAGGCATTAAAAATAAAGAAATTGTAATCTCCTCCAGCTGAGAATGCAGGAAGAGAGACTGCATTGTTTGGCAGTGAATGTACGTCAGCTTTTTCACCCTAACTTCAATTTTTGACATATTGGTCTTCCCAATCTGTCTTTAAAGGTAATTGCATTACATGATTCACATATAAATAAAAATAAATAAATAGTAAATATATTTTAAATACAGATACTGATTTTATAGTTTTTTAAGTACAAATCTACGTTAGCATTTTCTTTAGCTTTCAAGTACCATGTCATATATATAATACGTATAAAAGAGCAACCTTAAGTGCTAGTGCAACTAGTGTTGAGCAACCCATTTATTTCTATAGCTACAAATCATTTGGGCATATACATTATTTTGTTAACCCGGAAAAGAAGCAATTTTGAGTTTTGTTATCAGGTTATTCTTAAGATCAGTATGCCATCCAAGGTTTGCAGTCAGTTTGCAGGGTTTGTAGTGAACAATTCATCAAGGAAATGGATTTTCCATTCTCAGAAATATGTTATTGTTCAGAAATGCTGCTATAAGTAATTAATTTTTAAAGGAAGCTTTTGTTACACTGAACAATAATTATCTAGTAACGCTGTACTGTGAAGAAAGCATCTGCCTGCTCTATATTTGCTCTAGAACTTTTTGATCCAAGTCTTCTCTATGGCTCCGCTCACCTTCCCTGTGACAGGGAAAGTACTGACAAGAAGTGACGCGGTTACGGTAAATCAGTAAGGAGACCAGCTCCTTGCCACAGACTGAGCTCTGAAAGGAAGGGTGAAATTCAGTTCTCATTTACACCCGTGAAACCCCACGAGCTGAAATGGACCTGTGAAACTGCACGGGGAATACATAGCTGTCTACATAACTATCATTATATGCATATGACGATGAAAGAGCTCCAAGATACAGGTATTTCTAATACATGTTACTAGAACTAGTAGATGTGGTTTAGGTAAAAAATCCCAGATTTTGCCTTTGTGCAGTGTAGTGACATGTCTACGACACCCTCCCCGATAAGTGCATCGCTGCATGAAGACTTGTTTTTGCAGGTCTCTTTTTAAAACCTATTGGATGCATCACTGTTTCTTCTTTGCATGTCCTTGTAATTCTAGCTTGCCTTTTTTTTTTTTCTCCTGTGTAACCACCAAATTAAAAGTTTGATAATGCCCCTTTCTGTTTCACTTGAATGATTAGATTTTGCTTCTTATTACAGCTAAATATCTACCACATCAGATTCAATCACTTCCCCCATATTTTTTTTTTCAGACCCATTTTTTTTTTTACCACACACTTCCCTCCCAAAGCCCCAGTGTATTTTCTTTTTCACCTGACTCCCAGCTACGTTAAGGCTAGCGTTAGTGGTACCACTGGCTTGTTTTGTAAATAGCCTCTCCTGACAAATAAGTGAAACCGCAGGTGCCCTCTCCCATCGCCACCAGGATGTGGCCCTGGAGAAGGTTACTCTCTAGACAAAGACACTGAAGAGAGGAAACTCGGCTTGGTTGGGTTGCAGCAAGTCAGTCAGGAAACACACAGTTCCCGAGAAACCTTCATACAGACTATATACACTTTCTAATGCCCGGGAACCAGCCTTAAATTCTTCTGTAAATAAGAACTCTGCAAACCTAAGAGAAAAAAAGAAGAGTTTGTTATTATTTGATGTCGCTCTACGTCTACTTACGTGTTGTTTGAAAGCATCATTTTAATAACATTCAACGTTTAAAAAAAGTAGAATGTTCATTGTTTGACCTTATCTGCAAATTTTACACTATCCGATTTCCACATGAAACTGAGGTCCATTAGACCTAGAAGAGACAAACCTTTGCAATATGTATGTGCGTTATGCTTCTTTAAGAGCTATACATTATTTTCTGATTTCTGTAAGACATATTAAACATACTTTTATCTTGGCTGTTATTTCAGCAGGATGCAAGCAATGTTTCACATCAATGCAACAAATTCTGTAATGCTGAAATAACTACACAAATAAAATGTTCTCACTTCAAAGCAAATGGCTGAAAATAAGTCACTGTAATTACTGTACCGCTTCCCCTCATTATTCTGTGCTGTAAGGAAAACAGTAACAAACATTGAATACTGTCTTTTTAAACATGTACAGTAAATTACAGAAATAGAATTAAAGATAATTGCAGCACTGTGACAGAATTTTCAGTGGACCACACTTGGCTTGCATCAGGTCAAAATGGAATTAACCCCACGAGCTAAGCTGAACAGCACAATGTCAAACTGGCTAAAGCTGGGAATGATAAATTAAAAAACTAAAATAACAGCAAGGCAGGTCCTATATTAATTTTCCACTTCTAGTGGGAAGGAATAGCCTTAAATGCTCTGAAAATCAGAACAAATCACATTTTACTCTGTTCCTGGACTTGGGTATGCAGCTCGGCTGGTTTCTGATCTCATGTCAGGATGAGACCTGGATGTGCACCGTTCCTCCCCATCCACCCCGGGCCCCTCCGAAGGAGCGCAAGCTCGCGGGCAGGGAGGGAGGGAGCCCGGGGAGAACCCGATGGTTCTCCCACCGCAGGCAGCCTGGAAGCAGGACTGCAGGGCTCCGCGCAGAGCGTGCCTGCCCCACAAGCTCACGGGTAGAACAGCACCTGAGGCTCAAACACTCAGGTTACATCCGAGGGTGGCGATCACAGACTCTGAGCAGCTTTCTAAACGTTCCTGAAACTTTCCAGTATTACCCCGAATCCAGAAAGGTAGGAATGCTAACCTCTGCGCCCTGTATATGTATTTTGAGTTTCCAGTGAGCCTGTACAGCAGCAGGAACACATAAGCGCTACCAGCCACTCCATGGCATATTCCAGGTCCCTTCTTCAACAGGCCCTTCTGCCAGGTGAGCTCCCCGCAGCGGATACAAGTGTCCAGATACTGGGGCTTCTTGGAAACCAGGTAAGCTTTGGCGAACAGATATGCAATGCCTAGGAAAACAGCAGTGAGATTGTCTTCTGTAATAAGTAGGCCAAGGGTTTCATAGAACGCATAGGAAAATAAAGATTAATACACTAAAAAACTGCAGTCTCATGCTCTCTACCTGTGTCAGCGTTAAATATCTATATGCTATATATGGAGGGGAGAGCATCTGGTATGCTAAAAAGCATACGGTAAGATGTACTTATCCACTCCCCGTGACAACGCCACTTTCAGTCTTTTCAATACATTACTGAATTCCAGGGTTTAATCTAACATCTCTAAAATTTCAAGTCTTTCAGCAATGTAAAACACTAGTCACATTTTTTGCCTTTAAACCAGTACACTCTTAGCACTGTCTTCTACCAGTTTCAAATCCCCGTTCTCCTCACCTATTTACATTTACAGAAACACAAGAATGGGCAAGATAATTTCTTACATTGGCAACACATACAATTTTTTACTGAATGAGAAGAGGAAACTTGCTTTCCTTTTTCAGTGGGGCCCATGCCGCTTTATTCTAGTTATAAACAGTTATGCATACTAACTTCTGTTAAAAAAAAAAAAATAGGACAGCTATTTGGCTTATTTTTAGAGGGGATTCAAATAAATTAATCATAATCTTCAACAGAGCACTGCACAGCTCGGTTCATGGTAACTTTAAAAGAATGCATATGACACATAACCAAATCAAGGGCCTAAGGAAATGTTTAGAGTAGCTCACTTGTGGTCTGAATATAATATACACTGAAGTAGCTGAAAAGTGTTCTTGTAATCTACATGTGCGCTATTACCCAAGAACAGTGTTGGGATACAGGATTTTCTGGGAAAGAACAACAGCAATTAATGAATATGCATGTCTCTCAATGTCTCCTAAAGTAACTTCTTACACCCTTTGAGATTTTAACACTTTGGTCAAGTCTCACCGCATCTGTCTCCACTAACATATAAACCCAAATCAAAGGCCACTCTCAAGATCCTGAAACAAAAAGGGCATCTTCCCTGCAGGTTTGATCACTAGGCCAGCCATGCTATAGAAGTAATTTTTTCCTCTTAAAAATAAAAAAGGTTGGTAAGCAAAAGCTTTTTTTACTTCACTTCATTAGAATGCGAGAGCAAGAAGCTTGTTCCTTAATCATACCAACAAAAAGTTAATGTATCAGCAGAAAGCACATTTAAGGGATGTTAATTATAATGTATTTTTTGTAATTTAAATAGAACACCTTTAAATGCAATGCATCAATGCTCATGGACATTCTTTAATGAAAGTAAGTTTTTCTGTAACCTTATAGGTTTATATTACCAAGCCAATGACTCGTTAGCAATAAAATTCTGCCTGGGGGTAAAAAAGCAATTTCAATATACAGCATTACTTGCCAAAATTGCTAAGGTACAAGATTAGATTCCGAACTGACAGACATCAGCCTGACCTCACGAACCCAAACTAAGGATTGATTCTCTTTTTCTCTGAAAAGCAGTTTTATATGAGTGACTTTTAGAAAAAATGCCTCTTGCTAGTACAAACTCCCCTTCACATGAAAATACTTCGGACAAATTTATGCATTATCTAGCCATGTAATAAGTGCAGCTTGAACTTTGATTCTGATGAGGGGGCAGAAAGCTATTATGAAGGCCTTCCCAAAATTCACAGATGTGTCTGTATCTGTGTTCTTTTGCATACTATTTCTCTGTCTAGCCATATGCCGTCTTTTGACTCAGCTGTACCATTCTTTGAGGTCTCGTCATGAAAGGGAGCAAGAGTGGAAAATGTACAGTTCAGGATCACCAGAATTCTTTCAGCTGTGATCAGCTATCCTTTTAAAGGCAGAAAATACACTTATCCTTCCAGCTACTTCAGCAATAAATAAAACACTCTCAACTGGAAGAAAAAAACTAAAGAGTTTGCTTGCATCTCACAAAACATCAAAATCGGTCTAATTTAACCTGAGATTATCTTCTACATGGAATCACCTAACATGGAAAAGCAATGTGGCCAGCATCTGGCTATTCATAGCATCAATGGGAAAAGAACCTGGAGCTCCATGACACCAGTGTACAAGCTCATTTTCCCGCTCGATTGTCTCTCCCAGCTCAGGAGGCCAGTTGCTGTTCTGTTCTTGGTCCATAAGAAAATCAACGCTCTGCCACACAAGCTCCTGATCTGCTGGCTGCAGATACTCATAATAGGAAAGCAACATCTGAAGGATTGATGAAAGCCCATGTGCTGCACCTGAAAAGAACAGAAACAGTCAAATTAGAGCATAGGTTTAGGCCCTACCACCACCTCACAGCCACTTTCCCTTGGGACTGATTTCCTTCTCAAGTGCATGATTCTTCCATCTTCTTTATGCATATTGCAACAGTGCTTGGAATAAAAGCTTTCTAGGTGCATGACACTATGATCTGTTACTACTTCTGTCATTTCCAGTTCCCCTAGCTATGCAAAAATATGTATGAATTTTTTCTGCTCTCTCTCTGATATGACCAAAACTCAGTGCGTGAAGTTAAACTGAACTTAAACTGAACACTGTTTCAAGATGTTATTCTTCTTGACACCCTACTGAATCTGGACGATGATTCTGATGTCTTTGATGAACCCAAATTGAAACTGGTCCATAAATAATATTCCCAGTTACTGATTGACAGTATCAGTCAGCTAAAACCTAAATTTCAGTGCAAGAATTGTCTGTACCTGCCAGGGTCTGTGGAGCAGAGGCTGCTGCTTGCTGCTCCCCTTCTGCAGAGCAGGCAGCTCCTGCGTTCCGCAGCACTGGGCAGCATCAGTCCTTCCCTCCAGCTCCCCAGTCCCACTTAGCAGTTTTAGGAGGTTGGATGGTCCCAACTCAGTCAGGAGAAACCCCACACTGTAGGTTTTATATATATTTTATTTCTGAAGCGTCTACTGGCTCAGCATCTGCACACAGCATCACTTTCAAAGTAGTTGGTGTGTTTTACTCACCAAGATATTCTGTTCCATAGTAGGAATACATGAGTGGGAACGGTTTCCTCTTCTTCACTGCATACTGCTTTCCTGATTCTAGTATGGCCAGGCAAATTGATTTTATTTGTGCTGGGGTCAGCACCTAAACAGAAACATCAAAAAAAACATCAAGTCTATTATAATAATTTTATTTTTAAGACATTTTTCAAGGCTCTGCTTTTTTGCTGGTGCACGAGACAAAGTACTACCTTTAATCTTACGAGCATGCCATAATGTACATCATTATTTAGAGTTCCTTACATAAAACAACACATTTACATACTCTTTCTCAAAAACAGGGTTTCATCCCGTCTCAGGAAAGCGAATGTCAAATCTTTAGCTGCACAGACAAAGTGAAAAGAGGCCCACTAAGAGTTCCTGCCTTTTCTTCCCAGAGATCCATCAGTCTGATGGAAGCTGACAACAAGCACCAGGCAAGCGGCAGAACAACAGCCTCCAGACTGGAGGAAAAGACATTAGGAGAAGACAAAGGAAAACAGACCCAAAGAAGAAGTAAATGTTATAGGCTTTACTGGGACACACTAAGCTAGACAGATTTTTCTCAGACAATATAAAAGAGGAAGCAAGGAAGGGGGTACTAAACTTTACTGAAAATCAATACTACATATGTGGGTTCAGAAACATTTTAGTAAAAGAACCAGGCTCTTTTACTACAAGAAAATACTAAGAAAAATTAAGTGCAAGATAGGTTTCTATGAAGAGAGGCTAGCTGCGTTTATGGGATTTTATCATCATGAACGGGTCAACACTGCCTTTAATGCAGTCCTAAGAAATGACTAATGCCTTACTCTTAGTGGGGCCAAAAGTAAATAAGATATTGACAAATCATGTATTGCATCAGACATGAACTTTTCCAAGTTACTGACCTAAAGCATTCAGTGAGGAATAGGTTTTACAAGTTTTAAGTTAAGTTCTAATGCTATGCAATTCACTGCAATCACTCACCTTCTCCTCTTTGTCAGCCACATCAGTACATTACTGACCCATACCTAGGTCATTAAAATAATTTAGTTTCAGTAGTGTTTTGGCTTTCAGGGAAAGCCTGTATGGCAGCTGTACTTTGCAAAAATATGAACTTATGAAAAGAGAACTGGAAAAGAAAAAAGGCAAAACGAAGCAGAAAAAAGAAAAAGGCTGTAGAAATACCATTGACAAGATAAATAGCAATCCTAAAACTAACTGGTCTATCAAGATAATGTCTTTAAAATGTTTCTGAAGACAATTGGTTTTGCTATAATTTGTATTATCATAGGACTTACAATTACTTCTTCAAGGTTAAAAAATACTGTTAACATTAAGTATGGAGGTAACATCTGTTATAAACTATATACATGTAAACTATAAACATGTAAAAGATGCTATGGAAAATTAACATAACTTAGAACTTGACTGAAAACTAATGGCTGAAAAATCTTATTTGTCTCTCTTGCCTTGCTCCCTGATAACAAGGCATTTTATTACAGCTGCTCCAAATCACTATGATATTTATACAACCTGGAGAACAACTTACTTCTGATCTTAGTTAGTGTTCTTTAATGTTACTGCAGTAGAAGTAAATAAGCCATTAACATCTGGAGACTTCACTCATTTCCAGTAATTTTTAAATGACTTGGTTTAGCTTCACTGAATTTAAAGAAACAGTTTAAATCCTAAGCAAATGAGGAGATCAGAGACATGGTGAGACACTGCATTTTCTCCAGAGCTCTCACTTTACCATCTTGCAGTTTGGGACATAGTTCTCCAAATCCTATACTTTGTAAAAGGATTAGTAAGGTAACCCTTTAAAAATAAATGTGAAGGTTAAGATCTCCTAATTGGAATTCTGGAAGGCAAAGGCATACTGATTAGAAAAATCGTATCAGTTCATTTTCTGTATGTAACGGTTCTTTACTTAATAAATCAACTGGCTTTCAATACAAACCATGTTTTGCTAAGCTTATTTTTATGTTCAGTGCATTTAATTTTTAAATTGAATTAATGAATATTTTACAATGCTGATTGTGTATTTTAAATAGATTTAAACTTCTACCCAAATCCAGCCTTGCACAATGCTGCATAAAGAAGTATCAGCTAGCAAGAAATGCATTGTTCACCATTTTTTAATGTAAAGTAAGTTCAAAAAATCAAACACTTAAGCACTATGATTACTGATTAATTCTATACAGAGTATATCCTTTTGGCTGGCATAATGAAATATCACCTCTTTTTCAGAATGCTTAACAAGCCCATATGCAAAGCCAGATGAAAAAATTAGTTAAAATCATGAGTATTCTGGATGATAGAAATCAACCCATCCTGATCCACTTCCACCTTATCAAAGAAAGTGGAAAAGAAAATAACCTGTATGTCTTGAAAGCAACCTTCTCTCTGGCCACTTGTACTGACCTGTATGCTTAAGGCAGGTAGGAGATGTGTCCTAACTAATAGCTAAATAAGCAAATTTTTGTGCTGACTCCAAATATCTCTTACCATATGCCTCAATCCACAGTTGTCGTAGCGCTGCTGCCTGTTTTCCAAAACACTTAAATATGAAGGATTTGTATTTGCTCCTTATTCTAGGAAATGGCTGGCTGGAACAGAGACCCTCACTTACCATCATTACTAGTGGCCTTCCAAAAGTTCAAATGATCAGAGATCACATTTAGGATCTCCATTGGCTTGCTACATTTTATTTCAACCAAGTCTGTGTTAAAACCTCCTCAGATTTCTTTCACATTGCCAAGAAATAAAATCTGTGGCTAGCTTCTGTACGGTCCCTCACATTATCTTTAATAAAACAGCTAAAAACTTAATGATCAAAACAACAATCATAGAATACATTAATCATAACCACAGACGGTGTAGCTGTGGTTCTACAAACTTCATTTTCATTTCAGTGTAGTTGCAATGCCTCCTTGCCCCTGGGAATTACTGAAGCAATATGTTTAATTAGGGATGGCAAAGAAATAGAGTGATCATCCCAAAGGCTTTGAAAGGATAAATTGCATATTGATATCACGTCCTCTGGTGAAAGCTGTCAGATGCTTTGATGAAGAATAAAGCCAATATGAAAATATGCTACCCAGAAAAAAAATCATGCTTGAGATAGGTACATTTTTTAAGAAACTTCTGGAATGTCATTTAATATGAGCTGGCTACACAGTAGGTAAAATTATTCTTCATTATGTCAGTACTTATCCAAAAGACTCCTGACAGTAAGAGATATATTGCTGGTAGTTTAATATTTCAGTTAACTTTTTATATTTTTAAAGACATCAAAACCTATCCTGTCACATTAGAAGTGTTCACTTTAGTGTCCTCACTAGACCAAAGTTTGGAATACATGTATTCCCCATTTCCCCTGCAATTTCTGTATCAATTGGTTGGTTGAGTATCTTCATTTTCTCTTTTGAATCATTGTGCAGTGATGCTGTGTGCTGTTAAATAACTGTTCCACTGGTGATAGCTGTGTTCCCATATACCTTCTACTTTAAGCACAAAGCTAAGCAGCCCTATAATACTTAGTATTTGTACTACTGCCTGTGCCTTGGAGCCCTGCTTATAGTAAACAGACCACTGTGATTGTTTTTAAAGTCTCTCCATTTTTCTCTTATGCCACTGCAGACAATAAACCTTCTCTCATTAAGGCACTCCACAAATTTGTGAATTATTTAAGGCAGGTACTTTATTCAGTAAATCCCTGTAAAAAGTCAGCAAGGAAGTGCTATGTCTACAGCAATCGCAGAACATCGTCTTTTTTTTGTTGCTAGCAGTCTTTCTCAACCTGAGATTGTTTAGTTGGAAGTAAATCATTTCACAACCCCTTTTAATCTTCTACAACAGATTTTGTAATACATTGGTTATGACAATGCTAGGCCCTAGATATGCATTTCAAAAACTGTAGACAGAAATTCTGACCTTGAGAATTAGGCAGAAAGAAGCAGAACTAGCTCTTCTTTGCTTCTAATTACAATAACATTTTCAGCACTTCGTAATTCCTCTTAATGTTTGCTACAAGCCCCATGGCTTATGATTTGCCTTTTGAAAACCACTGCTACTGTAAAACTGCATTCTGTATTGAGGATATTTGAGGACTGTAAGCTTTTCATTCTTTTAAAAGATCTGTATTTATTTTCTTAGAGCCCTTTCCTGTATGTAAATAACAGAAAGCATTAATGAATGTGAAGTATCATGATCTTTTTATAGATGCATCAGTACATTTAGGAGGTAACAGCTACACTTACATGATTGTGGAAAAGCCTTATTCTATGCATGTAAAAAAAAATTAATATGCATCTCACCACATCAAACCTCTGTCTGTCACACTTCTAAAAAGCCATTTACATGAACTTGATCATACACTTTTTCTGATGCTGTAGAAAGAGTCAAAATAAGCTGAAAAAAATGGGTCACTACAAATAACCTATCAGAAGCTTTGCCATGAGTCTCCTATGCTGGAAGCCCAGCAGAGGGAGCTTGTGAATTAGTTATAATGCACAAAAATGCTGTAAAAAAAGATATACCTGTCTGTGTTCAGCAGCACAGCTGACTCAAGCAGAAGGACGCTGGAGCCAACTTGGTAATTGAATGATACCTTACTGCACTGCGTGATGTTTAAGTTCACTACTTAAGCTTGATCTTTTTCTACCAAAGGCAGGGGCTGGGATTGTTCTGGGACCTTTCTGTGCAATGTCATGGCCAGTTGTTTTTTTTTCTTTCAGATGATGCTGACACCTGAAGCCACGGAAGAGTAGCAGGTACAAAGACAGAGGGGTCTGCCTCCCCCTAATGTTATTCCAGTTTGACTGATGTACCTCTCCTGCAGCACAGTGGGAAACCCAGCTCCAAGTGCACTGCTGTCTGCTTTCCTTACAAGCAGTGTAAAGTACACCCTTCTTTAAAAAAACAACACGAAAAAAAATCTGTTACATCTCCTGAAAACTTTGTTCAAGAAATCAGATTAGTTCCTGAAGTACTACTGATACAGTTGCTAATGCAGTATGTCTCATGCTGTAACGGCACCATGAATAGCATTTTCTAGAGAGCATACTTTCCCAAATTTCTCATATTAACACAACTACATGACAGTGTGTGTACACTCAGCACAACTACTGATACGATTGTTTCAGTTCATTGGAAAAAGGTACTTAACTGCAATCTTGAGTAAAACAGACCACTATAGATCCCATTGATGTTGCTTGTTTTTAACATGTAAATTTGGGAGATTTTGAGGCTTGGAGGTGGTTCAAGGCCAGGCTGGATGGGGCTTTGAGCAACCTGGTCTAGTGGGAGGTGTCCCTGCCCATGGCAGGAGGGTTGGAACTCGACGATCTTCAAGGTCCCTTCCAACTCCGACCATTCCGTGATTCTTTGCCTCAGCAGCATGGAAACAGCAATGTCAGTCCTGTCCTGTTTTATGGGTCACTAATCATGAGTCCAACCAGAACCTGAAGGCTGCATTTATTCCTGATGAATCAGATTACTGGTAAAGAAGACAATACAGCACTTTTGTTATTCCTAACGGAGTACAAAATTTCCACAGGTCTCACTTGCCAGGACTGTGTAGCACTAAACCCATTGAAATCTGCTGTGAAACCTGTCCTTCAGAAGCGGAAAAATTTCAGACACGGCTGCAAATGAAGTGTTGCAGAAGAGGATGGAGCACAACTGTTACTATAGCTAGGAGGCTGCCTGAGAGCAGCTGGTGCTGCTACACAGTCGGTCAAACGCAATCAGCACCTCCATTCATTATGTCTCAACTTAAGCACTGGAGAGTTTCAAGGAAAAAACAGCTCCCCCTATCCTGGGTCAACGAAGAGAGAGGGAAAACATGAGCTTCTCCATTTACACTCTGTTCCTCTTTCCTACCTATCTCCCCCCCCAAATAAGGTCCCAACATCTCTCATTCAGCTGCAACAGAGTCTGGCTGGATACAGCTATCTAGTTCCAGTATAGTGGCTCTCCTAGGTCTTGAGAAGGAAACAAGACGTCCCCGTCACCCTCTTTACTTGAAGAAAGTAGAGTATCACAACCCCTTGCTCTCTGCTGATGGAGAACTGAAGCATGAAGAATGTCAAGGAACAGATCTAAGAGCAGAGCAGTTCAGATAACGAACATGATTGAGGAGGTATCGGTCTGCCCCTTGAGAGCTTAGGTGCTCTTCAGCCAAAAGTGGCTGGTCAACAGCAAAGGCAAGACAGAATTGGTCAGGAGGACAAGTCTCATCACAGAAGAAGTGAGGTACCCTGGGACGCGCTCCCGTGTTATGGCTTTCAAATGGCAGCTGTCTGCACCCCAGCTGCGTGTTCTCTTCTGCCTAGCAGAGGGTAGACTTACCACAGAGCGCAGAGAGCCAACAATTTAATTTCAAGCATCTCTCCCTAGAATTGCACCCAAATTCAAGAGCACGAATTGAAAAGCATGTTTAAAAACAGTAAAAATATGATTTGCAAATTAACTTGGAAACAAACCCAGCATTGCTTGGAGAGGCTTGTTTCTACATTGCAGAATTCTACCCCAACTTTTTTTCAACAAACAGGTAAAATTCTTCTTTTTTCCTTTATTATCATTATTCACCAGCCTCATAATGCACAGCTGAGTCATTCTTGGGGCACAGATCCTGGGAACTGGCCAAAATGGAAGTACCAGCGATCACTTTTCTGTGATCCAAATCCTTGTTTGGAGCTTCTGTGTGTCAACCACTCCTCCACCAGACATCAAAGCAGTTCATGACAGCTGCAAATGAGTCAGAGATTAGTGCTACACGGATACTGCTTTCCTTCCATCTATGGCCCCTGCACAGGTAGGAGGAAGATTATTCATCTAAAAACTTCATCAGTGGGAAATCCTTTGACTCTGTTTAGTCTCAGTCAAAAAGTACATCAGCACACAAGTCCTGTCGTTAGCTTATGCCAAAACCGCAGCGCGGAGCTGTCATTTCCTGATGGGAGATGTATCCTTCTGCACTCTAGATACGTGTCCCTGACAATTCTGCATTATGATGATAAACATCTTCCAAGCTGGGCACCTTGCACTCTGGTATGAGTAACAGGTGTTGTAGCTGTGCTACCCCAGGATCCCATCCCAGTTTTTACACTAGTAAGCAAGGAACATCTGCTCTGCCCGTGTATTTTGGATCAGCTTACTTCCCCTTAACAGCGGGTCTGCTGGTTCATTGGAAGTGAATCCATGCCTTCATCTGTTCCACAGACACTTCTCGTAGAAAAACTGTCCCGGTGCTTGAACTGGTTGATGCATGCAACCTAAGCAGAGGCATAAAAAGTACTATCCATTCTTCCAGCTCCAGAGCAGCGGGAAACAGGATTCATGAAACAGCCTTTGCAAAAGATAGAAACTTGTAACACAGATGTGAGAGCCTCCCCAAACACTGCAGTAACGATGGCAGTGCCTTTAGTCTGAACTCAAAAATGATACAAGTCCAGTTTAATTGGGCACCACCATTTGCTGCCGGGAGCTTAGGCAGACCCCTCCTTGGAAAAATAAATTTATTAGTGTTTGTACGCATCTGCAGGTCAACACGAGATGGGCATAACTTGACCTTGAGTCAATCCGTAAAGGCTAATATTTTTCACAGGGAAGCTGACCTAGGCTTAGAGTTCTACAAATGAAAATGGCAACTGTATCTAGAAACCAAAGAAAGCTGATAAGCCATCTTTTAAGATGTCCTGAAGGTCTCCAGAAAGAACTGGACACATCCATTCCTTCATTCCTTTACTTCATCTGGAAAGGAGAGCACTCAGCATCTAACAGGGCACTGACCTAATAAAATGTAATGTGTTTACTTCTGAGGAGTATAGATGTGCTAAGAGAAATGATCATGCTAGGACCTCTTAAGATTATGAATTGTACTGCTGCCAATTTCATGAAGACATAGCTAATTTTGAAGGTGCCTCTAAATATAGACGTGAAATCAGGCACTGGAAAGCACTGTTGCAAGGGGTAAGAGGAAACCAGGACATCTCTGGTTCATCTCCAAAATTTAAGTTCTGAGAAACTTAGCCTAGTTTTCTATGGGAAACTGATAAAGTTGCTTCAAATTGATGTTTGGTTAAGAAAGACAAAAGTACAAGAGCATTGTGTATACACCTGACTTAACAAAACCTTACTGCTGTAGAGATGTCTCCTGGTAGAGGCTATGTGCTCGGTGGCTGGCTAGCTCTCGTATTCCTCGTCTGGGCTGGGAAGGGCCACCTGGGTGCTACATTGCAAAAGGTGCCACAAAACAGAGATGGGTTGGCGTCACTGGCTCTGGGAGAGAGGGAAAGGGGGTGAAGAGAGAGGGAGGGAGATATAAAAGACTGAAAGAGCTCCTGGGCCCCACAGGCTGTGTTAACTAGCTGTGTCTGAAGAGAATGATCTACATCCAAATTCAGTATGGTACTGGCCTGGAGAAAACAGTCAGCAGTTTGCATATAGCATATTTGGATGATTAAATGTTTTCCTACAGCACCCTTTGCCAAGGCATCTCTCTGACCAAATTACTGCACAGAACCTGTATGGTGGCACAACCTTTTATCAATTTCCAGCTTATAGTTTTTCATGCTGCAATTGTATATAACATTAAAGCTACACTAGTTTCGGCAACAGTAATTATGTTGTTCATGTGAGATCACCAAAAAAAAAAATGAATAAAACTAAAAGACCACACTGAAAGCAGCTACATAATACAATAGCTAAAAAGTATAGCATGGGGATAGAGAAAGATTGATTGCTAGTTCCTTGACAATATCTCTAAGGATGTTCATAGTTCAATTCATCTTAAGTAATACCGTCATCTTAATCACTCAGAGTGATGGAAAAGGAAAAGAGCCTTTTCAGTCTCATGCAGTATTTAGTTTTTTCAATTTGTCAAAGTCATTTCACCTATTAGATCATTCATTCTGCTTTTAATATCAAAGTCCTCATTGACCTGAACGGGTCTTGACTTGGGGGGTGTTACTGCTGGCAAGTATTCTATAAGAAATGCTGGAAGTTTTACCAGTTGGCATAATATCTAACATAGACATAAAAATGGAGTAATTTCATGACCCCCAGAAACGAAGTCCAATAATTCACTTAGTAACTAGATCGATAAACTAGCATTTCTATGCCATGTAATTATTCTTGTAAATTCTTGTTATTCCATGTCGTGCCAGAAACAAACACCATGGCGCTGGCTCAATCTGTTGAGACTGACAATAATTTTGCCTGAGGTAGTAGTCTTTAAAGATTGAGCCTACAGGAATATGGCTTACTTGACAGAATAAAATGCTGACCTTGCTTGCAAAAGTTGAGTAGAAAAACGTAACAGATATAGCTGAGCAAACATCTAACTCTTCAAGGATTGATCCTACTCTCATTTTGGTGAGTTTGGTGGGAAGTGACTAGTAGATGCATTCTTGTTCATTGCTCTACACCAATGTGGAGTACATGACTTATACACAATAAAAATATTTGGGTTTTGTCATCACTTTGTCTTCAATTCAAGGCTGCGTACACTCTATGCCTCTACTGAATAAAGCTGCATTTATATGCAATAGCTCCCCCTGGAACTTGTAGAAGAACTCTGCTTCATGTCAACAAATGTTCTCCAGGAGATTGTCTCCTGTGACAAACTGGGCAATGTACTGTTTTCCATACCTAAATGAAAAAGGATTAAAAATTTGCGTTGAGGCATGAGTCACCACTCCCCTGAAGCTAGAATTCCAAATAATGGTTTATGTTTTGTGTTGAGGCAGACCGTTACACTTTTGCTGTAAAGCTGCTTTGCTACTGCAAATACCTTGTTTGAGGAACTAAAAACCTAGCAATAAAAAGAAAGATTGCACGTTATACACCCAGCATCAAAATGTGCTGAACAGAACTACCTGATCTCGCTTGATTTTCAGTTTAACAGGAATTCATTTGCCTTTCAAACTGTTATGCTTGGTCATGGTTCACAGATGCAGCTGTGATTGTAGGACGCAGGTCAAATTTCCACTGTTTTCCAGGGGGAATATTTTTCTGCCAGGACTACAGGTTTGGGCCTGGAAGACACCTGCCAATAACATTTTATCACTTATCAACTAATCAAATATTACAACGTAAGCAATTGCACAGCCATTTACTTATAAACATGACGTGGGTTGCTGGGTATCATAAGTTGTTTGCTCCTCCTTTTTTTGGCTTCCTCAGTGTTTTGTTTAGCATTGTTCACATGGCTGCAACTCACAAAATATGCCGGATACATCTGAAACACAGGAAGACAGAGACTTTGTTCTATAGATTATTAAGCAGCCTTACGTTTTTTTCCTCTTTATGTTAAAGATACAGAATTCCTCATCTTTCATCATCATCCAGTCCTCTAACTTCCCCCTGCAACAATTCCCAGTCTACCTCCAATGCCTTTAGGCTTGTTTTCCAAGTGTTCAGATCTCCTCCCTCTATCCAATAAGCATACTTCATTCACAGGCTTTGCGAACTAATTAAGAAAACAGATATGCCCCCTCAAAGACTCATGGCAGAAGTGTCAGAACCAAAAAACAAATGATGAGGGAGGAGAGTGGCTGAGCAGAGAGGCCCAGGCAGAGCATCCATCTTATGCTCTTCTACCCAAACCCCAAGACCATCTATTTTGCTCATGACTCAAAAGCAATTGTACCAATTGCTAATGAATTCTGCTACAGAAAGTAGCATTTGGAAAACTATCCATAAAAGACTTTAGAGCTTGTCACTGTGCTAAACTTGCAGGGATGAACTACAGAAGCAGAGAAAAGCAACATACTATTCTTTTCTTCATCTGTTTCAAATTAAGGTTCAAGAAAGAGAACATGGTTGCTGCCAGTATTAGAGGCTCCCAACCACAATGTTTTCAGTTGTGGGGTTTTTCCCCATTTAGAAACAATAAAAGCTTGGGTTTACATATTAAGATGCCACAT
This sequence comes from Anarhynchus alexandrinus, assembly GCA_008711295.1. Classification (NCBI taxonomy): domain Eukaryota; kingdom Metazoa; phylum Chordata; class Aves; order Charadriiformes; family Charadriidae; genus Anarhynchus; species Anarhynchus alexandrinus. Next base: position 426,131 of record VUYV01000070.1, read on the forward strand.
AGGGATGCACAGAATGCCCTTACAGTACCTGTATTATACATGCACAGTTATAACAGATCAGTACCTTAGAGGAGTCCCTGACCTTCTCAAAATCTTACACTCATGGAAGAGAAGGACCTAAACTATATGTGACAATTTGCATAGTGCTGCAAACAGCTCAGTGAAAATCTCTGCTTAGTGTATTGCAGCACTGCAGAAAGCAAACAAAAAGTGTTAGGATGCATGGGAGTAATACTGACATTGTCATTAAAAAGCTACTTAACCAGTTACTGCTTTGTTCTTTCTTCTGATATTTCTCCAGGTCTGTTCTCCCATCATCAAAATAAAACAAAATTTAAAAAAAACAAGCGGAAACAAATATTTTAGAGATATGTAAGAAATTCTCCTAAGAAGTGAAGCTAAAAAGACTGTGACATTTATTTTCTGGACAGGAGGTAATTAATACGATAAAGAACACAAAAAGTCATTTTATCTTGTAATGTAAGAAAAAATGATAGCTTATGAAAAGGAGCAAGTTTAAAGACAAAACATCTCTCCGCTCACCCAAGACTCAAGCAAGCTAGGGAGTTTATTTCTGCAAAATGTAGCTGAGTCCACCTGCACTGTGGAATATTAATAAACCAACTGAACTTCTCCGTAATTAAGGTGAGAATTTTTTAAAAAGATTTTTGGGTTAACTGCCAGAAGTGCTGAACCATTCCAATTGAATTAAATGACAATTCTTCAGAGCCTGTCTTGTTTAAATAAATATTTTATCACCTTTCAACTTATCAGATATTACAATGTAAGAATATATTTATTGCTGACAGATGTTGCAAGGCCAAGTCATACAATCAACTCTCAGAACTCATCCCACCAATTCTGGAAGAAAGGTAAAATCTTGGGCTTCCGAGCATAAAGCCAGTCCTTAAAAAATGCTGGTTAGGCAAGTTACAGACAACACATTTCAAAATTACCTTCCACAGACATCCGTGCAGCTACTCTGAGTCACTTAGTACTGGTACAAAATATTAAACCAGATGGAGCATTGGAAACAAATCCCGAAGAAGAAAGGTTTGTTTGTACACTACTGTGCTCCTCACTGCAAGCAAGTGGAAGCGTTCAACTGTTTGGACAATGTCCATGTTGTGCTGTATGTAGCACAGCTTGAAAACTGTTACTCAAAGCTGTTCTGCAGTTAGTGTGTCTCTGCCACGCAGGAACAGTTTCTTTTCATGCTTACACTGCCGGTGACAAAGAAACAGAGTGACTTTGGAGCCTGGAGTTTGGGGTGCTTCCCTCCAGGCCCTGCTCTGAAGAACATTTGAGTATTTTATACAAGTGATTTCAATCAGAGCTGCAATAAGAGAGAGTTGCTCTAGCCATCAGCACACTGGGCTTAAAGGCATCAGCTTAAATTCTTGCTATGTGTCAGAAAAAGAAGGGATGTGAATTTGTATTACCAGGTTAGTGATGAAATCTCAAGGTTACTGCATATAAAAAGGAAGAGACTATGGCCCCTACTTGGACTGTAATTTGCTCAGAGCCCAATTTGGTCTTAAAACCTGTAAGGAGGACAAGAGGTGGACACATCCTGCTCTTGCTAGTGGGAAAAGACATGATGCTTAGTTCGCTTTTACACCACACCAGGCCAGACCCTGCCTGGGGTTCTGTGGGAAAAGCACCTCCAGCAAACTGGGAGAGACTGCAACATGGGGAGAGGAGCTAGGTGGGACGTGGTCCCCAGCTCCAGCTTTACAACCTCCTTTGGAGGAGGTAGAGAAGAGTCAGAGCAGATGACACTGAGTGCTAACTGCCACTACTGTGGGAGGGCAACTGGAAGGAGTTGCATAAATGACATAGAGAAAAGAGGCCACTATAAATCTGCCCCAGAGCTCCATGGATTGTAAGTGATGCAGTCATAGAATCATAGAATCATAGAATGGTTTAGGTTGGAAAGGACCTTGAAGATCATCTAGTCCAACCCCCCTGCCATGGGCAGGGACACCTCCCACTAGACCAGGTTGCCCAAGGCCACGTCCAGCCTGGCCTTGAACACCTCCAGGGATAGGGCCTCAACAACTTCTCTGGGCAACCTGTTCCAGTGCCTTACCACCTTTAAAGTGAAAAACTTCTTCCTAATGTTTAATCTAAACCTGCCCTCTTCCAGTTTAAAGCCATTCCCCCTTGTCCTATTGCTACATGCCCTAATAAAAAGGCCTATGAGTTCTGGTGTGGCTTATGCGCCCCACAACGCAGCACTCTCAGGATTTGCATGCCTATCAAAAGATGCCTAGAAGACTTCAACGGCATCAACTAGGTGCCTTGGACATTTAGGCACATCCAACCTTAGTCAGCAGCAGGGGAAAGTTTTGACTACAAAGCTTTCGGGTCTTGGCATCCAGAGTGGGTTTTAAGAAATGCAAAGGCCTGAAGAATCATAGGGAGTGAATCCATAATGTCTCTATTGGGTGGTACATCTGCGTAGGCAGTCCAAAATTTCACTGACCTTCTTCATGCCATGTTGCGTTAACCTCTATGAGGACTGGTTATGACTTTTCATTTATATTAGCTGTTCATTCCCATGCAGAATGTACACAAAGAGATGTAACATCAATTTACATTAAGCGTAGAACTCTCACGTGCTATCATGTTACATCCAGATGAACAAGCAATGGTGCAGCCCATGTGCAGACAACATGCTAACACTCATGTGAACTGACTACATGAATAACTCAAGCCCTGCCATGTTCAGCTTACTTGAATCTCAGTTTCTTCCCAGCATAGAGATTTCTTCCTAGCATTAGATAATTCTCCCCAGATACATGTGGTTGTACTGCTAAAAATAAACCTTATTTTAGCTCATTTTTTAATCTCTTGAGCTGTTGTCATACTTTCTCTCTGCCTGTGTATGGTATTTGGCACTTGTCTCAGTTTAAAAGCCAAAGTAATTCTTATCCAGTGAGCTACCTCTTCTGGATCATTAATGAAGATAATAAATAAGGCCAGTTCCTACAGCAGTCCTTTATTAGCATTTACAATTAGCTTTGCTTGTGGTCTTTCAGCCAATTCCAAATCCACAATGCCCCCACCCAAGCCAGCATGAATTAAGTTTTCAAGGATGATTATATTTGACACTGCATCAAAAGCTTTATTCAAATGTAAACAGGGTATTGGCTAGCGCTCTTTCATCAGCCACTAATTATATAATTCTGTTATTTACAACAAGCGATCTTGTTTGTCTCAGAAGACTTCTTTATTCTTCTAAGTCATGCTGCTTTATATGTATCGTTCTATTATGCAGATATTTATGAGGCATGTGACTTCTGGAAGTATGTCTAAATATTTGCTGCTAAGGAACAATGTGGTTACCTGTGAAATTAGTTAAATGAGGTAAACGACAAAACAGCATAATTCACAGGCTAAAAGAAGCATAGATTAATCACTTTAAAGTAGCACCAGCATTGCTTTCAAGCAAAGGTAATTCTAGAGAACTCCATGCTGGCATCACGCCACTTTCACTTTGTGTGATGATCTGCAATTTGTGCCATGCCAATAAGCCGCTGAATGAAATATCAACTCAAGCTACACGAAGAATGCTGACAACATAATGCAGGAAAACCAGATGAAGGTGATCGAGTCCTCTGAGTCATCTGAATTTTACCCTACTCTTAGACTATGGTAGCAGTCTGATGTAGTAAAAATCCCGATGATCTGCATGTGGCTCCTAGATCCTCCCAGGCACATCGACAAAGACAGTTCTGAAGCAAAATACAGTAACAAAAGAGTTTCCAGTGGCATACAGTGCATTAGCATTGCCTGGAAATATGGCCACAACTCCAAATACAATTCAAGTCATACTTCAGATACAGACAGTCACTTATAATTCAATATTGCCATATTTCAAGAGCAGAGTAAGAGTCATGGCATTCATTTGAGGAAGCGTGGGCTACTGTGCTCTTTAAAATGTAGCTTACTTGGTAAGTATTGGGACCACCATCTGTACTTCTCTCCTGGATAAAAGATTGCCATTTGATACTATAATAAAATTGGGAAAGTGTTATCAATCTTCCCTTTGCGCAACTTATTCTTCGTTGCGACTGTGTATAAACCAAGCATGCTTTGAGAAAAAGAGACTTGTGCTAGAAGGTGCAGTTTAGATTACTCTAAAAGAGTTCAAACCTCACCCAGAAAGGAGGAAAAGGAGTAAGAGCCATGAGACAAATCGTACCATCACCAACAGTAATAAGCAAATATTCACTGCACTTACCCATTACCTTGCATTTGAAGATCTTGAAATGCTGTACAATTAACTAAGAGGAATTACTATTACCTCATGCTACAGATTGCATTGAGTTGCCGCTGCCCTGGGAGCACTCGATGCCATGCTTTTCTTGCTGGATTTGTCATTTTACATGACTACTCTCTGTGGCCCTACAGAAGGAACTGTGTACAGTGAGACAGGAGGGCTTGGCCAGTTATTTCTGGACCTACAGGTGACAAAATGTGTTCAAACTACATGTATTTAAAATTCTTTGCCAGATACTTTTGCTACCTATTCTGTATGTTTAATATTCTGATGCCCTTGGAATAAAGCAGCTTCACTTCAAGGGCACAAAGACATAGAAGTCCTCTAATGTCTGTCTTGCAAAATTTGAAAAAGATTGCATAAAAAAAAACAACAGAAAAGAACCTCCCGCGCAGCACCCATACTTGAGGGGTGTCCTGGCTATCTGCAGACACCAGGAAGAATGTTTCATCACCTCTGGCCTGTACCTCAGCTTTCAGAAAAGGTTTCGCCTTCTTCCCCTGATGCATCCTTGGCTCCTCACACATTACGTGGGACAGGGAACTCCCCTCCTCCACTGGCAAACAGCAATCTCAGGTGTTTGATTAATATGGGGTTTTAGGAAATAACCTTTCCATAGCTTAGGGGGACAGGTACATTTAGAGTATTTCTTGCATTCCTTTTACTGTGGGGCATGATCCACCTCTTAAGAACATGTAGATATTTTCACTAACAAACGTTCAGTGCTGCAGGGGTGCAAGGCACTGAAGAAGCCCTTGGGCCGCAGTACGCTCTAAGATTGTTTTGTTTTTTTAAAAAAAATCTTTACACCTAAGATCTTCAGATCCAGAACCTTCCCAATAGCTTGCAAGAGCCAGCAATAATTTTATCAACCTTAACGCTTCACTACTGGGGGAAGATTTTGCCCTTCCTTGATACAGCAAAGATGGACAAGGAGAGATGCAACTGGTGTTCAGGGCTCTGTGGCAGAGCATGGCGCAGAATGGCTCCTTTTGACCCTTCTGGACTTCAGGCTCTTCCCTGCTTGCAGCTGCAGGGGACTGCACATGACTGAAAAACCTACGATCCTTTGCCTGTTCAAGATACTAGGCAAAGTCAGAGGAGGTGGAATAGCATTGTGAACCTGGTATTGGGGAAAGAGGGAAAAGCAGGAGGAATGTTTACAATTTATGGGAGTCATTTAATTTTTCTGTCCCTCCATGGGTGCTTTCCACATATCAACTCAGCGATTATTCAGTGTGGAGAAGCAAAGGCTTAGAGGACATTTTATCAACATATAAAAACACCTGATGGAGGGAACAGATAAGACGGAGCCAGGCTCTTCTCAGCAGTGCCCAGTGACAAAAAATTCTATTTAAATATAAAGAGAAGGCTTTTTCACTGTGAGGGTAGTCAAACACAGGAGTAGGTTGCCCAGGGAGGTCGTGGAATAGAGATATTCAAAACCAAGACATGGCCCTGAGAGACCTGCTCTCGTGGATCCTGCTCTGAGCAGGGGTCTGGACCAGAAGATCTTCAGAGATGCCTTCCAGCCTTGGCCATGCTTTGACTCTACAACTGAGCCAAATCCAAATGTAAGTGAGTATGCTGATACACTGTTTAGCCAGATGGTGTGGATTTTACTCCCCTAGAGATCTTTCGATTCAGCTCTGAGTTGGACTCAGCTTATCTGTGTGGTCTTTTAAAAATTTTACCTCACAATATTTGTTTTACCAAAATCAACCAGCAGTCCCACAGTGCTTAGAGAACAAAACCAAAATGGGACAAACACATTCCTACTATAACTCTGCCTACATTTTGTCTTCTGGATATGCAGCAGTTATATAAGCAGTACTCCCAGGTATTTTTGCTAGCATAATAAAAAATGTGTGTGTTTGAAAATGGCAGCCTGGCATAAGAAAGCTCATGATTGATTCAGCTCTGCAAGACCAAGAGCAAACAAATCAATATTTATTTAAAGAGCCTGAAGAAGTTTGTTTTGCTGTTGTACTACTAAAAATTTTCCCTGAGTTCATATTTGACCAACTTATGTGTGATAAAACTTAAACAGCCACGTGTGGAATGTTTATCTTGGGGTCCATTGCTATTATAACTGTAATTTTGACTAATTAATTGCAGGCTTAGCCTTAGGAAATTAAAACAATTAAGTATAATATTAGGCATTTCACACACGGCAAGTAGAAATATCTAGAGATCAGGAGTTAGCTTTACAAAGGGAGGAAGAACCTTAGTGAAAATGGCACGCTCAAAGTCCTATGAACTGGTGGTCCCACGTCACCCTATGGCACGGGTGACGCTTCCAACCCCTGCCTACAGGTATTACTTTACTACAAGACAATCTGCTTTTGTTAGGACAATTCCAGTAAACTAAAAAAACACATTTGGTGATGTTGGATGAAGCTATAAGAAACGTTCATAAAAATAAAAGCATAGATTTCTACTGACTCATGCTGCTTGTGAATTGAAGAATATATAAAATGGCCCTCAATGAAGATGACAGAAATAAGGAGAGAGACAACACTCAGCTTTATCTTTACATTAGCAACAGAAGTAAATCACAAGAACAGACTGAGTTTAACCTCCAGACACTTCTTCAGATGTCACTAATTCCTTGATTTCTAATGTGGAAAAAATAATTGGCTTAATACGGTCCTCTCAAATATATCATTCCAACTACACTTCCACAAAGGAACCCTATCCCTTCACAGATGTCCCCTGAATATATAATGGCACATCTGGTGTTACAACGTAGAATAACATATTCCCAGTTTTATTCAGGGAACAAAGTAAAGGAGATTCTCTAGTTGGCATTAATGAAACAAAGCTCCTTCAGTTGAAGAAGCTTCTCATTTTGCGTATCACAGCACAGTTTCTGCGGTTCAATGATTCCCTGGCTTTACATGACCCCTACCTACTTCACCTATTCAGCGGCTTTTACTAATGAATACCTGACCATGTAGCATCAGCCCATTAAAAGACTGCTGGATAATAGCAGGTCATGAGCTAGATGTGAGTCAGTGTCACACTGGTGTGAGATACAAACACCTTACTGAGCTGTATAAATAGAAACAAGACCTGGAAGAAACACAAAGTTATCTCTCTGCTCAATTAGAAAGGCCTGTGCCAGAACTACGCGTCCAACTGCTGGCACTCTTCAGGAAAGACTGGAGGGAGTCTGACGGAGTGCAATGGGAACGATTAACAGTGTAGAAAACATGACACACATGGGAAGATTGGAAGAATGAGGATTGTTTGTTTAGGGAAGATTAAGGGTAGAAAATACAACAGTTTTGAAATATACAAAGAGCTTCTGTAAAGAGGAACAGAATTCCTCACTATTTCTCAATGGACCGGACAAGAAATATCGGGATTAAATTACAGCAAGACTTAGATCAGTCATAAGGCTAGACTTTCTAATGGGGAAACTAACAACACAGTGTCTCAGACAGCCAAGGCAGACTGCAGATCCTCCATCACCGGGGGGGTATGAGGAGCAGGTTAGAGAGAGGCTGCCCAGGATGACACAGGCACAGGTACACCCGCCTGGGGGCTGGACTGCAGCCTGAATGACCTCTCGAGGTCCCTACCAGTTCTGTCATTCTGGTAGGGATATCATTTGGTTGTCAGGACTGAGTAAACAAGTTGCAGAACGCTGCCAGTGTGGAATATGCAATACCCACCATTTTCCAATTCCACTGACCCACCAGATGAGAGCCGCTTTGTCCTGTGCTGCTTCCATCCCCGGGCACACGCACTGTGAAGAGCAGCTTCCGTTTCCTTGGCACTGAAACCTAAATTTGACCAGCACATCCCCAATTTATAATCCTCAATTACGTTAACATTGTACCTATGAGGGAATAGAAGTATTCTGTGAAGAAAAAGATTAGCCACACAAAATAACTAAATGCCTTGGACAGCTAGAAGGTGTATTTATCTGTCACTTTTCTTTTTTCACTGGGTCATTCAGTGCTATCTGACACCCATTCCACCTCGCTCATGATCCACTGCTCTTCAACAAGAGATATTAAGCCATTAAAATTAGGAATTCAGGAATTCTGATCTGCCACAAAAATAGATTTATGGTTCTGCTCTTAGACATCAAAATATACCGAGCTGAGAAACACCAAATGACTCAGCAACAGCTTGGACTGCTATTAAAATACTTCTTGATCATGTTTGCCTGAAATCAAATAGCTATTTCAATTATTTTGCCTTGCTACTCCCTAGAAAAATTAATCAGCTCACTAACTATCACTTGGAAATAATCCTACAACATAGATAAGAAATAATTGTTTTTGACAGGGTATTTTCATTGAGCTTTGTTGTAATGAAGTGGACAGAAGGTTACGCAACATCACTCGCTGCTTAATCTCATGCTTGTCAATGGTCAAAGAACTGCATGACAGACAAAAAGGCATTTTGACAGACTGTCTTATCAAACATGGTGACCTGACTGTATATATTGAATTCTGATTTTTTAAAAAGGGGGTGGAATAGAGAAGTTGGCTGACAAACAAAATCCCCATTTTTAGCAAATGCCTTACACCACCCTGCGCTGGGATGCTCCTGAGGCATCAGCGGAGCAGGACCATAGGGCTTGCCCATTTTAATTGCCTCCCAGATCCTCTGCAGAGCTCCTCTACTGCTTGGAGGTGAGGCTGAAGGCAGCAGTTTACTAGCTGAGTAAACTGCTCCGCTGTCTTTATACAACCTGTCAATACGGTGGTGGTTGATTTTAAGACTGTCTGGCTGAATTAACAGAGAGAATTAGGGTCTATGGATTTAATGGAGAAGAAAGAAGAGAGTGGTTTCTGTATTTGGGCCCTGCTAGTTGTGGTGCACAGCTATGCTACGAGTTACGTACAATCTAATGTTCTAACGATGTGTATTAAATGACTACAGAGAATCTTAAGGCTTAATTTTAACCCTCCATTTCAGTGCTGTAAAGTGCCGAGGATGTTATGCTTTCATTGGCATTTGTTGTTAGCCTCGTGCTCTTTTCTTCCTCTCAGAAGCAGCTCAGTCTTTCACATTTCTGCTTCTTTAGCCTGGTACCAAAGTAAGTTTTACTAACAGCATTACCGTTTAGGTTACGTACTAATTTATACTACTACACGCATGTAACAGGAAAATGTCAGTGTCAGATGCATCACAGCACTGTTCATGAAAATGCCCACATTTGCTTCCAGACATCAAGTAGTTATCTCAGTTATTCCTTCGAGAAAGAAAATATGAAATATAAGACATAACATTGCGCTCTGAATTTGCAAGCACCGAATGCGACGACAGCTATTTTTGTAAGTGTATGAGCCTATGCAAAAAGAATATGGTGACAGAAGAGTGACAAACAAAAACCAGCAGACAAAAATAGTAATTTCCCTCAACAAAATGTAGTTTACTCCTCTGCCTGCTCCCTAACCTGTTTTCTCCCTGCCTCTACTCTTCTGTTGAACTTTTATCTTCTTCTAAATCAAGTACATTAGCTATCAAATCTACACCAGTTTGCCAGAGAACCTGATTTTAGTTTCAAACCTCCCCTGCTCCAGGGTCTATGTTATTTTTTGCCTTTTCCCCTTCATCTTTGAATTCTGCTACCCCTCTGCAGCCTTCCATTTTTATATTTTGCCAGTAACTGATTCTTTTGCTTTTTTATTATTTTTTATTGGCTCTTTCTCTCTCCTCTCTGTTCAGCCTCTATCAAATGCCTTTTTTCCCCCATGCCTGCCTGTTTCTCTGCTTTCACACACTCTACCATATATGCATGCTCTACACATGCACTCTTTCTTTCTGCTATGTCATCCAGTGTTAACTGTGAGTTAACACCATTAACTCTGGCTTTTGGTCCTTTGGGAGAACTATGCCAAAAAAATACTATTAGCCTTTGTCATGGAGGAAAACATAAATGTCAAATACAGCTATCTGTAGAAACACAGTATTGTAATTAAGTTCTTTGACATATGTATAAAATACAACATACAAAAATCTGAAAACCTAAGGCAACAGATTTAAGAACTTCCTGCACTGTGCCACCAACCTGACCCCAAATAACTAATGCTGTGTTAGAACAGTAGCTTCCACCCAAGCCCTGCCCCTCTCTGCTGGAGAGATCCCCTGCTTCTCTGCTTCAAATGCTCTGACGGCTCTGGATGCTTCCAGAGATTCAGTCACCAGATACATTCCACGGGTCCAAAGAACTGCTCAGCACCTTTTCTGCAAAAACGCCCTTGTTCCAATTCCTGCGCTTTGTTCCGCAGATCTCATCTTCGAGTCACAGGCAGCACTCTCTGCTCTGCACAGGACAAAGGCACTGCGTTCAACATCTCTGCTTCTAGCAGGTTAAGGAGTGGTACCAGCAAACTCCAAAGGGGGACCTAAAAGTTCTCCATGGTGATGATGAGGAAGATGACTGAACTGACAAAGTTTAAGAGTTAACTTCCAGTATGTGAAATGTAAAGGAGTTAGAAAAAGGATGGGAAAGTAGAGATCTATTTTGGATATAGGGGATGCCTCCAGATAAATATATTCCTTTTTCATTAAAAACTGGTATTATAACATCAGTACTACTGCTTGGGCTGCTTTTTTAGCAAAAAGATGATGCTGTATAGGCAAACATTATTCCAAAAGGACAAAGCAGTACATAGATATGACAGTGCTTTTGTGCAAAACTGCCTTTTTAGAAGACGATGGCAGATTAACACCACTCTTCCGATATAAGCAGTTGAAATCTGTATTTCTGCAACAGAATATATAATGTATGTAGCTAAACTTGTGTCAATCAAACCTCCGATCCTGGCAGGATCCACACCAAAACCTCTGTACCACAGTGTTTTTTACAACACACTTGAAATTCAACATATTTGACTTTAAATTTTCGACTTCATCTCTACAACTGGATACTCAGCGTCCACTGTATTGAACTAGGCAGCCATTATCAAGGCGTCTCCATCTCAGAATATGAAGGCTGTTTAAAATAAAAAAAAGATTCGTTTTGCCCTGCTGAAGAAAAACAGAGAAATTCTGAAATGTAGACCCAAACTATTTCAGAATGCTTTCTAAAAAAATCCAGATGTAAATAATTCCCTTTGAATCCTTTCTAAAAAAATCCAGATGTAAATAATTCCCTTTGTTTCACCGTTTATTTTAGAAAATTCCCATTTTCAACTCCTGGTTTAAATTCATTAATTTAAGCAAATTAATTCAAAATTTAGCCCCTGTGTGTGGTTTTGGAAACCATGGCTAGAAGAATGTACATTTAAAAGACGCAGGCTAGGATCAAAAGCTTTTCATCTTTACTGGTATCTCATTTTAATCCTCCGTGGCAACAAACGGCATCCTGGCTGTGTAGTGGCCTGTGTAAAATGAAATCAGTAGAGCTCCAGCTAGCACCATGATATTTGACATTTCAAACACCACATTTCAGATAAAATGGCAAATTCGTCCACAGAGAGAAAGGACTTAAATGAGCACAGGGAAGGAATGAAATCTCACCTCAAAGGACAGCCCTTCCCTTCCAGGCATAGGTGAGATTAAAAGCCCGACACGGGAACCCTGCGCTACAGCACTCAGAGGTGCATCTCTTCTGTGGGTATTTTGCAGATCTCCCTTTCTAAGATAAATCCATCGAGTGTCTTTCATAAACACGATGTTCAGCATGAATACATTTACATCCCATTTTAAAGAGTTGCAAATGAGCATGTTCTAGGCAGGATTCAGGAAGCTCCTTCCTCTCACACTTTCCAAATTTTTTCCTAAGAGATTGAAAAAAAAACCCAACAAAACGTGGAGCAAAGTAACCTACGATAGTCTTTAAACACTAGCTGGAGGGAAGAGTCTGAGGAAAAGGTAATATCATCTAGAGTTGTCTGAGGAGTTGAAAGAAAATAATTTTCACTCATTTATATCTTCTCTCCCAGACTATTATGAAATGCACTGGCTGAACCTGTCAGGTCCCATGCACTACACATCAGTCTGTTCCACTGCCTTCTACAGCCAGTCCTGCCTCACACCTCCCTTCCTGTGGCACCCAGACGTCACACAGCAGTGCTATTTCTGTTTTCCACATAGCAGGTGAAGTTGGTTAGCTTGATTTGCAATCTTGTGAGGTCCAAGAGAAAAGAAGCTCTGAAGATAGACAGCAGCCAAGGTAAGTATTTTTTTTAGCAGGACCCAACACTCAAGAGAGTCCTACCCGAAAGACCATTGCCCTCTCTGGGCATCCCATAACAGAGTAACATCAGAATTACATCCTCCCTGTGGCAGGACAACAACCTCAGAAACACACGCCAAATGATGATATCGTATCTGTCGGAAAAGGAAATTGAGATGCCCCTCTGCCATAGAGACAGAAAGCTTAGCCATGTAACAGCACAAAACAGCCCAAGGTCTCTGCAGGCTCTCAAGACTCACCCCAGTGGCTCAGCGCCCAAGGGAACTGTTTTGGCTGTGTTTCTGGCAGAGTGTACTGGCTCAGCTTGTCACCACTGCAGCTGCAGGCAAGGGTCTCTTACGGTGTGGTGTCCCCAGTGTCTTTCAGAAGCACAGTCTCCAATGAAACCATAGCATCAGGCAGTCATGCACAATGCTGCCCTGCCTGCTACGTGGTACACTGCTATCCGTCGCCGTCTTTTCTGCTGCAACCCAGAGCTAGTGGAAGTCAGTCAAGCCCATCGGTCCAGTCAGTTATTAAAAGAAAACCTGAGCTGTGCTAGAAGGTGGTAACATCTAAGCAGATGGTGATGCAAGAAGCCACTTGAACTTCTGTACCTTTTCCTCCGTCATCTGACAGTTACATTGCCAGAAGGAAGTGGAACTACCAAGACACACCACGCTCCATCAACCACGAAATGGGACAGAAACGTCACTGACAAAAAGTGAGGAGAGGATAAAATACCATCCGAACAGGGGGATGGGACAACCATTTTAATGCCGTCTTACTACTGTTTGCACAAGCAAATAGAGACTGAGTGAAGAGAATTAAAACCAGGACTGACAGATTTCCCCAAGAACACATAATGAACCAACCATCAGAAAAAGAAGTACCTGAAGAAGAGAGAACAGACAGAAAATTTGCCCTGAATAGTGAAAACAGAGCAGTTAAGGGCAGCTAAAGTACATGCACCTTATTTATATGTACCTTATGCAAATGACTTATTGTTTCTCCCAAAACAATATTTTACCCATCTCTGCCTGTGAAGCACCAACTACAATGTAATGGAAATTAAAGAAAGGATGAAAACAAACATCTTTCCTAATGCATCATGAAAGTCAGATCCTGTTAAGCCTTGACTGTTGAAGTAATCCTTACTCATCCAAAAACTCCCAATTAATTCATCAGGGGAAAAGGCTGTATTAGCCTAAAACTCTGAAAACCAGCTGAATGTAAATGCCTTCTTCACAAGAGGTCAACGTTGTTCAACAGACTGGATCCTTCAGGACAGTCCATTAACTTTCTGAAGAACATGTGAAGCTTTAAAACATGGAGACTCTTTAGCAAGAAACTAACGCATCAGAGCACAGCAGCTGAGCTAAATTGGTGTTTACGGAAATAAAACAGTCTCCTTCCTTCCCTGCCCGGAAAAAAACCAAAAACCAAATGCACAACATAAATTGTAACAAATTGTAAAATTTATTCAAAAAACCTTTCTTCAAGGGCAAGCAATTTCTTGTATATAGGTCACCATTTGATTTCTTCAGAGGAAGAAAACAACCATAGAGGCAGCAGCAGCTGTATTTCAGTGTAAGGAATGGATTTCACTTTGTGATGGAAATGTTTGCACAGCGTCCTCAAAAAAATAGAACGTGGGAAACAAGAAAACAGGCTGCAATGAGCCACGTGAGACTGTGCACAATCAAATTACAGGAGGTAGCATTTTCCAGTGGTTTGAATCACAAGACGTTGCTTCTATTCTGGGATGTACCTGACTTACCATTTGACCTTGGGTAATAAACGACATGCACTCTCTCTGGGCATCCCTTTCTTCATTTGTAAAAAGATGCAGGGTCTAGTCTGCCAATGTACTGATTAAAATAATTCTGTATGAGGATGGGAACATTTATCAGTGGACCCAAATTTTGCTCAAGCATGAGTACATACAGACTACCGATCATTATAATTTTCCTCATTAAGGTGCAAAATATTTTAATTAAAAGCTTTGATTTTTGTTAAAATTAAAAATTAAAGCTGGTTTTATTAATACTTAACAGTTTAGATTATTTCGATTTATTTCTTGCACAATACATTTAAAATTACAATGTGGTGACAGAATAAATAATACTACAGAAGTATGTTAGCTTACCGATTAAAACATCAGCAAGCAGACACAGAATATGTTTTGTTGTCAAAATAAACCTCTCTATGACTTTACTTAACCCACCTGCTAAATGGATTCCACAATAAGTGCATACCTGTGCTCATCTATGGGGTTGTTTAACTCTTTACAGCTGCATAAAGTATAATTTTTCAGCAAGCAAGCAAGCAAGCAGAGAGGAGAGCTTTCCCCTTCGTTGTACTGCCTGTCAGAGGTGATTGCACCTACTCTCCAAATTGTTCAGTGATTGCTCTGAAGGACGTAAGACAAATGGATGAAGAAATTAAATGAGGCGGTAGAGTCCAGAGTGCTGCCTCATTCAGCTGGCAAGTCACGACACCTTCATAAGCACTGACATGGGTACTAGACACACTCCCCCAGTGCAAACTGAACTAATAGGGATGGTGTGTTCCTCTGTGAGGAGCCGTCCCCTCAGGCTGGCACTGCTGCACACTGCATGTAGGATTGTGATACGTCTACAAAACTTTCCTCGTAGAAAATGCTGTCAGAATGAAAAGTTTGGTTGTGTTATGGTTACAACTAAAATAACCGTTTCTATGGTTATGATTGTCAGACAACCCTATACAAGGAAAAAGTTAGCATATATGGTATGCTACTTTAAACGTTTAGTGCTGGAAGAATTCTTGCTCAAAACTATCAAAACATTCAACTGACTTAACATTCTTCTACCCGTCTCTGGATACCCTGGAGTCTCCTGAGTCCTCCATTAAATGAATTTCCTTGGACTCTGATTGCAGTGACTGGTATTGGATGGGGCAGAGCCACTTGTTTTTACATCATTTATTTACTTGTAATACTTGCTTCCTCTCCCAGGAGGAAAGAAAGCCAGAAGCATATGAACTTGCAAATCAGTGATTAACAGAGGAAACGCAGATTGGACCTGACAAGAGCACATAAACAAAAAAATCTAACAAATGCCTGCTCAGATACAGCACTGACCACTTAGTAACAAACACCACAGCAGAGTCAGTTGCATTAATTATTATGCTGTAGTCAGTGGAAGATCTGAATTTCAGCAATGACAATGACAATTTCCTAGGGTAAAGTCCTAACTACTGAAACCAGCAGCATGTTGAACTATAATCACATCTCACATCTTACAGAAAAAAGCAGCTCTCATTCATGAAAAGCACCGAAATAAATAGCCAGATTTCCACAAGACTACCAGCTCCTGTATGCTGGGGCTAGTAGAACCAAGTGCCTCTGAAAATCTGTTTCCTTCCTTGCAAATCATAGCACAGCACCACTTACTATTGATAAGGTTCCTCACTCTGTTTCACCCAACACAATTCCCTTTCTCACCCACTTCATTTTACGGAAATACTCTTGAAAACCCCGGGGTTGCTCCTGCCAAATAATTCACCACCTGGCAACCGAGAGAGGATGCTCTCGCCGTGCCCGGGCAGCGGGGTGCAGCGGGGTGCGGGCAGCGGGGTGCAGTGGGGTGCAAGCAGCAGGGTGCATGCATCGGGGTGCAGGCAGCGGGGTGTCCCCAGAGCCGCGTCCCAGCAGCGCCTGCGCCCCCCACTCCCTCTTGCAAAAGCCGTATCTTTTATTTTCGCGGAGGAGCAGCTGCTGAGAGAGACATCCCCCGTACCACCACCACCACCCCACGGGGCTCTTCCTGCAGCGTGCCCCCAAAGTGCGAGCTTGGAAAAGGCGCTTTTTTTTCCCCCCTTTTTTGAGGTGAGAGCCCCAGCACCGGTGCACCCCGCTCCACCGCGGAGCAGAGGCGCGGGGCGGCAGGCCGGGCTACCAGCCCCAGGCGCCTCCGCCGGCTCCCAGGCGACCCGCCGAGAGCCCCGACGGCGGGGCCCGTCCCCCTAGCGGGAGCGACCCGCCGCCCCTCGCCCTTACCTCCATGCCCAGCCGCTGCTTCAGCACCAGGGCGGCGCACAGGTACCCGGCGCGGCCGACGAAGAGCTCGTCGGAGCCGCACTCGAGGAAGGAGAGCGGGGCGCAGACCTCGCTCAGCTCCCGGAACTTGCCCAGCGGCCGGGCGAAGTCGGGCAGCCCCAAGGCGCGGTAGACCAGCGCCGCCACCGCGTACACCCCGGCGCCGCCCAGCAGGAAGGCGGCGCGGGTGTCGGCGTCGGCCTCGCCGCCGCCCTCCTGGTAGCGCAGGCAGGCGTCCACGACGCGGCGGGCCGCCCGCAGGTAGGCCTCCCGCGACGGCGCGAAGAGCGGGCACTGGGCGACGTGGTAGAGCATGTAGGCCACGCCGGCCACGCCGCCGTACAGCCCGCCCGGGCAGCCGCGGGGGCCGCCCAGGGGCGGCAGCTCCCGCAGGATGCGCTCGATGGTGGCCGTCACCAGCGGCACCGCCGCCTCCTTGTCCGGCGCCGCCGCCGGGCTGCCCGGGTAGTCATCGAAGCGGTTGGCGAAGCAGCGTTGGCTCTCCATGCCCCCGCCGGCGTGGAGCGGCGCTCTGCGCAGCGGGGAGCGGCGAGAGGCAGNGCCCGTGAGGGGCGGTGGTGCCCGTGAGGGGCGGCGGGCGAGGCGACCGCTGCCGAACCGCCGAGAGCGGAGGTGGGGGCTATACCGGCCGGTGGCCTCGGCTGTGCCGGGGACGGGTCTGCCACAGGGCGGCCGCCGCCTCCCCACGCCCCGGGGCGGAGCGGCCGCCGCCGCTGCCANCCCCCCAGGACCCCCCCTCCCTTGTCCTCAGCGCCCCACGGCCGCCGCCCCACCTGCGCTCCGCGGGGAGAGGTGGCTGTGACTGACCCGGACTTCCAGAGCGCTGAGCCGAGCCGGGGGGGAGGCCGGTTCTGGGGTCCCCCTCACTCCGCCGGGCTCTTCGTCCTTCCCGCATGGAAGGCCCTGCTGCGCTTCCGCCCGACCCGTCTGCAGATCCCCCAGGAAAAGGGGTTTATTGGTGTGGGTTTTTTTATCCTCTCCCGCCCCGCTGCCGCTGGAAGATTTGTCTCAGGGAGGTGTGCCGGGCCTGCAGGAGAGGTCCAGGGGCGGGAAAGGTGGCCAGGGGGCTGCGGAGTTATTCCTGGCTGTGGAACAGCCCCGCGGGGGCCGCTGCAGCCGGAGCGGAGGGATGCAGCCACATCCAAATGAGGGCAGCCCGAGGCCAATTCACGTGGAAAGCTAAGCAAAGTCCCCAGCAGACCAGCAATGGCACAAGGCCATCTTTGGCCCCTTTCCTTCGTGCGTGAGCCAAGCAGAGCTTATGAGGAACAGAAAATTGAGGCCACTTGAGTAGATTTCCTAGTTAAAGGAAAAAATAAGAAGGAAAATCTTGAAGCAGATACTACGAGCAGTTCTTACATGATGCAAATACACGGTTGTCCCTTCTTCCCCTGGCGATGTGAAATGGTGCAGCATAAGTGAAGTTATCATCAAAGATCCATGATTTATGGTCACCAGGTGGTACTTCCTCTGGAGATGCAGCCTCCGTAACCGAGGGCCTCCCCAAAGGAGGGTGGAAGGGAGCAGCTTGCTGGAGGCTCCAGCCAGTAGCCAGCAGCTGGAACAGCAGGGGCAAGAGCCAAAGCACTGTCCTTTGGATGTTGAAAGACCTTTCTAGAGTTGGGGCTGGCTTCCTTCTGCTTCGTGCTGGCTGTTTGTTTCCGCCCTCTTCCTGCCTCCTTCTCAAAGCACCTTCAACTCCGTGCAGCTCCTGGCTTGCACTTTCACACCCTCTTTTCATTTCAACTCACCTGTCCTTTTTCTTTCCTTCCTTTTTTGGGGTTTATGAGCTGCTCAGAGTTGATTGCTGCCACCCTCTGATTTTGATTTCTACGCTTTGCTTCAGTGCATTTTTGCCATGTTTATGTACATTCCAGGTACCACCTACCAGTCTGTCTTTGTACAGTGTTCCTTAAAGCCCCATTTTTCTTGGCTTATTCACATCTGTACTATATGGGGTTACTACCACACAGATCTTGGTGATCTAGAGCACAGAAAATGTGAAAATGCCCTACCAACAGATAGCACATCCCATTCAGTTACTATTTTCTGTCATGAACTGTCTTCTCTTGGCCCATTGATAGGGTTCAGAGTGTAGCTAAGGATTTGCCAGCATAATTTCTGTTGGTTGTAGAGAAAGGTACTCCTTAAGCGCTCTTTTAAGTGAGAA
Source organism: Anarhynchus alexandrinus (assembly GCA_008711295.1). NCBI lineage: Eukaryota > Metazoa > Chordata > Aves > Charadriiformes > Charadriidae > Anarhynchus > Anarhynchus alexandrinus. Next base: position 444,834 of record VUYV01000070.1, read on the forward strand.
TTTTTGAGTTTTATTTTTCATTCTGACATCATTTATTCCACGTTTTGGGGATGCTTGCTTCATCTTTTCAGTCTTTTTTTCTTTTTTCTTTCCCAAAATAAAAGGGCTGATATTTTCCTGCAATCTTCTGGGGTGGGAAGTCTCTCAGACATGGTCCTCCTGTTGATGTGAAGGTATCCTCTCACTGCAGGTGTCTGTCTCCCTGCACTGGAGACAATGGGCTTTGCAGCTAGCTCCTCTCGCTGCCTGTTTGGGCTTTGTCCTGGGAATCCACACGTCTAAACGAGTGGCTCGGGGGGGGGGGCGTGGGGGGGTGGTTTACAGTGCCCCCTCTAGCCCTGCCCTGTAATCAGTTCATGTTTGGTAGGCAGCTGGCTCATGGGCATTTGACAGAAGAGAATGAATTCGAGCTGTTTCATGTCTGTATTAGAAAAGAAGTACCCATATTCCCCATATGCCCTTCTTCTACCTTCCTTGCAATGGGTTCTTGAAGAGGGAATTATCAGGGTGCACGGCAGAGGCCATGCTAGTAGCCAAAATGAGGAGGAGTTTGACCAGCAGTCATGCAGTGGAGGCAGCCCCAAGGATTTTATAGCATTGTCATTTGGTAGTCGCATTGCCCCAGCAGTCTCTGGTTGCTCAGTATATTCTGGTTTCTTACCATAAGTATTTTTTTAATTTCTCAGGTTGGGCTATCCTGTTCTGTATGGGCTCCACTTACAAAGCTACACAAAAGCTTTTGTGTTTTTTGTTCCATGGTGATCAACTGACAGTGATATGAGGACCTGTTTTGAAAATGAAGTGCTTCTTGGCATTGCACAATGGAATCTCTTTTCCTAAGCCAACCTTTTATTCTGTTACTTGTGTATAGTTGATAATAGAAACACAATTTCTGTTTGACAAAAGTGATATGAGCATTAGTGAAGGTATTGACATTTCATCACAAGGAAAATTACACATCAGAAGATAAAGCGTGTTATTTCACAAAGATTATGTTAAATATTGTGTCAGATATTTAAATTATCCTACCTCATTTAAATTCCAATAAGTATACAATGACTGCTCTTGTGCTTTTGTGCAACAGACCTACACTCTGAGACTTGCATGTATTTGTTGTTCATCAAGCTGGTCCACGAGCAGTGGATCTAATAAGGTCTGGTGTCTGACTAATTTGTTTTCTGCTTTCCGTTATCACCATCTTATTCCCAGGCCTGTCCCGTGTTGGCATTTCTCACCTTGGTCTCTGCATCCCAGCCACGTTCTTCCCATTTGGTGGGAAGCACGTGCTGCGGGTGGCCTGGGGGGCTTGGCAGGTGTCTGCAGCTGGTTGGTGGAGTTAAGGTACCATTGGCCCATGGTAGGGGGCTGCACTGAAGTACTTTTTGCTCCAAGGGGGCACTGAATTTCTGCCCACTGCTCAGTTTCATGAAATTTAGGAATTGAACAAGAGTTTAATTTCTTTGAGACTCTGTCTTTATTACCAAATTTGGTTGAAATTGGCCAACAAATGCAAAATTATCTGGATGATCATACAAACCTTGCGTCATTGAGAAACAAGGCTAGAAAGATTTTGGGCTTTGGGTGTGGGTGGGTTTTTTTTGTGAGAATATACAGTGAACAACTTAAAGGTTCTGTAACAAGATACTGCAAGTGTGGGTAGAGGTACTCATTGCTTACAGAATTGATTCTGCTTACAAAAATAGCACATTTTCCATTTGGAGAGGTGGGCTAATTTTGTTTCAGCTTAGATAAAAGCATAGCAGCTGTTATGAAGTCTCTGTTCAGAGTATTACATTTTTCAGTATCTCTATGTAGACTTGGGTGAATCGCCATTCAGCTGTTGTCAAATGCCAGGGCTTTCTGCAGTATAGGAGGTTTGAAATTCTGAGTTTTGTCTTAACTGGCAAAAATCTAACTTCAAAATAGCATTACCTTAACCCTATCCCAAGCTTTTTCCATAGTCATTGTTATTCCGAGCATTTCTTCCCTTGGCTCAAACCTGCTCAAACTAGCGGGATGGTGGAGCTCTTCTCTGCAGACAGGTCTGTAACAACCCAGTTTCTGTGTCCAGCAGATTATGTCCAATTGTTTATGTTGAAGGTGATTTCTAATGAACCACAAATACTCTTACATGCTTAGAGAGCAGTAGTTAATCTGCAGTTCACTGCATGGTTCTAACGTTGGCTGACAGAATAAGGAAGCAAAAAATCCCACTGTGCACTCCACTGTTAATATTAAAACAAAATAGTTGTTTTTGTCTTACTATTTAGTCTGTTAGTACAACATATATTGTCAATTTTAAATTTCCTTAAGTGCATCTTTTCTACAATTGATGTCAGTGTGAGATCCAAGATTTTAATTGTAACATTTTTGTCAGAGCCAGAATTTGGAAGCATTTCAAAGTACAGGAACAAAAATCGATATCTGAAATCAAGTAGTGTTTTTACCTGAAAGCAGCTAACATTTTTATCTGTCATGTTTTACTTGAATTTTCTTCTCTGTACGTTTTGCTATTGCTTTGTGCTAGCTCATCTCAGCAATTGTTGTGATGGAAATGTTAGACTTTTATTAACAAATCATGCTTCTACTTGCCAGGGCAGGGATCTCACCCAGCGGGCCTCATCCCACAGCACCTGCTGGTGATGAAGGGAGCTGGGGATGATGACTGGACCCATTGCAGCCCTGGGACCAGGCACAGCTGCAGGCACTGAGTAATAATAATATGTGTTGTTGGAATTTCAGGCTATAAGACTAAGTCTGATAAGAAGAAGTCCTGGGGTCTTAAATGCAACTAATGATAATAATGGTTTTATGTCCTTGGGGAAAGATCGCACCTCCAGAAATACGTTACCCTTTAATGATATGCTTGGAAGTTGGATGCAGGCTAATGTGGATGGAAGATTTCCAAGTTCCGGATCATCATTTGACCTTTTTAAAAATTTCCATCATGCATATTGACCAGGTCTAAGTTTCTTAGCTTGACATATTTGCGACATTCATAGTGCCAGGTGATATGCTGTGTGTTACAAGGTACATACATGCATGGTCACACACACAGAAATACAATACTGTTCAGAAACAAAACCTCTTCCAGGTGGTTTGTTGGGTGGTTTGTGGGTTTTTTTTGGTCAAACCAACAAAAACATAAGACAAGGCTGGGTTTACAAAAATTAAAACTTTAATATGAGAGCTTTTCTGAGAACTTTTTATCGCAGCTATTTTCAGCATAACCTAAGAAGTAAAGTAGCCTAGGTTAGGGAACATGGAGTCATGCAAAATTGCACTTTGTGCAAGTAAGAGCAGTCTGGTCTAGGTGCTTTCATGAATCCGCAGAAGACTGACTTCTCTCCATGGGATCCTGATGAATTATCGCTTACAACTGCAGACCTAGGAAAACATAAAATAACCTGACTTTGCATGTATAGTTTTTGTCCACTCAAAGAATGAAACAGATGGCTTAATTTAAGACATAGAAAATAAATGAGGTTGATACTCAAGAAAACTGCAGTCACCTCAGGAATTTTTTGCTTGACGCATTTTAAAGCACAACTGTCAATATATTCACAGGATGACAGAATGGCTGAGGTTGGAAGGGACCTTTGGAGGTCATCTGGTCCAACCCTCCTGCTCAGGCAGGGTAACCTAGATTCAGTTGCCCAGGACCATGTTCCAAATACTTTTGAATATCTGAGCATGGAGGCTCCATAACCTCCAGGGGCAACTTGTGCCAGCACTCAGTCACCCTCACAGTAAAAAGGTTTCCTGATGTTCAGACAGAACCTCCTATTTTTTAGTTTGTGCCAGTTGCCTCTGGTCCTGTCACTGGGCACCAATGAGAAGATCCTGGCTCCGTCCTCTTTGCACCCTCCCTTCTGGTGTTTCTGTACACTGATGAGATTCCTCCCGCAGCCTTCTCTTCTCCAGGCCAAGCAGTCCCAGCTCTCTCAGCCTTGCCTTATATGAAAGATGCTCTCGTCCCTTTATGGTCTTAGTGACCCTTTGTTGGAGTCTCTCCAGTCGCTCCATATCTGTCTGGTACTGAGGAGCCCAGAACTAGACACAGTACTCTGGTATGATTCTTGGTCTACTAAATTTTAAGAGTCCATAAAAGTTTGTTTGTTTTTCATGTAGATGTTGCAACTGAACTGAAAAGAGGTCTCAGAAGAGAAAATAACTAAGGAGGCCAGAGTTTTTAATTCTTAGGAATCCTGAAACGATGCACAGAGCACTTCTTTTTAAATACAGTGATAATGTTTTCTTGGGAAAGTGCCAAGAACATTTCAAAATCAATTTCTGTTCACATTCATTTACAGCTCTTGCACTTAGTACACCGTCTGTCTTCATTTCATTGCTATATGCTAGTCTGATGGGATGCATAGAAGCTTTGCTAGACTGTGCTAGATGAAGATTCATCTGTAGCAGTTTATGCTATTTTGCTTGTTTGACATCCAGGAGAGAGGTAACAGAAATGTGAGATATATTATACTGTTTTTTGGGGGGTTTTGTTTTAGTAGGAGCAAACTTTATTAGTGGTTTGAAGTTATAAGTTAAAATAATATGAAATGTTGTTATTGGACTTTGGACAAAAATATTTTGCTTTATTTTTGTACTCTCAAATGTGTAAGCTATGATCCAGGAAATGTTTACACCTGGGATTTATCTTAACATGTGTGAATGGTCCCCCCACTGTTCTCAGTAAATATTGTTTGCAAGCTCATGCTCTAAGGTTGTTCCAGAATGCCATTAACCATTTTTGTTTTTCTAGTCTTCAGTTTGCAAATGCCTTTTCAAAACAAGCTAGAGGATATATAAAAATAATTCACAGCTTCATGAATTATGCAGGGAGACATTCTAGTTCCCTGTTGATAGGCAAAATGTGCAGGTACTGAGATATAAATTTGGATGGCATATTACAAAATTAGGCTCTGATTCAGTAAACCATATGGGTCAGAAGTATTGCTCACAGGCTTGATATAAAGCACATGCTCGAGTGGATCAGACCTGTACAGCTCTGGCACAGGCTATAGCACATTTGCCCTTTCCAGCTTTCTGTAAGTTGAGATTTCTCTGAAGTAGGCAGAATTAAGGCTGTTTAAAGGGCATTTAAAACCTCTTAAGACTTCACAAAGTGACACTAGTGAATGACAGAACAAAAACCACTGCCTTTCCATACAAACATAGTTATTCTAAGTTCTCTGTATAAGCCAGATGATTGAAGTTCTTTAATGAAAAAGGCAGTGTGGATAAAGGAAATTGTACACGTGTAATATTTATACACAAACTTACATTATATATATGTATGTATAAGCTCATGTTTAAAATTTGAAAATAAAACTTGCTCTGGTGAGTCTGAAAATCATTTTAAAATTGAACCATTCCTTTCTCTGATTGTTACCTTTATTGTTGCACCTCATTAGAAACAAACTAGTCTAGTTATGCCTGCTCATTTACTGCTTAGTTTGTTTGCTGGTTTCCACACTGCCGTTGGTAAAGCCCGCCTTTTTAGTGTCACCTCATTGCTTTCAGTGCTTGCGCAAAGAAGAAGAGCCTTGACGCTACTTTTTAGAATCACAACTAATTTAAAAGGGTTTGCCTGCATTTGCTGCCTTCTCTTGCTGCTTCTCCTTCCCTGTTCCCCTCTGTCAGAGTCAAGTAATGAAACAAAGCCATCAGCTCTGTGGAATCGGGCATTTACACACAGTTTGATGAGAAGCCTCTCCTTTGAAAAGGACGTCGGGCTCAGTCATCAGAAGTCACTGCAATAAAAACTTTGCCTTTATGCTTGGAAGTGCAGCTGCTGATGCTGGCAGGGCTGGACTGGGCTGGCTGCCTTTCTGGATGCCCCACATTTGGATGCTTGTTCTTCAATGCACAGTGACTTTCACAGATGTCAGTGCTTGTTACCTACTGTGGAGAAATTAAACCTCTGCATGTTAGCCAATGTACAAACTGTTCCCTCTTCTTAATGTCACTTCGCCTTCCAGCAGAGGAAGGCTCAGAGGCACACACTGGGGTACTTAGTCACATTTTCCCATATCCACCTTTAGATTTAGGTATCGTTGTATTCAGGACATGGATTTAAGTTTCAAATATTTCTTTCGAGTAGAACAACCCTATCTCAGCAGGAGATCTGACTGATGTTTTCAATGGGCTCGACTCCCATTTGCATTAAGGTCCTGGACTCCCATTTACACTAAGGTCCTGTTCTTGGTAATGTTTCCTGGACATGCGTCTGGATCAGCCTTGGCCTTCACTCCAGTTGCTTTTCACTGCTTGGGCTGTTAAAAAAGATGGAAAACCAGTATATCTGACCTTGTTATGCACAGGAATTTTCCACTGGCATCCTCCCCACCATCGCTACAGAGGGAGTTTCTGGGTGAGAGGGGACATGTTCTGAGCATTTTATGGCCCAGTGATGACCTCTTCCTAAAATAACACTTAAAGACCATTACTTTCTGGAACAAGGTAATGAACTTCCTACTCTTCCACCCACATATCCCTTGCACAAACATCCTGGGGAGCGTGGGCACTCCCCGCTAACTAGCAGGCAGCAAGTGGAGTGTGAAAGGAAATCTATGGCACTCAGACAACGTTTTCCTGCCAACATGTTATGTCCTTGGATCCCTGTTCTTCACCTTACGGCCCACAGGCATGACTGTTAAGTATATGAGATTAGGAACAGAGGTTTATGTGTGTTTTCTGTAAAATTGCTAGTTAATTCATTCTTGATCCCACTCTAGCCCTGGGTTGGCTGTAAACGAAGATTTCTGAAAAGCCATCTCTGCCTCCAGCATGCTGCAGAGAGAAGACAAGTTCTGTAGAAGGTGCCTTGCGAGGTGCAAGTTCTTCTCTCACCAAAAACTCTCTATGTCTTACTTTGTTAAAAGTTTACCCTCTTTGGTGCTTGCCTTTCAGGCCTAGAAAGCTCCGTTTTTTCCTCTCCCAAAGAGTAAGATCCCACACACGGGGCGGAGAGGCACTCCGATCATGGGGCAGAGGAGGTGGTACAGGAGCCAGGAAGGTGTGAAGTGAAATAACACTCCCTCCCTTAGTCTGCTTTCTCCTCCCTTGTCTTGTTTGCCGGAGGAATAAGGAATGGCAGCTGGAGCAGCTGGCTGCTTCTGGAAGGTGGGTTTTATCTAGCAAGAAGGAGGACATGGGAAAGAATTGCAAATAAGTGAGATGTAGCCATAGCCAGGGGACGTGTGAGATGAGCCAAGCGTATTAGTGTCACTCTCAGTGTCTGGGGGTTGACAGGTCTGTCATCTCTGAGGCACAAAGGTCATGTATGTTTTTGGAGCCTGTCCCTTAGGGCAGCATAAGCAGAATTCAAGACTTGGAATTAAGTCCGTTTAGTTTGAATAAATTCAAAAGACACTTCCTTCTTCCAGGACTTTCTCCTCTGTGTAGGTTGGGTTTTTATGATATTAGGAATTAGTAGTATCACTTCCAGCATGTGGCATAACTGAGATGAATTAAGAATTCATAAGTGCATTTGGAACAAACAACTCCATGTTACTCAAAATAAGATCAGCTATGTGATTAAAATGAATGCAATCAAATTTGAAGCTTCAGGCACTGCAGCTAAACAAACTGATATCTCTAATCAGCAAACGATGTTCTTTTAAGGAACATTATAATTTAAAATGGAGAAACTACTTTAAAACTGTCTTCTCTAGTGAACAAATGACTATGCAGCAATATTTACATAGTTGTATATAACATCTTTTAAATGGAATTAATGAAGATTTTCTAATTGGACCTCACCAAAGCTTTGCACCTAAGAATTTGATACAAGGGAGACATCTGGTGAGGCATCCCCGTAATGCCATGCCTCCGCACTCAGGCGCACGGCAAGCGGAGCTGGGCTTAGCTCGCTTAGTACAGAATTCCTCCGTGGGCCTCAGACATCCCTGGATATGAGACACATTGAAAATTACCACGTCTTGGCAAAAACCCGACTTCTCTGTCATAAATTGTCAGTATGACATCGGCCTCGAGGACTTACAGCACTGGGGAAGGGAAGGGAAGGGAAGGGAAGGGAAGGGAAGGGAAGGGAAGGGAAGGGAAGGGAAGGGAAGGGCAAAAAGAAAAAATAAGAATTTCTGTGTTATATTTTATGCTTCTCTGACACACACAAGCAATTTCTCATAATTTTTAGAAGTTCCCTGTTATTCTTTCATTTGAGGCATTTTAATTAAAATGCCAATGGTGTTATAAGGTAGTGATGCTCTCCCAGAATTAAAGATGCATATTGTATTTTGTTTAAAGGCTGACATGTCAAGTGCTCTCAATTTTACATACAGACTCCAGTTGTCTTGAAATGTGCTGTGTTTAATGGGGACAGAAATGAAAATGCATTTCCTTTATTCTACCCTTATGCTTTTTTACTCTAAGTTAATGTTCATGGAATGAGGTGGAACAGCCACATGCCTGGGCCAGGCTAATCCATGATTGAGAAGAGCTGGGAACATAGACTGCCTCTCAGGCCTGTCCTTTGGTGCACCCTGCTTTTGAAAAGAGTGGTCGTGATGGTGAAATCACCGAATGTGACTCCAAAAAGTCTTGGTCCTGCTCCCTGCTCTTCTTTTCATTTGCAGAATGAACAGTGAGGTGAATTGATCTTCGTGGGAGAGCAGCTTACCTGTTCGGTAAAGCACAGAGAACTGGTATGCCTGTTTTCAGACATCTGTCTGTGAGACCATACTCAGATCTCTCGACACAAGAGACTATAAAAGTGTAAAACTTGAATAAAGATACAAAAAGCTAATAATACTTGATTACCATGGCAGTTTAGTCCTAGAAGCATTTATTTGGAAGAGACATTTTTACTATTGTAAAACTCCACCTGTTTTAACAAATATTTTTGAATGCACATCGTTGGTGGTATGCCTCTATGCAAACACAAAGGTGGAGTGAAAAATTGAAGCCAGTCCTAGGTTTATTGTGACATTTGTGTTAGAGACTTAGATAACTGGTTTCCCTTTTGTTGCATTTTCTACTTTTGAATTGCTGGAAACTTTTTTGGTAACCACACATAAGAAATACTGCAGGTACTATATTTTTTTGCACCCACAATTAGAAATTGAGCTACTCAATGGAAATCCATCAGAACAACTTATCCTGTGCTGCAGACATATCTGTTTTGAGACCTGATGTCCATATTCTATCATTTATCAGCAGTCCTGGCTAACTGGGGAGGTCCCAGTTGATCAGAGGTTAGAAAATGTGATGCCCATCTACAAGAAGGGCCAGAAGGAGGATCAGGGGAACTACAGGCCTGTCTGTCTGACCTCACTGTCAGGGAAAATTGTGGAGCAGATCATCTTGAGTACCATGACACAGGTACAATGCAGGTACAGGACAACCAGGTGATCAGGCACAGTCAGCATGGGTTCATGAAAGGCAGGTCCTGCTTGACAAACCTGATCTGCTATGATGTGACCCTCTTAGTGAACGAGGGAAAGGCTGTGGATGTTGTTTACCGAGACTTTAGTAAAGCCTTTGACACCATTTCCCACAGCATTCTCCTGGAGAAATTGGCTGCTCATGGCTTGGATGGGTGTACTCTTCACTGGATAAAAAACTGGCTGGATGGCTGGGCCCAAAGAGTTGTGGTGAATGGAGTTAAATCCAGTTGGTGGCTGGTCACAAGTAGTGTTCCCCAGGGCTCAGTATTGGGGCTGGTCCTCTTTAATATCTTTACCAACGATCTGGACGAGGGAAATAAGTGCACTCTCAGTAAGTTTGCAGATGACACCAAGTTGGGTGAGAGTGTTGATCTGCTTGAGGGTAGGAAGGCTCTACAGAGGTATCTGGACAGGCTGGATCTATGGGCTGAGGGCAGTTGTGTGAGGTTCAACAAGGCCAAGTGCCGGGTCCTGCACCTGGGTCACACCAACCCCATGCAACACTACAGGCTTGGGGAAGAGTGTCTGGAAAGCTGCCTGGCGGAGAAGGACCTGGGGGTGTTGGTTGACAGCCAGCTGAATATGAGGCAGCAGTGTGCCCAGGTGGCCGAGAATGCTGACAGCATCCTGGCCTTTATCAGGAATAGTGTGGCCAGCAGAAATAGGGAAGTGATCGTCCCCACTGGTGAGGCCGCACCTTGAGTACTGTGTTCAGTATTGGGCCCCTCACTACAAGAAAGACATTGAGGTTCTGGAGCATGTCCAGAGGAGGGCAACAAAGCTGATGAGGGGTCTGGAGCACAAGTCTTATGAGGAGTGGCTGCGGGAACTGGGGTTGTTTAGCCTGGAGAAAAGGAGGCTGAGGGGAGACCTTATTGCTGTCTACAGCTACCTGAAAGGAGCTTGCAGCAAGGTGGCAGTTGGTCTCTTCTCCCAAGTAACAAGTGATAGGACAAGAGAAAATGGCATCAAGTTGCACCAGGGGAGGTTTAGATTGGATATGAGGAAAAATTTCTTCACTGAAAGGGTTATGAAACACTGGAAAAGGCTGCCCAGGGAAGTGGTGGAGTCCCCATCCCTGGAGGTATTTAAAAGCTGTGTAGATGTGGTGCTTATGGACATGGTTTAGTGGTGGTTTTGGCAGTGTTAGGTTTACAGTTGGACTCGATGATCTTAAAGGTCTTTTCCAACCTAAATTATTCTATGATTCTATTGCAGCAGTTTAATGTAATAATTGGGCTCAAGGTGAATCCTCACTTGAGACTCATTTGACATTTCCAGTTGCTTTCTAAATTTCTTCCTATGTATAAATCTCAAGTCAGAAAAAAAAAATAAATTAAATGATGCTTATGGTGTCTATTTATTGCGCTGTTAGGCTCTGGCTGGGGTGACACTCAGTTCGGCTGCCCTTCTGCCCACAGGATTTCAGTTCTCCCAGGCACCTGAGAAGCTGTCCAACCTTCACTTTCCTGTCCTTGGTGCCACACTGCTTGCACTGCTGCTTCACCTGACTCTTCTGCTCTTCAGAGCTGTGAGCATTCATAAAGTGTAAGGACATACACTACCAAAGGTCCCCGCAATGCTTATCTTAGTGTCATACACTAAGAATAACTTAAATTTAGGTTCCACAATGAAAGGTGCTGCTCCTGGCAGATAAGGCTGGCTGTGACATTAATACTGTGTTATCTGTCAACAAAAACTTGCAAAAAATTATCAGGCCTGCATGCACTCCTTTCATTGTGCCTGATAGCCCCTGCTGAGCAGAGCCCACAGAGGTCTGCTAGTTAATATTTCCTGAGTCTCATAATTGGTGTTTGAGACCATTCTCTTTAAATGTGACATCAGAAAAAGACTTTAGCTTCATACTGTAATTGAATGATTTTCCAGTCATTACTGATTTGGTTTAGACAAGGGGGAAGTGGGCACTTTTGCCTCTGCTGCATATTGGTACTGAATGGCAACTTTTGCATGGACCCCATTTACTTCAGAAATTGTATTTCATCATCAGTTGTCCAAAGAATGGAAAGAAGACTGTCAAATTCATCTCAAGGCTGTAGTATTGGCCAGAAAAACAAGGAAAAATGCCGTTAGAAAAAAATATGCTGCTGTCCACTGCTCTTTCACCTACCATTTTCCCCTGTATTTTTTATTTGTTTTCAGAGTGCCTAAAACAGTAGGTTTCAGACCCCTGCTTGCAGCTTCCCGGATTGTACTGCAGTGCCCATAATAAAGATTGAATATTTGCTACTGGAATACGAGTTACCTAATCAGGTGGCTAGGATACAGATTCACAAATCAGATAAACTCATCTCAGTTCTTGCCTTAGCTAATGTTCTACTGTGTGCCTTCAGTGGCTGTGGCAATTTCTCAGATATAGAGTAGGGAGAGTGGGACGTATTTTTCATCTTAAAGAGAAGAGCTGCTCAGGTGAAAAAATATTCTGAAATCTTACTGTGATTTAGTTATATTTTAATTTCCCATGGTAAAGAACAATGATATCTCTAAATTAAAAGTGAAATATTATTGAGACATATAAAAGTGAAATTTTATTTTTACAAGTCGAACTAGGACTTATTTGAATGCCTCTGGACTTTGGTGTTGAGCTTTTTCAAATAAAATAAATAAATCTACCTCTTTCAGTTGCATATTTAGCCTTTGTAACCTCATTGAGTAATGACTAAAGCGACCAAAGAATGATTTGTCATACTTATTTGCAAAATATGTTTTTATTTGTTTATTGCAAGGAATGCAAAGATTGAGAATTGGAACTATAAATAACATTTTATTTATCGTGTTTGTCAAACACACACACACATATGCACACTGGCCTTTTTGAATTTCTGGTGTTCTGGATAACCACAAGCAACAAACGGTTTGGAAAATCAGAAAAAGGTAAACATAAGAACCAAGATAAAATTGTAATTATCACATCTTTTATAATTATTTAACCACTATAGAATAATTGCTTTAGACATTGTTCTCTTCACATTCTCAGCGAGTGCAACACGGTTTTTCTGCTCACAGGCATAAGCCCAACGATTGTTGTTCTTTTTATTTAGTATAAGGGACATGACTTAATATTTCTTCCAGATGGAGAATTCTGCATCATATGCAGAAAGTTGTCAAGAACGATCAAATCAAACTGCAGTATAAAATATATAACATAACCCACCTGAAAAATTGAAGAGAACATTTTTGCTATATTCCTATTCTCTTTTAATCGAAAGCTAGTTGAGAGTTTCTAATCACTCATGTTTTTCAAATGATTGATTTCTCACTGAAGTGGCCAAACAGTGGAAATATTGCAAATCAACCCAACCTCCTCAGTATTTTATGCCACTGAAAAATGAAGTGTGATTTGCTTTCAGACACTTTTCATAACTTGATTAAAAGAGCTGAGTCAGGTTTGGATCAATAGTTGCTCTCTCTCAAAGGACTGCGTACTCCCCATATTTGATTGTATGACCTTATGATGTAAGGGTAAGCATCATCATTGCTGCCTATTCCTGGTAAAGTAAATCTATTCACCTTTATCACTGGCCAGAATTAGGGACTAAACATATCTATTTGCAGCACTGACCTACTGACACAGCAAATGAACTTGAGTCATTGTGTCCATTATTTTTTAAGTATTTTACATAAAATTGGCAGCTTCGGTGACAGTTTTCAAAACCAAGTATTGCAACATACAGGGAAGCACACACATCTACCTCCTTCAGTTCCGTTCTTACTCGCCACTAACCCTACAGCTCAAATTGAGGCCAGCTCCAAATTATCTGCCATGTGAATTGTGCCAAGTGAACCCAAACTGCCTTTTCAGTTCATAAAACATTCATTCAGTCCCAGCTGGGACTGTAAAATATAAATATCTGTTTATAATGTTGATAACTTACCCTTACATATGTATTAAGGAAATAGTACAGCTATAAGGTAAACTATAGCTCTAAAAAGATTTAACTTCTCCATCTCACTCTGCTGGAAGCCCATTTGACACTACAATCATCTGTATAATCCAAATGATAGCCATTACAAAAATGTTTCAAATTTTCACCCTGCCATAAATTCCTACCCTCTCCCTTCATATCTATCTCCCATGTAGGAAATTTAAGTTTGTCAATATCACCTTCTCCTGGCATTTGATTTTCCATATTGGACAAGTATTTGTGGTAGGATCAATGGAATGCAATTCAGAGCTAAAATGCTAATGGAATGAAGAGTGTTGGCGTCTCCCAGAATGTATATCCACTATACTAATTTAGAGAACCAGAGTGCTGAGACATACAACTTACAAGCTTAATGCACAGAAGAGTATTTTAGGACATATTTGAGAAATTTTGCCTGTATTACTCTTGGGTTTTCTCTCTCCTTTTGATTTACAGGCAAGGATTAATGCAAATCTTTACACTTACAGAGATTAAAATAGTCACCTCCTGAAACACTGTTAACATGCTCTGAAAAATATTTAAAATATAACTTTTCAGTAGAAAATAATATACACACATATCTGTCTGTACTAGGTGTGTTTATATGTGTGTAAATTAGATAGTGTTATGACACAATGCATAGGTTTATTTGTAAGATTTGGGATGACCGGCATCTTTGCAGAGTCCAAAAAACTGCTGATAAAATGCTCAGGATGCCTCATGCTAAGAAGCCGTAAGAGAGCAGAGCTGGGTTGAGTTTGCCGTGTAGCCCCGGTGTTGAGACATGAACAACAATGACACAATGACAGACGCTGCAATTTAAGTTGGAACCATACCCATCACTTTTAAAGAGAAAGAACGCAGGGCGCTTTGTGAAGTGCTAAACTTCACTATTAGGTGTTTATTAGCATCTGATTTACACAGTTCAGCAAACCGCCATTTGTCTTTAAATCATAGAATCGCTGAGGTTGGAAAAGACCTTTAAGATCATCAAGTCCAACCATTAACCTACCCTGACAAAACCACTCTAAACCATGTCCTCAAGTACCACATCTACCCTTTTTTTAAATACCTCTAGGGATGGCGAATCCACCACCTCCCTGGGCAGCCTATTCCAATGTTTAATAACCCTTTCAGTGAAAAAATTTTTCCACATATCCAATCTAAACCTCGTCTGACATAACTTGAACCCATTTCCTCTCGTCCTATCACTTGTCACCAGGGAGAAGAGGTCAGCCCCCACCTCTCTACAACCTCCTTCAGGTAGTTGTAGAGAGCGATAAGGTCTCCCCTGAGCCTCCTTTTCTCCAGGCTAAACAACCCCAGTTCCCTCAGCTGCTCCTCATAAGACTTGTTCTCCAGACCCCTCACCAGCTTTGTAGCCCTTCTCTGGACACGCTCCAATGCCTCAATGTCCTTCTAGTAGTGAGGGGCCCAAAACTGAACACAGTACTCGAGGTGGGGTCTCACCAGTGCTCATCAGAATAAGGTCCCACTCTAGATGAACCCAGTACTCGCCACATGAGTGAGGACAGGGGTACTTACATGCTACTTTAAAAATTGTGTTTTATATTCTACTGGTGTTACATTTGGATCATCTCAGATACAAGCTGCTTGCTATTGTAGTTATCTCTCTATTGGAGATAAAGAACTGAGGAAGGGCTGTATCCTGTTTGAATAAAATTTAAAAAACCCAACATGTTTAACAACTAGTCTGTGTTGTGTTGCCTCTGTTGCTGATAAGGGCTATTTTAGTTACAACCAGAGAAGGATGATTTTTTTTGCATTAAATAGGAATGAGAACCGGTTTGATTAAGAACTTTGGATATATCTGAAATGAAATGTCATGACATGGAAAAGCTTATACAAAGAGTAACAGTCATGTACCAGTCATGAGAGTCTGAATCTATCTTTTCTATCTAAAGTGGTGAGAGAGAAAAGTGAAGGCAGACACTGGACATGCTGAGTTCAAATGTATGGCCTGCTATCATTGCATGAGCCAAATTTAGGTCCCAGCCAGAGAGTAGATGCCTGACTGGCAGAGAAACTCTGAAGAGATGTAACGGTTGGAAAAATAAAGCAGTTTTCTATGGGAAAGGGCAAGGTGGCTATAGCTGTCAGATGCACTTTCAGAGAACTGATGAAGAGCTCTATGTTATTAAGTTTTAGTCAGTACTGTAGGATCATGCTTAAAGAATCCCCCTATGTGTCACAGGCACATTTATATAGTGTCAAAAAACTGAGTCCACTGGCCTTCATTCAGATCTAGTAGCCTCCTTTGTGTTCTTTATAAAGAGATTTCATCCTAGGCAAGATCAGTCATGCTCTCACCCCAAGAGTCTTCCAGTGACAGCACTGTGAGATGCAGGGATTTGGGGATTAGATGAAGCCACTCTCCCCAAAATCCCTTTACTGGAAGTCTGGGACCTTCTATCTTTCCAAGTCATAAGAATATTGTTTGTGGGACATCCCTGATCATAGAAAATTTTGTGAAGATACTGTCGTGAACTGTTTGTACAGGCTTGGACTGTCTGTAAGAACAGTAACATGACCCCTAATTTGAGTGGTAGAGACTGCAGAAAACTGGTCTGAGTCATCACACTCCAGATACACAGGTTTGCTGTTTCTCAACAAAGGGTAAATTCCTGGTACTTCCCTTCTTGCTTGTAGAATTAGCATTGGCCATTATTGCCTCCTCACATCTCTAAAGCACTGACACATAAACAAGCACTTCAGCGGACAGGAAACCCAATTTTATAGGAGTTAACAGGTCTGTACACTGTATTCAAGCCTTGAGGCAACTGTTCAAGATCGCCTCAGTCAAAGTTTTGTTTTGAAAGCATGCTTCCTCCAGCTACGTAAAAGTTCATGCTACTACAAGAGGGAATACAGTCAGACAGGGGACTACCAAAGTGG
This sequence comes from Anarhynchus alexandrinus, assembly GCA_008711295.1. Lineage (NCBI taxonomy): Eukaryota > Metazoa > Chordata > Aves > Charadriiformes > Charadriidae > Anarhynchus > Anarhynchus alexandrinus. The sequence continues at coordinate 461,083 of VUYV01000070.1, forward strand.
TTGACACCGAGAGTCTGCAGGTAGGTAATCCAAAGGGAATCCATTTTCTGAGGGAAAAGAGTCATTGATGTAAATTTCCTTCACTCTGAGATGCAGAGGGCTGGTTGTCTAGCCCCTATGCTAGAAGAGAAACCAGTTGCTGCAGAAGTTGAAACTGGTGAGAAGAGTGTCCAGGAAAGCGATGAAGAAGGTGAATAAGTAGCACCAAAGAAAACAGACTGCAGTCTGTCTCCATGAATTGCATGGTCCAACACTTCAGCCTCTGAAACGGCTGCTTCCAATGTAGACAAGTACCTGGCTAATCAGTTATTGAAAGGGATTGATAATGAAGATCGATCATGTGGGGAGAGAAAGGCTGTATCCTTCAATATGCCTCCAAAGCTATTCTGTAGAATATGAATGTATGAGACCGTGGTAAGTACAAACAAGTGGCCTCCTTTCTACCCCTGGAGTTATGGTTGGTAGAAGTCCTGCAGTGTTGGGTCCCTCTTGTTTCTCTGTAAGCCAGTGCTGAAGTTTCAGGAAATCATATACTTCCCAGGAACATACTTTTCTCTGAGGCAATATAGTTGTATATAGCGTATCTGACGGAGAGGGAAATCTCTCTCCTGTAATCTGAACTCTACGGAATGTGTCTAAGGAGCCCACAGACAAACAAAAAAGCCCAATTGTTAAATGAAAGAAAGTAAGGGTGAAAACAAGCTCAAGAAAGAATAAGGTCTGTGTGAGGGCAGTACATAAAAAAAAAAAAAGAAAAGAAAAAGAAGCGAAGCCTAATTTTGCTGGTAGATAGGCAGTGATGAGTGTGCTCATCTCTTAAAATTATTATGCGACTAAGCAGGAGGTACATCATTATGGATGTTGTTAGGGCTAAAAATCTTGTCTTGCATGTTTGGATATATGCACGCCACAGTTTGCATGCTCATATGGACAATCACTTGAAGGGAAAACACAATCTGCTATAATGCCTATCTGCTAGACAAAATGTGCATGATTAGTTCCATATGGCTTTTCTTTCTGAAACAGTAGAGCTCCAAAGTGAGGAAAGATTTCAAGCAGAGGTGATGATGTATTTCAAATCCCAGTTCAATAATGCACTTATGGGGGCAAATTTGCCTTCAGTGGGATTTAAATACACATTTGTGTGCTTTGCTGAATAGAGATGTCCTGTAGCATCTGCTTAAAGGCACGTACATACTAAGACGTGGTCTCCTTTTGGTGGGCTTGGAATCAGCTCCCAAGGGATTTGCTGAATGAGGATTCAAAGGAAGATACCTGCAGTCTACAGAAAAACAGGATCTGTTTTCTAATGTAACATTTTCCTTTACCGCTGAGCTGCATTATCAAGTAGAAAAGTGCTAATGCTATTCTTCCTCACACAGTCACATTTAGGAGATACACTAAGTAACGGAAGGAGGAGCCCAGTCTTATATGTGCCTAGCCTTGCAGTTCCAGGGGACAGAGTCCTTCAGAGGACAAATCACAAAATCCAGAGGTTGCACTGCATTTTAACGTAATTCGCTGCTGATGACTTTAAAACAGCCCCCAACCTTTAGTTCCAGCTTTGAAAAGCTTCTGGGTGAACTTTCTTTCTCCACGCACCGTACAAGGGAAATGAGGCAGGCTAGTCTCCTGATTTAGATATCTAAATTTCTTGCCTAAATTTAAGTGCTTTTAGTAAGCAACATAATTAACCCTTTCCACACAGAATATTTTAGGGGGGGTGGGCTCTTTGTCATAAATGCAAGAAAGAAAACAAAGCTGTCTGTCCAGCACGGCTGTTTGCCTCCAACAGCCAAGAGCACCTTAGCAGGCATTCAGCAACAGGCTGTAGGAATTGCGATGTACAGGAGGTGGCATCTCTGTTGTACCCCTCCTGCCACTGCCATCTGCAAGGGTGACATAGCGCGGTGACAGTCACCCTCCATGGAAGACAGAAAAATCAAGCATCCAAGGGGGAATGCCCAAAAGCCAAATCACTGAGCACAGGGGAGTTTTAAACTAGTCAATCAGAAACACCAAGGTAGCTGCCAGTCTGAAATCTTGTCTTTGATGTTTCCCTAGAGAAACGGGGATTCAGAGCCCTGAAAGCACTCTCTGCTTTCTTCCATAGCCAGGGACAAGGAAATGTGCCCAGGAGGTGAGAGCTAAATCCCAGACCAGCGTCACCCTTGCAGACATTTGAACCAATGGCTCTGCATTACAGGAAGATATGTCAGCGGACAGCTTCGGAGGCGTTTTGTACACAGGTGATCTCACCCCTCTTACTGAACTCAGACTGTTTTTAGTCAAAAGTGCTGAATTTGTGAGAGCAGACGGCAAGGGTCCCCACAGGGGACTGGATCAGTAGCCTTGGGTATATGCACTTAGCTTGGGGAGGGGCGGTCTGTGGTTCCTCAAGCTACTAAGAACATTGAAATATAGTGCTCGTAAACCAGAGAAAATGCTTTACAGTAGGAGCCAGAGTCCTGCCCTCAGGAAACACACAGCCCACGGAGCTCCAGGTCACAGCTGCTCTCTGCTGGTGCTGTGGTGTGGTCCCTCCATTCTGAGATATACAATGGCCCAAGAGTAATGGGAACCATTCCCACCCCTAATGATGTTTAGGGCATTTTTCTAAGCTCAGGGAGGTGTATGCTCAGACTTTCATGGGATTAGAAGTGCCTAGGATGCAGGTTGTATGTTTCCTGGAGGAGTGATCTAGGTTATTGGTCAGAAGTAGGGCATCATGTTTTGTGATAAATTAATTTTAACTGAACTCGGGGATAGTTCAGGCTTGTGAAATGAATTCTGAACAGCAGGTCAAGCCCCAAACAGCCTCAAAAATTAAGCATAAACCCAGCTGGTCAGCTCAGCGAAGCCAAGGTCATGTATAGCATGCCCGGTGACTCTGCAGTAGGCTCTCAGGGAAGCTGTTCTCTGGGGATGTAGGTGTCCCATGTGCATAAAACAAGGGAGGCAACGCTTCCCTCAACTAGTCACAGCAGGGTAGGACAAGATCGTATCTTGGTTCCTTCCCCTCTGGGAACTTTGCAGGCTGTGCCTCCTCTTCTACACCAACGTGATTGCTAGTAGCACAGGCTGCATGGGGAGTCCTAGTTGAATGCAGTTTTATTTAGGAACTTCTATTTCATATACAGAAATAAATGGCTCGTAACAAGAAGTTGAACCACTGCCACTTTTCCTCTCCCTCAGGCAGGGAAGGGAGCTCCCTGTCAGCTCCCTGCACGCCAGCGGACACCTCCAGCTGCTGAATGGGGCTTTTTGCAATGTACATTTTGGATATAGACTCTTAAATTCCACCTAAGCACCACCTTGCATGCATAAATCTCTTTTTTTTTGAGGCTGAGAATTAATCCGTGTGCCTCACTTTGTCATCTGCAAAATGGAGAATTTCCTTACCTGACAAGAAAACTGAGAGGATAAATATTTCAGAGACCATGAAGTGCTCAGACAACTCTCTCAGTGCGGGTGACAAAAGTACCTTGGCTAGACAGGAAAACGCTGCTTTAAAATTCCCAGAAGAAGAGCACAGAAGAGAGATGAGATATAACAACATGGGAGGCAATTGCAGCAATCTGTGTGATAGATGGCATCGTTCACAGTAAAGCAAAATGGATCTGTGTCTAGACTTCCACCCCTGGTATGCTGCCTTCACTTCTGACACGCGCTTCATCGGTGCACTATGCCACGAAATAATGTTGTTCAGCCTCCTGCTTTATAATTACTGTTCGCTACATCAAGTCCTGCAGAAAGAGAATTGGGACGAGGAGTTGTACCGTATTTGGACCGCTTATTGTTTGCACAATCTTTGCAGTTCCGGTAGGGACCCAGCCTCGGAGCTGTTTTCGACAGAAATGCAGGAACAGAAGATTTAGGGGGGGAAACGGACTTATTTGACTAAATACTTACCGTGCGGAGGTCTCTGACCACTTTCTCTCAGGCCGGTGAAAACCCGTGGCACGGAAAGGGGGGAGTTGGCAGCTCCGGCCCCTTTAGCTGCTGCTTCCAGACTCGCCCCACGAGAGGGCAATATAACAACATCCATTGCACTTCCCTGCCTTGCTAAAAAAAAAAAAAAAAAAAAAAAAAAAAAAAAAA